>JAFEMH010001627.1:0-382500 GCA_022495995.1 Adenophora triphylla var. japonica | reverse complement strand
GTGTTTCTCGTTCATTTCCTCGTATCAACCATGAATTTTGGAGGGGATGTCTCGTGAGTGTTTCTCTGTGTGTATGCGTGTGTTCCATGAAGCTGTAATTTTTTATTGGATGAAGTGATTGTGTTTGCTTGAGAATGTTTGAGGTAGTTGCGTACTAGCATTCGTCTTGTCGGGTAAAATATTTGTAGCTGTTTGTCAGTATACTTAGGGTCAAGAGATGTGCTAGTAGCTTTTATGGTGGAGTTGTAGTAGAACTTAAGGTCACGATCTTGAGGGTTAGAATTGTTGAGAGTGTTTGAGATAAGAAGGTGTGGATCTGTTGAATTTTTTTAATGGTAGAATGGTGGTAAAAAATGGTCAGAATCAAGGTTGTATAAACAGAAAAAGCCTCCCTTTTTCCGTAGCCAAGGAGGGAATCGTCGGAATGGGCATGGATATGTGTTTTTTTTTTAAATCCATTTTTTTGGAAACAAACTAAAATCAATATTGGATTTTTAGAATTTCTATTGGGTACGAGGACAAGGACGGAGGTGGATTAAGGATCTTAGCCCACTGAAATCGGGCGGGTTGAGAAATCATGCAATCTCGCTTGAGTTTCTATCGAAAATCACATGGAGAGACATCATTTGCTAAAGGGCTAAAGCGAATTTGGAAGGCAAATGGGAGTGGTCGTCCTCACTGGTAATATTCCATCACGCAAACTAAAGAAAAGTTAGCTGCCAATAGATGGAGAAAATCTAGTTCTAGATCTCTTGGAGGAGCAACTGCAGTGCATAACTCAGGTTAAATACGTTTGAGCTCCTTAACATAAAGGATTGCAATAACTTTAACTGTGCTTTTATAATCGTATCAAGTTTAAGACAATATGTGTGAACTTGGATACCCAAAGAGAATAAAGATGTTTGCAAGAGCTTTAAATGAGACATTGATCCAAAATGGGCCATGTTATGAAAAAGCTTAAGGCAGTCAGAATGACTCTGTATGCTATTTCTACAATCATGATTTCATTGGTCCATGCTCGAGGCAATTCGTGGAACCCAGTAGCTATAAGCCAACCTCGGATTTGAACACTTTTTGATCCTGTATTTAGTAAAACTTTAGTACTATATAATGGAGTTTGAATTGGGCCAAAAGGATATTGATAAGGTCCATAAATAATGTCTCAAAAATCTACTGCAGAGGCAATGCGTTGGCATAAGGAAAGTTTGCGTGAAGATGGTGTGTTGATTCATCCCAGTGATGGGGAGGCATGGAAACACTTTGATGAGACTTATCCTGACTTTCGTCTCCTAAGCAAGAAATATACGGTTATGCATCTCGCTCCGATGGTTTCAATCCGTTTGGTCCTGGGGGCAAAATCTACTTTGTTGGCCGGTTATAGCCACCGCTCTACAATCTTCCGCCCCGGGTTGCAGGTATGAGTGATCCCTACATGTTCTTGCCGTTATTCATCCCTGCCCAAACAGCCCTCGGGAGGAACATTTGACGTCTATCTCCGACCTTCACGGACGAATTGAAGCACTTTTCTGGGAGGATGGGGTCGAAACGTGGATGCTTTCAAGCGAGAGAATTTCAAAGATGAAGGTCGCTGCTGATGTGGACAGCTAATGACTTCCCCGCATATGGGATGTTATCGGGCTGGAGCACCCAATGGGAAGTTGGCCCGGTCCGTATTGTATGAGTGACACAAAGTCTTTCACGCTCACGCACTCGGAAAACCATGTTGGTCTGATCATGTACTATAATTTCTTCCGGAGGACCACCCATTCAGACCCAAGAATGCGTTTAAAAAGAACAAGATTGACCATGATGAGGCCCCGATTCGTTAAGTGGTGACACCTGCCTATGAGGAGGTATCTAGATTGCCCGATCCTCGGTGGGGAAAAGTTTTCGAAGACCAAAATACAAGGGTTTGGGACTACCCATAACCTGGATCAAGAGGAGTATATTTTGGAGTCGCCATACCGGAAAACAAATCTCATTCGACATAACCTTGACGTGATGCACATTGAGAAGAATGTATTCGATAATGTTTTTAACACGTTGATGGATTTCAAGAGAACAACTAAAGACAACGAAAAGCCTCGAAAGGACCTTAAGGAAATATGTAGGCGGCGGGCGCCTTAGACTTGGTATACGACGTCAATGGTAAACCAGCCAGACCGATGGCTCAATACGTGCTTACAAAGGAAAAGAGGCTCCTCCTCCCGAAATGGCTCAAGGAGTTAAGGCTTCCAGATGGTTACGCGTCTAACATTGGTAACTGTGTCAATGTAGAGGAGGGAAAGTGCAGTGGTTTGAAGAGTCACGATTGCCACGTTGCTGGATAGGCTACTTCCGATTGCTCTCGGGGTCTCTTGCCCGACAATATTCCGGGGTGGCGTTAACGAGTTAAGTGAGTTTTTCCGAGCGTTAACATCGACCACACCGCGTGTTGATCACATGAAAAAGCTTGAGGAGAGCATCGTAGTGACTTTGTGCAAACTTGAGAAGATATTTCCTCCACCATTCTTTGATTCTATGGAGCATTTACCTGTCCACTTGGCATACGAAGCTAGAGTCGGTGGTCCATTCAATACGTATGGATGTATCCATTTGAGAGGTAATTGAATTTATTCTATTTCTAAATAATTTGAGCGTTAACAATATACCTTCTTTAACATTATTTATGTTTTAATCTACGAATGACTTTTAGGTATCTACAGGCCAATTGAAAAGGAAGATGAGGAGCAATAGGGCTGATGGTCGAGGCCTCAATTTCGTAGGCCGTTATCATAGATGAGATTGTTGCCTTTGTCGGAACATATTTTCCTCCCGATGTTGATACGAGATTGACTAGGGTTGGCCGCAATTACGATGGTGGTTTTCCGTCTAAGGGAAACATCTCTGTATTTTCATCCCCCGGTCGGTTCCTCGGCAAACGGGTCAGTACGCGTACGTTAACCGCTAAAGAGTTTGCCGCGGTCGAAACGTATGTTCTTCTTAAGCTGCGACGAGGTTGGGGAATATATCAAGTAAGTCATTGATGTTATGTTTACGCCTCGTCGATTAAATTATGCATGTTTAATTACCTGCATATGAAATGCCTTGTTTAACCCTATTGCGTAATGTTTGAAGATTTAGCTCAGGATTTATCTCCGTAACTCATCGCAACTAGGATGTAAAGAGAATTTCCAAACTGGCTAAGGAAATATGTAAATATTTCGTTTCATTCAAATTTATTCTATACACTTCTTTAAACATTCAATCTTAAAATTGTATTAAATTGGTTACAATATTGTCTTATAGATAGCTGAACATCCTGGTGATGCCAAAGCCGCGAGGTTAAGACATTTAGCATCATCTCCGTACTTGAACGTTCATTTATACAACGGTTATTTCGTGAATGGCTATGTGTTTCATACCAAAGCTTACGGGGCTCTAAATTGACGTGGAATAGCGGTGTGAAGCTTATAGGGAATGATTATTATGGCGTCTGAAAGAAGTAGTCGAGGTGGAGTATTTGGGTAGAAACAAGTGTTGTCTTGTTCAATTGTGATTGGCGGGATGTCGTGCGAGGTGTTAAGAAGCACGCCATATTTGACCTCGTCGATGTAAAGGACTCGTCCAGACATAATGGCGACGACGTCTTCATCTTAGCATCTCAAGCACAACAGTATACATGACTCCCTACCCTCGTCCGCGACCCGACGGATTGTGGGCTGTTTGGATGACCAAGGCTAGGAGCATGATTGACAACCTACCCTCGTCGACAACTACAGAGTGTCATTAGAAGCACCCTATCAAGAGGATGAAATGCCGTTGCCACCTAACGTTTCATCGCCTAATCATCCATTAGATGATGTCACTCATATTCCTCAAAATGTTGATGAACCCGAGGAGGATATCTTACCAGCTGAATTTGCCAACTCCCCGCCTCGTTCAGGTCATCTCGCACATTGATATTGATGAATCGGAGGAAGAGGAAGAGGAAGAGGAAGAGGAAGAGGAAGAGGAAGAGGAACTGAGTTTGATTCATCAGAGTCCGAAGACGAAGATGAAGAACTCGAGTTTTGTAGTAATTCAGAGTCCAGCTGATGATGATGGGGACGAAGATTAATAATAGTTTAAAGTTTAAAATTGTATTGTGAATGCTTTAGATTATTAGAACTTTAAAGTTTTATATGTATTGTGAATGCTTTAGATTATTAGAACTTTAAAGTTTCATATGTATTGTGAATGCTTTAGATTATTTTTAATATCCGTCGTTTTATATATATTGTGAATGCTTTAGATTATTAGAACTTTAAAGTTTTATATGTATTGTGAATGCTTTATATTATTAATAGTTTAAAGTTTTATATGTATTGTGAATGCTTTAGATTATTAGAACTTTAAAGTTTTAGATGTATTGTGAATATATTGTTTCCTATTGTTAAAGTTGTATATTTTAATATTTTTACCGTAGTACGATGAGTTCTAGTAGAAAGGGGGGTAAGAGGACCAAGCCCATTTACACTTTGATTATCGGGACGCAACCGTCCCGGTCCGGTAGCGATGGTGTTGACCCCTCACTCGCAGTAGTACTAGCTCCACCTCGGGGCCGGTACTCAGGACTACCGTAGATTACGAGGGAGGATATATGTCCGGATCTCAAAGACTTTATGACCAAGAAGTAACTCTTCATTAATTTGATATAAGTTGGTTCCTTTTTGCTTTATATATAATTCATTATTTAAGTTAAAATGTTATTGTATAAATATACTTGGCAGGTGGGTAGGTGGATACCCCACCACTGGCACTAAGATCGGGCGATAGGGCGGTCTCGGAAAATGACCGATTTTTGGCCCAACTGGAAAAAAATTGCCACAGAGGCGTAAGGAGGATGCGTGGGATGAGTTTAGGGTAATGTGTTAATGGTTTTTATTTAAAACTTAAATGTTAGTTTGTTATTAAAATGTTATAATTAATAATGATTATACTCTTTTAGTTTTGTAATGTTATCATTATATGTTGTAGGCTAAATATTATCGGGATCCATACATCAGTTGGCGAGGCGACGGCTAGATATGTTTTCTGAAAGTGTGCTCACAAGCCGTTTAAGGATTTTATTTGTAAATACTTTTATCTATCCTTAATTAGTTTAATTAACAATGATTATACTCTTTTAATTTTATAATGTCATCATTATATGTTTACAAGATATTCATATTTTTTATAGGTACCACGAAGAGAAATTATTATATCCGGCTTTCGCGCGGGGCAGCAGCCCTTGTGTCCTACTTTTATGACCGTTGAGGTGTTTGCTCAATTTTGCGAATATTGGGGAGCGCTCGCGGCGAAGGCCGTATCCGAACAGCCAAGGCCAATAGAGCAGCTCCTCGGGGTCGGCGGCGTTGCATACCGGGGGACGCTCACGGCCGCCGAGCATCACGACCGCATGGTATGTATGTTAATTTAAATGTAGTAGTGTATGGATGCTTTTAAATAGGTTTATGTACGTATGTTAGCCGGGAGCCAATGTTGATGCTTTATGAAATCCATAGTTTTAGTGTAAATGTAGTTGTATGCATGCTTTTAAATCAGTTTAAATGTTGCATTTATATATACAATTTCAAAGTAATAATCTCGCTTATTTTATTTATAGGAAAGTGGAGTATGGTCCGAATATCTCTTTTGTGGATGTTTACGCTAGCCTCCATATTCGGAATTCTACAGCCGCCCGATCAACCTCCGCAATGGGTTGACGATCGATCTGCACGCCTTTGTAAGTAAACTACCATTAAATGACTTGATTTTGAATATGTAAATTTATTTATGTACCTTACATTGTGTATATGATTATAATTGTTTGTTTTATTTTTCAGTGCCGCATATCAAGCCGCCGTTGTTCCCGAAGGAACGCCTCCCCTGGCGAGCCCGTCCCCTTCGTGCTCGATGTTCAAGTGCGGTGAGGTCACCTCTCGTGGACATCCAAGGAGAGGAGCCCGAGTGTTAGGGATGGGGATTACGGGCGGCAATGCCGTCGACGTCGACCGGCCGTCGGAGAAATGTTGACCAGCCCCATGTTTCATGATCCGAGGGTCGACACTCTGGAGGCCGCGTTGGAGGAGGAGAGACGCGAGCGGCAAAGCTTGCGGATGCTTTGGCAGCTCGACGCAGATGCAGGAGGAGAACGATCGACGCCATGCAGACTCGAAGACAATTGGCGCCGTTGATGGCTCGTCTCGGCCCAGGACTCCCAGGATAATTCCCTGCGTCCCCCAAAGTTGATTGCGGACTTTTTAGACATTGTTGTATTAATTTATACTTGTTTGTAAACATTTGAGACATTTGGTACCCGCGGGAGCCCCTCCCCGCCTCTCCCCCCTCCCCCGCTCCACCCCTCTCCCCCCTCCCCCGCTCCACCCCTCTCCCCCCTTCCCCCCCTCTCCCCCCCCTATCCCCCCCTATCCCCCCTCCCCCCCCCTCTCCCCCTCCCGAATTGGTACGGTGGTATTTAGTTTTTATTTGGTACGCTGGTATTTGAATTTTAGTTTTTATAGTTTTAGTTTTAGAAATTGAAATGTTATATCGTACAAAAAATTTTGGTTTTTTGATATTTTAAAATATTTTTTTAATTTATTTTGTAATCGGCGACGGAATTTTCCGTCGCCGAAATTAATGCCGAAAGAAAAATTAATTAAATAAATTAATTTCACGGCGGAAATTTCCGTCGCTGTAATAAAAATTAATTTAATTAAATTAATTTCAAATGACGGAATTTCCGACGCTATAATCATTTAATTTTTATTTAATTTTTGATTTCAACAAGGAAAATTCCGTCATTGTAATAAAATTTAAATTAAAATTAAATAATTTCAATGACGGTATTTTCCGCCGAAATAATTTAATTTCAATTTAAATTTTATTACAAATGACGGAAATTTCCCTTGCTAAATTAATTTAATTAAATTAATTTATTACAAATGACGGAAATTTCCGCGCCGAAATGAATATTTAATTAAATTAAATTAATATAGCGGCGGATATTTCCGTCGCTGTAACCATTAATTCACCGGCGGAATTAAATTCCGTCGGTAAAAGAAAAAAATAGCGGCGGAAATTGACCCGCCGGAGCACTGCGACGGGCTGGTAGCGGCGGACCACCGACGGAATTTTTCCGTCGCTGATTATTTTTAGCGACGGAATTTTAATTTTAGCGACGGAAATTTCCGTCGCTAAACGACCTTTTTCTGGTAGTGAATCTCATCTTAGACCAAGAAAGACAGGGCAAACAAGTTCATTGCCGTTTGAGTCAACGATTTTCTGTTTAATAAGAATTTTTTTCAGTTTCACTGTCCTCCTCTCTAAGGATCTCAAGTGATGTTTGAGATCCTTAGAGAGAAAGAGGACAAAGAAACCGAAAAACTCTTATTAAACAGAAAATCCTTTACTCAAACAGCAATGAACTTGTTTACTCCGTCTTCCTTGATCAAAGAAGACGAATTTTGATAGCTGTGGGTGAAAAAGGCTCTCATCTTATTTATATTTTAAATATAGTTGTACCTCAATCTATTTAAAGCCTAATTAACTACCAATTAGGTATAATGAAGAGCCACTTCCAAAACCCAGCTTGATAAACTAGTTAGAAAATGCAAACAACCTAAATCGGAGGACCAATCAAGCATCAAACATTCAAATATTTGAAAATTCACACAAATACCAATCAATAATCATGAACATTAGAAGTTTCTGCCAAAACTAATACTTCCAATTTCAATAAATACTAGGTTCATGCAAAATTATTATCCACCACCATCATCAATATTTATAGATACAAATTTGATTAAGAGAAACATATATCGACTATGATAATAATATCAAAACATTGACAAACCTAGAATCTACCACAACAAAAATTTTAATGTAGCACCAACATCACAAAAATGCAACAAATAATAAGGAAATAAGCCAGAACAACAATTACTTCAAAACCCTCAGATTATTCAAGAAGAACACTTTCAAGAGACAACGATTGAGAGAGAGAGAGAAATCGAGTGAGAGAGAGAACGATTGAGAGAGAGAAAGCGAGAGAGAGAGATAACGTACCGGCGACGGCAAACGGCGATGGAAAGAAACGGCGGCGACGGCGTGTTCTTCTTGGCGAATTACTGAGAGAGAGAGAGAGAGAAAGTGAGAGAGAGAAATCGAGTGAGAGAGAGAGAAAGCGATTGAGAGAGAGAAAGAAGACTTACCGGCGACGGCGAGGCTCGGCGGCGACGGCTTGGCGTTGGCGACGTAAGGGTTCGCGAACACTGAGGGAGGAACGAAGGAGTTCGTAATAAAAATGATACGTAATTAAAAATGGGGAGGATACGCGTGTATATATATGGATTTGTTACCGACGGACAAGTCCGACGGTAATACCCACGGACTATGACCGCCGGTATTACCGACGGAAATACCGGCGGAATTCATCAATTACCGACGGACAAAACGAAATTTTAAAAAAAATAAATTCCCGATAAATTAAAATAAATTTCCGTCGGTAAATGAAAATTTTCCGTCGGTAAAATTCCGTCGGTAATGCCCCTGTTTCTAGTAGTGTATGACTCTAGCCGAACCAACACAATCCAAGTAGGTAGCCCATTCGACAAGCCCAGTGGCCCAGACTGCCATGAAGCCCAAGCACCTGCCTGAACCAGATCTGGGCCACGGCCCACCAACGAACCCAAGCCAAACCACAACCACCACCTGGACCGCTATTGAGCCAACTTCGTCAAAAGTTTAAGGCTCCACAGCTCCCAGCGACCAATGCGTACGTGCGAAGTGCAAAGTGTGCACCTCAAACCGCCCATTGCGGGCTTCGCGGGTGTGGTCCAAATTGAGCTAGTACAAAATTAGCACAATTTGGGCTACTACTTGCATGGTTGGCCCAATAGTCCACCTAGGTCGGCCCAAGGTATCAACTTGTTGACTACTCCTTGGATGGATCCACTTATAAACTAGCATTACTTTACATCTCAAAGCAATGTGGGATAACTCTTTCATATCCCATAACTCTTCATTTACCCATTTCATTTTGCATACTTTGAGCATCAATTTCTCATTCACCACAAATTGGTTTTGAGAAAATAAATATATCAAATTAATCTACTCCAAATGTAGATTATTAATATGCAATCAATTTTCATTTTCCTATAATGAAACCTTATGGAATTCTTGGTCAAAAGTCGATCAAACCTCATTTTTTCAAAACCAAAATTCCAACAATCCCCCACATGAATGACAATTAATGCATGCATGAATGCAGATTAGTTTTGAAGTTCCAGGGAACCATTATTGCTTCAGGATAGGTAGCTTGTGGCCATGAACCTTCCCTAGTAAAATACTATCGGATATACTAGCCATTTAGTAGTGTGATGTTTTGAACTAGTGAATGTATAGTGTATACCAAGATAATAGTACTTACACAATAATAGCTCTTAACACTTTTTGTTCTCACATTTTTGTCCATTTTGGCCCTGGACCGTATCTTATTCATAAGTGTTCCTTTAGAAGCGGCATTATTACTTCTCACTTAGATAGGTGATTCTACTATTAAAAGTATCCTACTATACTCCACCTCTTAGGAATCATTAAAAGTTTTCTCAACTTAACCTCACCACTGTTGCAGGTACTAACACTTGGATGTTCTAGGAATGAGTGTGAAACAGGTTCCAAGTGTTTCGACTGAACATCATAACTTGGTTGTCTCATTGAACCAGGGTTTTAGGATCTCGAATTCTCAGGGTTGAGTGTCCGCTATGAGTTCTTTTGTTGTGGATTTTAAACCCATTCCTCTTAACAATTTTATCAGTTGATCTCTGTTTATACCCTTGGTAAACGGATCAGCTAAGTTATCCTTTGACTTCACATATTCAATAGCGATAATGCCATTAGAGATCAATTGTCTAATGGTATTATGTCTACGACGAATGTGTCTAGACTTACCATTGTACATACTACTTTGTGCCCTTTCAATTGCTGATTGGTTGTCACAATGTATTGGGACTACAGGCACCGGCCTGTTCCAACACGGAATATCTTCCAGGAAATTCTTAAGCCACTCGGCTTCTTCTCCTGCTTTATCCAAAGCTACAAACTCAATTCCATCGTGGATCTGGCTATACACGTTTGTTTGGAAGATTTCCATGACATCGCTCCTCCACCTATCGTGAAGATATATCCACTTGTGGATTTGGAGTCCTTTGTGTCAGATATCCAATTGGCATCACAGTATTCTTCTAATACTGCTGGATATCTATTATAAAGTATCCCATTATTTAATGTATACTTTAAATACATTAATACCCGGTTTAAGGCTTTCCAATGATCCTCACTAGGATTACTTGTGAACCTACTTAGTTTACTCACCGAATATGCAATGTCAGGACGTGTATAATTTGTTAAGTACATTAAACTGCCAATTACTTTTGCATATTCCAGCTAGAAACTGGTTCTCCTCTATTCTTTGCTAAGTGTAGAGTCATATCTACCGGAGTCTTAGCCAGAGGGCAATGAAAAGCATCAAACTTTTGAAGTACATTCTCTAGATACTGGGACTGTGACATGACTATCCCTTATGATGTCCTTCATGTCAAAATGCTATTTTAACATACCTTTAGTATTCATGATCAATTCATGAGTACTTCCCATTATCAACATGTCGTCTACGTAAAGACAGATAATTACAAATGATTCAGGCATTCCTTTAATGTAGACACACTTGTCACATTCATTTATCTTGAATTCGTTTGACAACATTGTTCGGTCAAACTTCTCATGCCATTGTTTAGGTGCTTGTTTAAGTCCGTAAAATGACTTTACAAGTTTACACACTTTCCGTTCTTTACCAGGAACAATGAACCCTTCAGGTTGTTCCATGTAAATCTCTTCGTCTAGCTCTTCATTTAAGAAGGCTGTTTTTACATCCATTTGATATATCTAAAGGTTATGCACTGCTGCAATTGCAATGAGAGTACGTATGGATGTAATCCTTGTGACAAGATAATATGTATCGAAGAAATCATATCCCTCCTTTTGTCTAAACCCTTTGGCTGCCAGCCGGGCTTTGTACTTGTCTATAGATCCATCTGCCTTATACTTCCTTTTAAGGATCCACTTGCAATCCAACGGCTTGCATCCTGGAGGGAGATCAACCAACTCCCAAGTATTATTGTGCATGATGGACTCTATCTCACTGTTAATTGCTTCTTTCCGGAACGGACCGTCAGGACTAGATAAAGCTTCTTTAAAAGTAGCTGGTTCATTTTCTAACATAAATGATAGAAAATCAGGACCAAAAGACTTTCCACTCTTGCCCTTTTACTACATCTAGGTCCTTCATCTTCTTCTTGAGATGGACCACCTGTAGTTTCATAAGTTCTCTTATTAGAACTTCCATCTTTCCTTTCTTTAGTAGGAAATATATTCTCAAAGAATGACGCATTTCTTGATTCTATCGTCATTCCTTCATTCATGTTAGGAATGTCTGACTTGTGCACTATAAACTGATAGGTACTGCTATTACTTGCATTTCCAATGAAAATGCAGTCAACCGTTTTGGGATTTTTTTTAAAAAAATATTCCTTTTTAAATTAATATTTACCTAAATGACTTAAGGGAAAATTTATGTACCAAAATGACCACTTTGAGAGAAATCGGCATTGGTAGTACCGTTTTTGGCTTGAAGTCGGCACTACCAATGTCGTTTTTAGTCAGTCAAAAGTCAGCCATTGGGAGGATTAATTGGGAGGATTAATGGGGAGGATTAATTGCATTAATTAGTAATTTTTAATTAATTATAAGTAAAGTCGGCATTGCTAATACCGACTTCAATTAGGGTTACAGTGAAGTCAGCATTACCAATGCCGTTTTCTGGAAAAGTAGGTAAAAGCGGCATTGGTATGGCCGTTTTCTTCTTTATTGTCCCAGGCGTGCTTGACCGAAGCCCCTTCCCTTCATCTCCTTCATTCCTATCTTCTCTCATCTTCTCTCTATCTCTCAATCTCTCAATCTGCCATTGTCAACCAACCAACCAAGATCTCATCAAGCCAACCAAGATTTAATCAAAATCCTAAAAACGTTATTCATACTTACGTTTTTAAAATATAAGGTTAGTATTTGTTGATTTTTATTTCTATAATTTGTGTTTTAATTATATTTCTTTCTATAATTTGTGTTAATTTTTGTTGAGTTTCCTTAATACATGTTGTTAGGTTATTTATTAAAATTTGATGAAACTTGATTTTTAATTTATTCGAATTTTGTTAGAAATTTAACGAAAATGTTAAGTTTCTGTCAAAACTTAACTGAACTGTCAGAAATGTAACGAGTTTTTCGTTGTTCAGTTAAATATTTAACGAGAAGGGGCTTTTACTAAATTATAGTTTAATAATTAACAGTTGTGTCTTTTTGTCAAAAAAAATGCCATCTTCTGTCAAAAACTTAACTAAACCATCAGAAAATTGGCTTTTTTCAGTTAAATATTTAACGGGGCAGCCTCTTTTTCACTGAATTTTAGTTTAATAGTTTTGTTGTTTGTTTGTTTCAGATGGACCAATTTCATGATACCCAAGCATTTGTTGATCCCGGGCCGTTAGACCCCTCCGTATTAAGATTACAAGATAAACACCGTTCAAATTATATTTGGGCTCGACAAGAAGTTGAGACTATTAGATTTAGGCGCGGGCCGGAACTTCCTACAAACTTGAATGTTAGGATACGGAGCAAAATTTTAGACGTAGGATTCTACGGTGTTTATAAACTAGGTCATTTCAAATATGACTGGCATTTGTTAGAGGCTTTAGTCGAGAGATGACGTCCAGAGACGCACACATTTCATTTGCCAGTTGGGGAGATGACCATCACCCTTCAGGATGTTGGCATATTATGTGGCCTTTCTATAGACGGGGATCCTGTGATTAGTTCCCGAACCAATATGCATAAGTTGGAATGGTGTCAATTATGCCACGAGTTATTGGGGATTCAACCACTTGAATCAGACTTGAAGGGTGGTAGATTGTCTATTAAGTGGATTATAGACCAACTGACTCAGTGGGAGGAGCTTCCAGCAAATGCGCATCCCGAATTGATTAATCAGTATACTCGGGCTTATATTTTGATATGCTTAGGGTCATTTTTGATCTTGGGACACGAGTAATATCTTGGTGGCCCGATGTACCTCCCACTGCTTAGGAACATTGACGCGATTGGGAACTACAGTTGGGGTAGTGCAACGTTAGCCTTTTTATATCGGGACTTGTGTGTAGCGACAAAGCCGGAAGCGAAATGTTGTGCTGGATTCTTAACAATTGTGCAGGTATGTCAATTATATTTGCTTATATTATTCTATTGAAGAAAATATGTTTTGTACGTGACACTTTAAATATTTTTCTTTATGTTTTTAGCTTTGGGCTTGGGAACGGTTGTTGTGTCTACGACCCGTAAGGACACGTGGAGATGACATGCTTCGGGATGCATTATTGCCATATGGTTGCGAGGTATTTTAAAATAAATTCATTTTAAATTCACATAATATTTTATGTACTTGATTTTGATTATTACACACTAATTTGTATGTCAAATTGCTCCATATGTAGGTGGCAAGGTCCCTTATCATATACGCATCTTACCGTCCACAACTTGCGTGGATACCGAGATCAGCTAGCATATTTGGCGAGGATCGAGAGTTGAGTGGCGGCCGTACTTAAGTGTCCGGGGTCCGGCATATTGCTTCCAGGGACGGCTATATGGAGAGCGAAGGGGCCCTTCATTTGCTTTGATAGGGTTGAGTGGCACCTTCCTGATCGAGTAATGAGGCAGTTCGGGATGTTACAGGGTATCCCTGTCCCACATGACACGAGTGATTACCTGCATGGACTTGACCGACGAGGTCGATCAGAAGTTAATTGGGTCAATTTCCACATATCTTACATAGGAATGTGGAATCAACGGGCTAATTTGGTGGTGGGTGGGCAATATGGTATCGAGGATGTAGGTTTAGAACATCCCTATATGTTATGGTACTCTAGAATCACACGGTTATTGATCCAGAATCCAAATGCTGTAGAGGATGAGGGGTACAGGGCGCATGCTAGTCGCTATGAGGGTTTGGTAAGTTAAATAGTACATATTTACTTTAGTTCATTTTTATTTTTTTTACCATTTTATCTTATCGTTATAATTTATTCCTCCTTTATTATTTTCAACAGATTCAAAACCTTCAGCGCGCGTACATATCCAATGAGAGTGCCATACTTGAGGTTGAGGGATATGGCATACGCTCACAACACCTACATGTTACCCGTGGTGTCATCGAGGCAGTCCTTATCATCTATTAGGCAGTGAGACGCAGTGGATGCCCTCCAAACGCCTCCACCACCAGTAGATCGTGTTCTAGGGGTGCCACAGAGACGAAACCGGGTTCGTAGACGTGCTCAACATGTGCAGGATGATCCAGAGGTAATATGTTAATTTTTTCGTTGTTCTGTTAAATATTTAAAGAAAAGGGTCTTTTTTACTAAATTATAATTTAACATGTGCAGAATGATCCAGAGGTACATTTTGAGGAGGCAGCGAATGAGGGGGACAATGGCGAGGAAGGGAATGAGGAGGCAGCGAGTGAGGGGGACAATGGCGAGGAAGGCACATTTACCGGACATGACGCTTTCTCCCAGGGAGGAAACTATGGATTCTCTCATACACAGATGGATTATACTCCAACTCCCCCTCCAAATTTAGGTTTTGCATCATATACTTCGGGGAGTGAGAGTGGAAGTCGAAGAAGAAGCGTTGACTATGCTCCAAGTCCACCTCTAGGGATGGGTTTCACATCGTATGGTTCTGAGAGTCAGAGTGGAAGGCAAAGCCTTCAAATGGATTATACTCCAATGCTACCTCCAATGTCGTTTCCGGAGGCTACACCTTTTGGTCACACAGACCCTACTCAGGTACCATCATCATCTCGTCAAGCTAGCACATCACGAGTAGGTCGTGTATTATCTTGCCTTCTACCTAGGAGAAGTGATAGGCCACGTAATCCTCCTAACAATTACACCCCAGATGCATATCCCTGACGGATTCCTATTTGACCGGGATGTGGTCAATAAATATTTTCTTAGTTTTTCGAATTAATTGGTAAGTTATTATGATTGTCTTCAATTTCTTGCTCATGCCATGTTAAATTGACTCTTGTTGTTGTTTTAATGGTTGTTTGGAAATTTGGAACCATTTTAGTTAAGTTGGAATGGTCATGTTAGGTTATAAAATGATTGGTACCAGTTTGGTATGAGTTAGAGTAAATTTGTGACATCAGTCCAAAAAAGATTTATTTATCAGAACTTTCAAAAACGGGACTACCAATACCGTTTTTGTAAGAACTGTCAAAAACGGCACTACGAATCCCGTTTTTGTCAGAACTGTCAAAAACGGCACTACGAATACCGTTTTTGGAATAAATTTTTTCAGAATACTTACCCTTTAAAAGGCTCGGTGACCTCAAAAACGAATTTATCCATTTCTCAATCTCTCATCCATCTCTCTCAATAACCAAAATGGATCCGGAGCAACCCCGCTGGTATCTTGGACGACAACCTCTTCCTGGTAATCCTGGTCAAACCTCCAATCGTCAATCTAATCTCTCTCAACTTTTACGAGAGTTTGAATCTCCACCGCCTCAAATTGAACGAGAGAGAGAATCTCCACCGCCTCATATATATTTAGGTTGTTGTGGTTGTGAAGGAGTTCACACCAAGTGATCATGGCTCTGTGCATTTTGTTTTGAAGGATCCTACTGATACCATTGATGCTTACATTGCTGACAAAGTGATGAGGGATAGTGAGGGCGGAAGTGACATAGGTGTTGGTGCTGTTCTTATACTTACTCAGGTATGAAATATTGTGGTTGTGAAGGAGTTCTCCACCTGCCAATCCATCCTATTTCTAATCCGCCTTGATTTAGGTCTTCCTTGCTTCTTATCACGACGGTGCATCGGGTTAGGATAAAAACTTGGGACAAGATGATCTACATTCCAATAAGCCTCGTCATGGATCGGATTAAAAGTGCCCCTCCATGTATTGTGGTACGCCTCAAGACTGTAAAAGGAATCAACAAAATTCAAACCATCAATATGTTGGGCTTTGAAGCAGGCAAGAGCATGCGAACAAGGGTAATGATATTGCACCCATTTCCACAAGTGCATTCTCGAGGACCCTATTCCACCACTTGAATCCTTCCACCCCTTTCACCGCATCGCCCAGTTGTAACTTGATAAACACCTACTGGAGTATTGTTAAACCTTCTAACACTATGATATCCGGCCTTCTTCAAGTTGAAGTCATATTTTTGTTGGACCCTTTGACTGAATTGCAGTCTAGCATTTATGTTGGGGTTACCAGGATACCCCCCTAAAGCCCTTATTGATATCGATAGTCTATTTTGAAAGTATTCCACACATCTATAGAAGGCCATCTCAACAATACCCGAAATAGGCATCCCTCGTGCTCCTTTCATCACACCATTAAAAACCTCAGACAAATTGGTAGTCTTAATGCCGTACCTATATCCACCATCATGCGCCATTGACCACTTTTTAGCATCCAATAACTCAAACCATTTAACTGCCTCGCGATTGATTATACGAATCTGAGCCAATAAATTTTTCATCTTTCGGTCCTGGGTGGCTCTAACAGCACGCCAATAAAGATCTTTTAAGCCAACACCCTTATGAGTGTAAATGAAATTAGCTCGTAAATGAAACATGCACCACCTGTGCACAACAGTTCGTGGCCATCCATTTTTTCCAATAGTGGCAAGGATCCCATTGTGGCGATCAGATATCAAACAAACTTCACGATCCCTAATAACATGTCTGCAAACAAGATGTAAGAACCAAGACCATTTTTCGTGGTCCTCTTTTTCAACAAGAGCAAAAGCAATTGGAAGTAAACTATCATTCGCGTCGACACCCATAGCAATAAGTATTACACCTTTATATCTTCCATGCAAGAATGTGCCATCAACAGAAATGACAGGACGACAATGAGAGAATGCTTCCAAACAAGGGCCAAATGCCCAGAACCCACGGTCAAACGAACCTGGAGGACCAGCTTCAGGACGATTAGAAAACTCCACAATGGTTGAAGGGTTCCACTTTTGAATAGCTGCTAACAAACGTGGCAACTTTCTATAAGATTCGTCCCAGTCCCCATATGCTTTAGCGATGGATTTTTGTTTACCACACCATGCCTTCCGATATGAAACATCCTTACCATGATCTGATTTTATATTTATCATTATAAGCTTAATCTTGTACTCTGGATCAGCCTTGACAAGATCGAAAACTTCTCGTCCTATAAACTTAGCATCTAAATTAGGATGATCGCCGCTAACATCTGAAGCCAAGCAAGAATGTGGACCCTTGTACTTAGTTACTTCCCAGTACCCACCCTTCTTCAGACTCACATTGACATAGAAATTGCAGGGGAACTGTTTCACCAAACACTCAATAGTCCACTTTTGCGGTGTGCTCTTTCTCACCTTGAACCTCAGATTCTTCTTAATATGGTACTTCTTTATCTGGTACTGCACATCAATCTTGTCTGAGAAGCGAATACCTTTAGCGATTCCATCCTTCTCCGCATTCCATTCGGCAAACTTGTATTCACTATTATCATAATTCTCTGACCCTTCACCAATATCACGGTAAAATTGATAGTCTCCTCTCCCATAAATTTGATTTTTCGGTTCACCTTGAAAAGTAATCATCTGTGCTCCTACATCACCACCTTCCCCATCATCATCCTCATTCTCGGTATCAGTTGCACTCGAACAATCTTCATATCCAGAATCAGCATCAGAACTTACTGCAAGGATATGACTTTCATAATCTGAATCATCATCATTTTCACGTTCCTCTACCTCTTCCCCTTCCCCTACCACTTCCACTTCTGCTTCCACTTCCGATTCCACTTCCAGTTCGACTTCCCTTTCCTCTTCCAAATGTGTTTCAAAACCAAAATCATCTCTCTCAAGGTAGTTATCATTTTGTATCGGCTTCTCACGTGTTTCAACCTCATCAGAACGCACATTATTATCAAAAAGCATAAAATCCATGATAATATACAACTGCAAGCTACCAATCCCACCTAATTGAGCAGAAACATCAAACATGACTTTCACACACATATCATCCTCGACTTCAAGCGAAATGTAATTTGCAAACCCATTTCCCATCATATGAGGATATCTACAAATAACTTTCAGCTTAATATCCCTTGGATCTATATCCATTTTCTTATATAACTTCCTAATCAATTTTTTGTAACTCCAACGAGTTTTTGCCCTAAGTGGAAATTTCGGCCCCTGTTCAAGATTACTATCTCCAAACGGGTGTTCATCATCTCCTCCCCAGTAGCACATGAAAATAAGTGGAAGTCCACTCATATTTTTCCCTAAACAAATTAATTCAACAATCAAAATATATAAAAAAGCAACAAATCACATTATACAAATCAAAATATATCAATTCATTCGACAGTCAAAACATATAAAAAACAACAAATAACTCTAGTTTAAAATCACATTATACAAATAAAAATATATAAAAAAGAATAAAATGTACCTTAAATAATGCTTAATTCACAAAATATTGAAGAATGTGAGCTCTGAAATTGAAATGGACGGAGAAATGGTTATGAAAGAATGAGAAAGAAGAGGCTGTGAGGGGATGAGAAAGAAGAGGCTGTGAGGGGAATTTATGATGGCCTGAAATCGGCATTGCCAGTACCGACTTCACTAAAACCCTAGTTGAAGTCGGTATTGCCAATGCCGACTTCTCTTAATCCAAATTATGCCATTAACGCCTTGACAATTAATCCTCCCAATGGCTGACCTTTGACTGACCAAAAACGGCATTGGTAGTGCCGACTTCAAGCCAAAAACGGTACTACCAATGCCGATTTCTCTCAAAGTGGTCATTTTGGTACATAAATTTTCCCTTATGTCATTTAGGTAAATATTAATTTAAAAAGGAATATTTTTAAAAAAAATCCCTGTTTTGGCTTAGGTACTGCAACCTTAGCCAAACACCCCCACATTTTGAGGTATTTATAAGACGGCTTACGATTATGCCATAATTCGTAAGGAGTTTTATCAATTCCTTTATTGGGTATCTTATTAAGAATGTAGTTGGACATGAGTATGGCTTCCCCCCATAAGTTATCGGGTAAGCCTGAACTGATTAACAGTGCATTCATCATCTCCTTAGGAGTACGATATTTGCGGTCAGCTACTCCGTTAGACTGAGGTGTATATGGAGCTGTCGTTTGATGAATAATGCCAAATTCCCAACATATATCTTCAAATGGAGCTACATATTCTCCTCCTCTATCGCTTCTAATCTTCTTGATCTTTACATTAAGTTGATTCTCAGCTTCATTCTTATAAGGTTGAAAAGTCCCCCAGGGCTTCATCCTTACTTTTCAATAGATATACATAGCAATATCTTGTGCAATCGTCTATAAATGTAATGAAATACTTTTTTCCACCTCGAGTTTGCACTAACTTTAGATCACATATATCTGTGTGAAATAATTCAAGATGTGTTGTGTTTCTTATTATCGAAGGAAATGATGACTTAGTCATTTTTGCTTCAACGCAAATTTCACACTCGTCAGTTGAATCGAATTTATTCATAGGAATTAATTCTTGACTCACTAACTTCTTAATTGTGTTGTAATTCACGTGACCTAATCTATCATGCCATAGATTAGGACTATCCAACAAGTAAACATAAGAAACACCTTTATTCTTCGCCTCCGGGCGGTAAACATTCATTACATTCATCTTGAAAGGCCTTTGTCAAGGTACCCTTTTCCAAGGAACATACAATTCTTGGTCAATACAAACTTATCTGACTCAAATACTAGTCTAAATCCAACCTTGCTCAGCAGCGATTCGGAAACCAGGTTTTTGCGAATGTCTGGGACAAGCAGCACATCCACAAGAGTCAGCTCTTTGCCTGAAGTCATCTTCAGCACAACCTTTCCAAGTCCTACGACATTGGAAGTATTAGAGTTTCCCATGTATAACTTCCTTCCAATGATGGGAGTATAGGATGAGAAACTTTCATTATCAGCACACATGTGGCAGGTAACTCCTGTGTCTATCCACCATTCTCTTGGATTGTCATCCATCTTTGCTATGTTGGCTTCAAACATCATAGCAGCTAGATCAAGTTCCATGTCATCAATGATGTTGGCTTGATTTCTGTTGCCCCTTTCCCTTCTTGGAAGACGGCAATCTCTTGCTAGGTGACCGGGCTTGCCACAGTTATAGCAACCATCCTTTTGCTTCTTAGTTGGTCCTTTCTTAGCATTCCATGAGGCTGAGCATTTCCGCTTGTTGCTGGTGCTTGACTTAGCGAGGTGAACTTTAGCCTCCATTCTGCCTTTGTTGGACTTCTCTTCTGCCTTTGCCTCATTCTTCCAGTTATTCTCCTCAATTTAAAGACGAATCACCAGGTCTTCAAGCCCCATCTCCTTGCACTTATGCTTGAGATAATTCTTGAAGTCCTTCCAGGCTGGCGGCAATTTTTCAATGATTGATGCCACCTTGAACGGTTCATTCATAACCATTCCTTCCGCTATTAATCCATGTAGGATTAGTTAAAACTCATCAACTTGGCTGGCAACGGTCTTCGAGTCAACCATTTTGAAATCAAGGTACTTGCCGACTACAAACTTCTTTGAACCGGCATCCTCGATCTTGTACTTCCTCTCCAAAGTGTTCCATAACTCTTTGGCCGTTTCCACGAGACAGTATACACTGTACAGGGCATCATCTAGCCCATTCATGATATAGTTTTTGCACAAGAAATTACCATGATCCCACGCCTCCTTAGCGATCCGTCTTTGATGTTCGGGATCATCAACTGGTATTGCAGGGGGGTCTTCCTTCAAGAACTTCTGCAGACTGAGGGTGGTCAAGTAAAACAGCATCTTTTGCTGCCACCTCTTGAAGTCCACCCCAGTGAACTTTGCTGGTTTCTCACCATGTGCCGGGTGAGTCGGAGCAGGAACAGGTGCAACATTTTGATTGGTTGCATCAAGAGTCTGACTGGGATTAGGCCCAGAGGACTGAGAGACTTCATTCTCATTTGCCATTTTTCAAGAAAACAGAATATCTTCTTGCGATTGTTTGGTAAATATTAAAAAATAATATTTGAAAAGGCTTTCTCGAAAATAGCAAAATAATAACTATTAATAATAAATGCGGAAATTGAAATAACCGAAAGTCGAGTCTTGTGTTGAACACAATTTCCGCAAGAAGATATTGCCCCGTCCAAGTGCTTACGGTTGCTAGCAATCTTCTCGTAAGATAAAACGATTTATCATCTTTTTGATAGAAGTACTTTAAATCAAAAGACTCTGCGAACTTAATTGGTGTTTAGAACTTCTGAACTTTGAAGGGAAGAAGAATGCTACAAGATGAAATTTAACTGAATATCTAATGCTTTTGATGAATTGAATTTGACAAACTAGTGGGGTTTATTTATAGTAGACGAAGAGTTAGGGTGTCTCTTGGGAATAGGCATTAATTGCACCCATTAATTCTCAGCCGTTGGATCAAATCTAGATCAAGGGAGGAGATCTGTTGGGTCGACCCAAATTGGCTGACCCGACTGTCCAAACAGGTGCAGGTCGCCCCAGACCCATTCACCAACCCTTATGACTCTAGTCGAACCAACACAATCCAAGTGGGTAGCCCATTCGACAAGCCCAGTGGCCCAGACTGCCATGAAGCCTAAGCGCCTGCCTAAACCAGATCTGGGCCACGGCCCACCAACCAACCCAAGCAAAACCACAACCACCACCTGGACCGCTATTGAGCCAAATTCGTCAAAAGTTTAAGGCTCTACAGCTCCCAGCGACCGATGCGAAGTGCAACGTGTGCCCTCAAGGCATCCATTGCGACCTTCGCGGGCTTCGCGCGCTTCGCGGGTGTGGTCCAAATTGAGCTAGTACAAAATTAGCACAATTTGGGCTACTACTTGCATGGTTGGCCCAATAGTCCACCTATGTTGGCCCAAGGAGATCTGCTGGGTCGACCCAAATTGGCTGACCCGACTGTCCAAACAGGTGCGAGTCGCCCTAGACCCATTCACCAACCATTATGATTCTAGCCGAACCAACACAATCCAAGTGGGTAGCCCATTCGACAAGCCCAGCGGCCCAAACTGCCATGAAGCCCAAGCGCCTGCCTGAATCAGATCTGGGCCACGGCCCACCAACCAACCCAAGCCAAACCACAACCACCACCTGGATCGCTATTGAGCCAAATTCGTCAAAAGTTTAAGGCTCCACAGCTCTTAGCAACTTATGCGAAGTTCAAAGTGTGCGCCTCAAAGCGCCCTTCGCGGGTCCCTTCGCGGATGTGGTCCAAATTGAGCTAAAGCGGCCCAGTCTGCCATGAAGCCCAAGCGCCTGCCTGAATCAGATTTGGGCCACGGCCCACCAACCAACCCAAGCCAAACCACAACCACCACCTGGATCGCTATTAAGCCAAATTCGTCAAAATTTTAAGGCTCCACAGCTCCCAGCAACCGATGCGAAGTTCAAAGTGTGCGCCTAAAGCGCCCTTCGCAGGTCCCTTCGCGGGTGTGGTCCAAATTGAGCTAGTACAAAATTAGCACAATTTGGGCTACTACTTGCATGGTTGGCCCAATAGTCCACCTAGGTTGGCCCAAGGAGATCAACTTATTGACTACTCCTTGGATGGATCCACTTATAAACTAGCATTATTTTACATCTCAAAGCAATGTGGGATAACTATTTCATATCCCATAAACTCTTCATTTACCCATTTCATTTTGCATACTTTGAGCATTAATTTCTCATTCACCACAAATTTGTTTTGAGAAAATAAATATATCAAATTAATCTACTCCAAAGTAGATTATTAATATACAATCAATTTTCATTTTCCTAAAATGAAACCTTATGAAATTCTTGATCAAAAGTCGATCAAACCTCATTTTTCCAAAACCAAAATTCCAACATTCATTTGTTACTAGTCTAAATCCAAAGTGATAGCCATTGAATTATAGAATTTGGCCTGCTGGCTTGAGCTCATGGCTTCCAACCTGGAGGTCATGGGTTCGATCTTCCCAGAAGTTAGAGGGAAGACTTTCTCTCCCTAGGATTTATCTCCTATGCGCTTCTGTGCGTACATGTGTGTGTGTGTGAGAGTAGTGGAAAAAAATAATAATAAATAAATAAATAAATAAGTAGACGTGAAGTTAAAGAGGCACATGTTATTAAGGTTTGGTTTACATCGTGCATGCTCTCTTTATTATCTTAACGTTTTAGAGAATTTGTAACTTGATACATATGTTGGGCAGAAAATAAGGGAGCTTAACCCTAACATTGACCTGGCCACATTGTGTTTGGATATAACTCCATTAGATTAAAAAAAAAAAAAATTCACACAACCGTGTGAATGTGATAAAACCGAACTGCTATATAGTTTGATTGTATTGAGCTATGATAATTGAAGGTATGGAAATAAATGTGCTCATTGATGTCTATAGATCTTAGATCCAGCTGTTAGTTTCCCCATATAACAAATTTAAAGGAACCTTTTGTTCAGTTTTTTTTTTTTAGACCCATCTCAATGTGGTCCAACTCCCACTTGCAACACATCACGTTATGCGTACATAATTAACTAAAGTACTTTTTGGCTTTAAAATAAACACTATTGCCTTTTGTCAGAAAATAAATGATTAAAAAAAATCAAATTTATTTCATTTGAAATCAAAAAAAGTACATATTTTCAATTTAAGAGACACTTGAGAATTTGAGAAGTAAAATATACTGTTGTTAAGTGTAGCTACAACAAAATGACAGGAGGGAAGTTTAGTTATTTCTGAAAAGATAGTCATTCATTCATTGATGACATACTCTCTCTCTCCATTTCATTTCACTTCATACTAAATTTTTTAGTACAAGATTACGAATTAGGAGAGAGAATTAGTGAAACAAGGTGTTGTAAATAGGAAAACTAAAGTATCAAAGAGAATTGTTGGGGTAATAGTAATTTGATTGATAATGTGAGCATACAAACTTCTCGTTTTAAATAATATCAAATGAAGTGACGGAGCAAGATAAAAATTAATACCAAGGGAAATGGAGTGAGTATATAAACTTCTAAAAAGGGACATTCATGAAGGATGACACAAATTATAATTTTATTATAATGGCCATTTTGTTATTTAAACTATATAATATAGAAAACATCTATAAAGTAGATGTAAAGTTGAAGTTAGCACATGTTGTTTGCTTAAAGAGAAGGGATGAGCTGAAGCCAAGAACTGATTTTGCCACATTAAACTGCAGAAGAGTATTCTCAAGTTGATAGCCTCCAATAGAGATAGAATACGCCGGAGTTCTCAACCTTGCAGGCTTTATAAAACCTAAACAAAGAACGTCTTTGCTAACTTGCACCATTGAGTTTGCACCATAAATCCTCCAGTACACATCCTCACTCTGCAGAACAAAATCAATAACCGGGACCGCAGGCCCCACACGCGTGGACCCGATCCCCTTCGAGCTATAACAAGCTTCAAATGGTGCCACAGATGCAACCCTAGTGAAATTGGACATTGCTTTGACAAAAGCCTTAACAAAAGCATCATGAATTGGAGGTTGAAGTTCTGTGTAGGGATAAGCAGTAGTGATCACGGTCCCACCTTCGCCATTTTCGTCAAAGGAAAGAAGTGTAGTGTTTATCGGAACAATCTGGCCGTTGATCTTGATAGATTTGACCCCGATGAAGTAATCCGAAGCGGGCTGCTCTAAATAAACACCTTTGTTGGTTAAAAGTGGAGTGTAAGTAAGATCGGAAGCCGCATTTACGTTAGGATGAAGGACGTAAGGTCCTTCACCAAGAAAGATGGCACCTTTAGAAGAACTCAAGCAAAGCGCAAATATTTTGCGGAATTTAAAGAACCTTGCGAACTGAGAAGAGAGTGAGATCTGAGTCCTACCGAAACCAGCCATACCCGAAACACCATTAGCAAGATCCTTCAAGTTGTTACTTTTATTATCATTACAAAAGAAGAAAAACTCGGGCACGGAAACAACTTTGGTAGGGTTCTTCCCGTCCGTTGATTGAATTGAAACAAGATCAGCCGTAAGCTCTGAAGCAAAGGCCAGCCATCCGATGGGATTAACCGGGGTGCCTGCGCATGAGTCATTGTGACAGCCGGGCCGTGCAGGGAAAGC
The DNA here is from genome assembly GCA_022495995.1 of Adenophora triphylla var. japonica. Taxonomy (NCBI): domain Eukaryota; kingdom Viridiplantae; phylum Streptophyta; class Magnoliopsida; order Asterales; family Campanulaceae; genus Adenophora; species Adenophora triphylla. Next base: position 357,213 of record JAFEMH010001627.1, on the reverse strand, counting down.
ACAGGTGTCGCAAAATGTATTTTCTGCTGTCATTTTGCATTGGGAGGTGTGGCAATCGTAAAATTTGTATGTGGAGGAGACATAACGTGTGGTCTCGCAGTCGGCCCAAAGGTATCGGCCGCCGAGATCTACGGTTAGGGATAAGGTAACTAAGGGAGTTCTTTGCTTGATTTGTGTTAGGTATTGGAGGGTTTTGGGGTCTTTGGTGACCTGGAGAAGAAGAGCTTTGGGCTTGAACTGGGTTTGGGCAGCAAAGGAGGCTGAGATGAAGAAGAGAGAGAGTAAGGCGATCGAATGAAGTAGAGATGCCATTGAGTGGCTGTGAGTGTTTGTCAAGTGTTTGGAAGGGTGTGTACTTTTATAACAAAGTTTGTTGTACGTTGGATAAGTACCAAAGATCTTTTTGCTCAAGTGTTACCCAAATTCCCAAAGACAACTCCAACAACAATGGTATTAATTAGATAGTGATAAAATTCAAAATTTAATCTTTACTTATCACTATTTATAGTATCAAAAATTTCGAATTTTTTTTCAAAAAATAGCTTTTTAAAAATTTATATACCAAAATAACATTTACAAAAACTTATATACCAAACTAGCACTTTTCACTTGAATTCCGGAATTGATAATTCCGGAATAAGGTAATCCGGAATTACCAATTCCGGAATTCAATTTTTTATTTTTTTTTAAAACCGGTCAAAGGGAGCGATCGCCTCTATCGGTGGGCGACAAGCATCACATTCATATTATGCCAGAGGAATTATCAATTAGGAATCCCTTTTATTTCTTTTTTTATTTATTTATATATATATATATATATATATATATATATATATATATATATATATATATATATATATATATATATATATATATATATATATATATATATATATATATATATATATATTATTTATATATATATAAAATAATAAATTAGAAAGAGGAAGTCCCCTTAAAAGTTCTCTCACTTAGAGAGGTCCCAAAGGAACTTGAAAAACAATGAAGATGAATCATCTATTTAAAGTAGAAGAAAGATTAGAAAAATGTAGGATACATCTATGTGGAAAACACAAAAAATATTTGAATTTAGAGATGGTGGGAAAAACAAAATTTCATTTGCCTCCAAAAATTTCATTTGCACTCCTCATGAATTTTTTGGAGGCAAATGAAATTTTCCCTTAAATCAATTACTTCTCTTGGGTCTTTTACTTGTTTTATTTTTATGTGATAGGGCGATCGCTCCCTTTAACCGGTTTAAAAAAAAAAAAATTGAATTCCGGAATTGGTAATTCCGGATTACCTTATTCCGGAATTACCAATTCTGGAATTCAAGTGAAAAGTGCTAGTTTGGTATATAAATTTTTGTAAATGTTATTTTGGTATATAAATTTTTAAAAAGCTATTTTTTGAAAAAAAATTCAAAAATTTCATCTTCAATAATAGATATCAAATTCATGATATCAAAATATATTTTTATATTTGTTAAGTTTATTAATATTTTCAACATTATCAATTATTTTAAACTATGACTATGCTTTAATTAATTATTTTTCTTTAACCCATCCTCCCACCCTCAACCAATTGTGAAAGATGCCATCTAGACATTTGAGAAATCCATTCTATAATAGAGATTTTTATAAAATGAGCAATTTATAAATAAGGGTTAAAAGTATTGGCGGTTTTGCACTCCCCAGCTTTCAATTTTATTTAATTTTTATTTTTTGCTATTATTAAGGGTACAAAGTCGTGAAAAATTGACAATTAAATATTTTTTGACGGAAAGTTATATTTTTTTTCGTTAATCATCACGTGTCGTCCACATAACACTTAACGGAGCACATTTTGGTCATTACAATCACATTTTTTAAGTTTGGTCTTTAATTTTAACCATTTCAATTTCAACTACAACTTAAAAACCACTCCCAAATATAATATTTTCAAATCAATCATATTTTCACCATGATCATACCATCACCAATGTCACCATTAACACTAACACCACCACAACCAATAACGCCAACAATACCACAATTTTGATGACTAATTTGAGATATATTTTGAGCAATTGCAATTTTAATTTTCAAAAATTGCATTTTTTGGGAAAGTTTATGGCTTTTTTGACATTGTTAGACTCAGGTCTGATGAAATATGTCAACATGAATTTTGTTCTAGACCGTGATATCTTTCTATAGACTATTTATTTGTTTAATTAAGTTTGACAAATAATTCACACAAATCAAAAGAACCAATCTGTTGTAATAGAGAGAGAAATTGAGGAGAACTAAATCTGAGAGGTAATGAATCGAGGAATAGCTGAGGGGAGGGAAAATCGCAGGTGCGTGGAGCAGTGTGGGAGGAGGTAGACGTGTCCATTTTATAAACCGAACCGGTCAACCGGGAGGTTGAAAACCGGTCAAAACCGGTCAAAACCGGTCAACGGCGGTTAACCGGAACCGGCTAACCGAAACCGGTAATTGGCCGGTTCGGTTAAGGTTTGAAATTTTGAAAATCCGGCCAACCGCCGGTTAACCGCCGGTTTTGGCTTGCTCGGCCGAGTCATATGAGTTGCTCGGCCGAGCATAACCTTCCAGTAGTGTTAATTTCCAATAACGGTCATGCTCGGCCGAGTCATATGAGTTGCTCGTCGAGCGTAACGCCGAACTCATTCCAACTGGCTATTTTTTCAAACTAGCCGTTATGTTCACCACCACCTCACCACCACCACCACCACCACCACTACTACTACCAAGCACCACCACCACCACCACCACCACCACTACTACCACTACTACTAGTACTACCACTCCTACTAGTCTACATACACCACCACCACCACCACCACTACCACCACCACTACTACCACCACCACTGGTCCACTACTACCACCACCACCACTACTACTACTACCACTAGGTCCACTACTACTACTATCACCACTACTACTACCGCTACTACTACCACTCCTACCAATACCACTACTACCACCTACACCACCACCATCACCACCACCACCACCCACTACTACTACCACTACTACTACCACCACCACCACTACTACTACCACTACTACTACTACCACCACCACTACTATCGCTACCTACCACTACCACTACTACCACTCCTACCAATACCACTACTACTTAGTCTACACCACCACCATCACCACCAACACCACTACTACTACCACTACTACTACTACCACCACCATTACTATCGCTACCTACCACTACCACTACCACCGGGTCTACATCACCACCATCACCATTCACCACCACCACAACTATTATTACCACTACTACTACTACCACCACTACCACTACCCCTACTACCACTACTACTACCACTCCTACGGCCACCACTACCACTCCTATCAATACCACTAGGTCCACTACTACCACCTCTACCACCACCACTCCTACCAATACCCTCGTTGTAATTGTATTTTAATTAATAAAATTTAAGGGTACCGTCGCTTTTTTCTTTTATATACTTTCGTTTCTTATAAAAAAGTTAAGTTTTATTTCTTTCAAAATTCATAACTTTTTTTATAAACCTTTTTCAAAAATGTATGTAGTAAACTTAAGTCTAAAATAGTCTTATTTATCCAAAAAAAAAATTGAAAAAAATTAAAAGTTAACTTTTTTCAAAAACCGTTAAATTTCATTTCTTTAAAAATTCATAACTTTTTTATAAACCTTTTTGCAAAAAATGTATGTAGTAAACTTAAGTCTAAAATAGTCTTATTTATTCAAAAAATTGAAAAAAATTAAAAAGTTAACTTTTTCAAAAAATCGTTAAAAAATTAGCGAAAAATGATATGCTCTGGCCGAGCAACACCAAAGACTCCTACGAGCAACCCTCAACCCCTAAACCCTAAAAGGGTTGCTCGGCCGAGCGACATCAAAGACTCGGCCGAGCAACCCTCAAAACCCTAAACCCTAAAAGGGTTGCTTGCCGGCAACACCAAGGACTTCGGCCGAGCATATCCAAACCGTCAAACCGGAGGTTAACCGGATAACCGTTAAAACCGTGAACCGCCTAAACCGTAACCGGTCTAGCCGGTTAGGCGGTTCGGTTCCGATTGGAGATTTTGGAGGTTTCAACTGCCGGTTTTCAACCGGCTAACCGGCGGTTTTTGGAACCGGCCACGTCTAGGAGGAGGTGATGGTATATACATGGGTGACGACGAAGGTAGAGGGTGGTGGGTTAGAAATGGGACATAGAAGAAGATGAATAAAAAAGTATTGTTTGTTGCTTTTTTAGTTAGTTTTAGGGTTAATAACAGTAATAAGAGAGAGGGCGGTGTGGGGAGGAGGGGAGGCGGCGGCCATAGATGTGACTTGGGAGGGTGACTTCGGTGAAAGATTGGTTGTTGGTATGGATGGATTATGTGTTTTGTAGGAAATTTTTTAATTTATCCCTTTCAATTTTTAAAATTTCATTATATCCCTTATTTACTAATATTTATTTTCAAAATGTCCTTTATTAAATGTTACGTGTACGGCACGTGATAATTTAATGAAAAAAATCTAGAGTAGGTCTGCTGAGAAACGCGTTTCTCCATAACTATGGAGAAACGCGTTTTTAATAGCCAGAAACTATACGTTTGATAACCAGAAGAAAATTTCTGGATATCAGTCTCAAAGGGTTCTGGATATCCAGAAGCTTTGGAACGGATATCCAGAAGCCTTTGGGCGGATATCCAGAAACATATTTGAAGCCAAATCCAAGGCCAAGACCACAAATTGCTTATTGAAGGTTTCGGATATCCGAAAACCTTCAAATGTATATCCGTAAACCATCAAATGAATATCCGAAACATATTTGAAGCCAAATCCAAGGCCAAGATCGGAAAATGCTTATTGAAGGTTCGGATATCCAAACCTTCAATGTATATCCAGAAACCATCGAATGAATATCCGAAACATTTTGAAAGTTTCGGATATCATTTTGAAGGTTTCACGGATATCACTTTCTATGCTTCTCGGATATCCTTTGAAAGGGTTCGGATATCCGTAACCTTTGAGGCGATATCCGTAAGTAACCAATGGGACAAGGTCATGGCCAATACAAAAAGTTTCTGGATATCCTTTCAATAGCTTCTGGATACCCGTAACCCGTTTCTCCATAACTTATGGAGAAACGCGTTTCTCCCTAGATTTTACGAAAAATCTATAGTTTTTGTCAAAAAAAAAAACACTTATATTCCAACTTTTCACGACTTTAGACCCTTCGATAGCTAAAAAAACAAAATATATTGGGCACTTAACTACAAACATCTCCTATATTTTGAATTCTTATTTATAATTTACCATTGTAAAATTGCATAGACCCAAATTTATAATATGAAGTTAATGTTTATTCATGACTTTATAAAAGTCATGAATATGTAAAATTATGGATGTCAAAATCAGTCATGACATTTGAAAATGTCATAGATGTGGATGCTCTTAACTCCAAATCATTTTCTCCAAAATCAAGAAATTAATAACGAAACAAGACAAACTTAATGAGTGCTATTTCGTTAGGACAACTTAGAAAGCGAGTGAGCTCCACCATTTGTCGGGTAGATATTTATTAATTTCATGCATTTATGTCAATGCGCATATCTTTGGATAGAAAATACTTCATCTGTTTCATTTAAAGATTATTATATTTTTTAAATAATAGGAATGATATATTGTAACGTAGATAGTAGGATAGAAAAGACGAAAAGAAGTACTCCCTCCGTCCCGCTAATATTCGTACTAACACTGTTTGTGCGGGAATTAAGAAATATGATATTTTAATAAAATGTTGTGGGTGTAAAAGTAAAGTAGGAGAGAGAATGAGTGGAGGGTGTAATAAATTATAATGGTGTTGTGAGTATTAAAGTTTATTCATGTTTGTGCGGGAATTAAGAAATATGATATTTTAATGAAATTTTAAAATTTGTTATTGATTTATTACTAACACTAACAATTAAAAGTTTTAAAATTTAATTATAATGGTGTTGTGAGTATTAAAATAATGTAGGAGAGAGAATGAGTGGGATTGGGTGAATATTTTATTAATATAAAGTTTCCTTTTTGGGAGTGTGCGGATATTAACGGGACGCCCAAAAAGGAAAGTGTGCGGATATTAGCGGGACGGAGGGAGTAAATATATACTCCCTCCGTCCCACTTCAATTGGTACTTATTTCCTTTTTGGTCCGTCCCACTTCAATTGATACTTCCCAAAATGGCAAAATATTTATAATTTTATATTCACTCTACCCCACCACTCATTCTCTCTCTTCATTTTCCACCACTCAATTTATTCAACCAACACTACTATTTACCCCACTCATTCTCTCTCTTCATTTTCTACCACACATTTCTTTTATTTTATTAGTATTCCTTAATAGTTGTGCCCTTTTTTTTGGTCTCAAATGAAGTGGGACGGAGGGAGTATATAATTATTGTGAGTATGATATTTAAATCTTATTTTTATTTTAGAAAAATTATTTTTATTTTAGAAAAAAAAGAACCTTCAAAAAGAGAGTACACCCATTTAAAAAAATTTTAAAATACATGAACATTTAAAATTTTAAATGAGACCAAACGAAAACGAATACTCCCTCCGTTCCAGTCGAGTGTACACTTATTTCTCTTTTGGTCCGTCTCAGTCGAGTGTGAACTATTAAAAATGGAAAAGGTTTTAATATTTTATATTCTCTATATCCCACCCACTCATTAACTCCACTCATTCTCCATCATACAATTTATTCAACCAATCACTCATTAACTCCACTCATTCACTCTCTTCATTTTCTACCACACATTTTCATTATCTTAATAATACTTCTTAATTATTGTGCCCAAAACCTTGATTCACAGTTGGATGGGAGGAGGAAGTACACTTTATTATAGCAGTGATACCGTCCGTACAATTGTAGAATCTGAAAACGCCGGCAGACTATCACTAAATGAACAGTATAAACCGAGATACGAATATGGGTTTGTTCAAGCTGGGCCTAATTGAATTGGGCCATGAATATTATCTAAATAACCAAGTATCAGGGCCGAGTAAGGTCTTCCTTGTATGACGAGGAACGTTTATCTCAGCCTTAGGTCAGCATGCTCGGGCCGTCATGCCGCAAGCGACGAGGAAAGAAAAGTTCTTACTTCGGCATTTCATCACCATGACGAGTAAGCAAAATCATTTACCCCGGCATATCTCCGTGCCGGCCAATCTCCAAATGACGAGGAAGCAGAATCATTTACCTCGGTCTATTTGCCAAGGCCGAGGTAAAACATTTGTGTTCCTCGACGTTCCGACTAGCAGGATATACAGTCCTTATACAACAAGGATTACACATTCATGATTCAATCAGGATTGTAACCAACCACACAAATCCAAGTCAAACAATGACTCCTCAACAGATATAATTCTCTTAGGATTACATCTTATCTCCTCACAAGTTTACTTCAACATGGATTCTATCAATCCATCCCTATAAATACAAGCCCCATGGCTCATTATTTGGTACGTTACTTTTTACATTGGGAAAACTCTGTCCATTTGTTTTCTCATATACAAACCGTGAACTTACTCTCACGCCGGAGGGCCTTTAGCCGGATCCGCCCCTAGCTTAGTTTACGTGTTTTCTCTTATTTTCGTGCCTTGCAATCACCGTGAGCAATCATCGCTAGATTTGGGTTGATTTGACGATTTTCGCATCATCAATTGGTTCAATTGCCGGAAATCGATTCAAACACCCTTTGTTTGGCCCGGAAAACGCTCGCTAAAAGCCAATTTTCTTGCCCGAATTTTTCTCTCGTGAACGGAATTTTTGGATCGTTGAAACTCGTTCTGAAATCGCCCGGATTTGTGAATTTCAAACCGGATATTGCCCAGCATTCGTTTGGAGGCGTTTTTAGCGTTAAAATTCCATCCCAATTTTGGCTTGAATTTTTGTGTTGGAAAAATTGCAATTGAGTCGTTTGTTTTTGGTCAAATTTTGCCCTAATTTTGGCCAAACTTGGATCTATTGGAAATTGTGATTTTGGAAAATTTGCACTTGATAATTTGCCGTTGACTTACAATGGATGGACAATTTGCAAGCTGTAACCGCCGAGGAGGATCAAACCCAAGTGAACGGGGCTAACACCCGGAGCCGAGGAACCGCTCCTCCTCCTCCTCTACCTCGCCCGATGCCCTTCCTCCTCTCCATGACCCTTCGTTCCAAGGGTCGTGAATGCCGAGGAGAAGGTGCCGAGCTTCCTCGTCCTACTGTACCCACGAAAGCAAGTAGGAAGGAAGAAAAACAAAGAATGCCGACGCCGGCCAAGCAGAGGAAGTCAACCCATCGACCGACGCTCTTTGTTACATAGGCAAATGGAAACTTTACAAAGAATGTATGAAACACAGGTTGCTCTCTTGCAATTAGGACCCAGAGCATTCCATGGCTGAATTTATTAGGCCATCTCAGGGGCAACCCTCGAAAAGGGACAAGATGAGCAACAACCTCCTCCCCTCAAAACCAGGGACCTACCAAGGCCATCCCCCCGAAATTCTCCTCATCCTCGGCACAACAGTAAGCAGAGAGCTCCAGTGGTCGACTTGAGAAGCCACTTAACTCCTAGGGAAGAGGAAGTAAATTCCCGGGACCTAAGAACGAGACTCAGCTTGAACAGACGCCTATCCCCTGCTCGTCTTGTCATGGCATCTAGGCATCCCACGCCACCTCGATCTCGTCGACCAAATTCTCCTCTACCTCGTCGACCGGGATTCTCCTCGTCCTCGACATCGAGAATTTGCAAGGCCGAGGACACCGTGAGCCGTACGTAATGATACTTGGCGGTCAAGACCTCGGAATTAAGGCGTGACAAAGCTCCTTCCAAATGGGACAAACCCACCAACATGACGTGGAGCACAAGAGTGGTGAATGATCGCCCAAGGACAAATCCGCGAAGCTCCCAACGAAGCACCCGCTCAAGCAAGACAAGGGAGTGGAAATCAAGCAATGGGAGCCTGTTGAAGCAAAGACTGGATGACACGGAGAGGGAAAGAAGTTTAATGACGATGATTATGACCGGGCAACACGTCCATTCTCTTTGAGGATAACGCAGCCTCCACCTAATCCCCACCTCAAGCTCCCTAATTTCGAAAAATACAATGGCACTACTGATGCAAAAGACCACGTGCAAAGTTTTGAACAAACTATGAATCTCGTCACCACCGCCGATGACCTCGCTTCCGTAAAGCTTTCGCGAGTACCTTCTCCCAAATGTGCCTTCACCCGGTTCCGTGAGCTTAAAAGAGGTAGCATCGATTGGCCGGAGAGGCATGAGGAGAATGTTCTTGGACCACTTTTGTTACCGCTCGGTAAGAGGAAGATAAGACCGGCCGACTTGGCCAACATTGAGCAGTGGAAAGGGAGAAACCACCCTCGCTATTATAATCGGTTCAAAAATGGCGGACTGTGCCAAGAAAGCCTCACCGATGTGGAAGTTATTGTTTGTTTCAATTCCCGGCTTAAAATCGGGTCCCCTCGTTTATGAACTCTCGCCCAGGGAACCTCAAACAAAGTCCGAGCTATACAAGGTAGATTATGCCATTTCCACGGCCGAGGATAAAACAAAGAAGAGGGAGCCGACAAGACAGTAAACAGAGGCGATGTGCAATCGCCGTAATAGCAATGGAAACGGCAAGGGTTCCAAAGGGAAAAACAAAACAAGGAGTACGGAGAAGCTTCGAGTTCACTCCTCTAACTAAGCCCATCTCTCGAAATCATGTACCGGTCAACCTTCCTCCACCTCAACCGATGACCGACAAGCCAAAATTCCCTCGTAACATGAACAAATACCGTGGATTTTCACAAAGACAATCTGGCACACCACCGATGGCTATTGGGCCCTCAAGAAAATAATCCAAAAATGGGTCGACGAGGGAAAGCTAGATCGTTATGTTATGAAAAAGATAACAAGCGGAAGCGGAAGGAAAGAGGAAAGCGAAGATGACGACAAAAGCGAGGGATTTAAGATCGCAGTGCCTCCTAGTGGCCAAGTTGCGTACGTGATACGGAAGAGGTAACTTCTACCGAGGAAAAACTAAGGGACCAGATCCACGAGCCGAGCAAAGTGTACCATGTTCCCGCTGGATCCATAAAGTTTTAAGAGGTCATTAGTTTCTCTCCTAATGAAAGTTAGCCGGAAGCCGAGGCGTACTCGTGAACAACCCTCGTGATAAAGGGTCGAATAGACAACGTTGAATCCGAAAGACTTCTTGTTGACACGGGGCCTCCCGTGACATCCTATATTATTCAGCCTTCCAACAGATGGGCTTGAAAGACACCATGTCGAACCCTACCATGGAAGGCTAGAAGGATTCACCAATCACAAAGTCGGAGCCAAGTGGAACCGTGGAGCTAGAACTCAAGCTCGGTGATCATCCCTTCCTAGCCAAAGCCACAAGCCAACTTTGTAGTCATGGATTTGACTAGTGATTACCATGCGATCATAGGCATTCCAAGTCAAGCCAAACTTGGGCCGGTGGCCTCACTTCCCCACCAACGAGTTAAATTCCCTCACTCGGGCAGGGATTGGATGCGTGAGGGCCACCCCCAAGGACTTCTTGGAACATGTCGTGGAAGAGCGTAGAAGAAATCCAAAAGTGTGGAGATAGATACCCCGAGGAAAACATTAAGATCTCCAAGTCTCGTAAAACCACCGAAACTAGCTCCGTAATGAGCTATATTCGTGAAGTGCCTCGCGGAGGAGGAAGACCCTGCGGTCCAAGAAATTGCAGATGACCTAGGGCATAGTTCAAACCGTATCGAAGAAGACCCTTATCTCTTCAACGGCCGTAACTCGGGGCCAACCACGACCTAGGGAAGGCCGGGCCTCCCGTATGTTGATAAACTTATGGAGGAAGAGGGCCTCAACGTGAATGACAATGAAGGGAGAAGAATTAGAGAGATCATCATCGAGTCTCTAGAATTTCGTGACGGTCTTGAAATGAAGCCTGCTGACGAACCGGAAGAGGTAGTCATCAATCCCGACTATCCCGAACAAAAAATCAAGCTCTGGGGCCAACTATCTCCGTAAGAGAAAGAAAAATCATCTCCCTCTTGAAAGTGCAGCCTCGACGTCTGCTTGGAGAGTCGAAGATATAAGGGGGATCAATGAAGAAGTAGCCCTCCACCACCCGGGAAGTTGATCCTTCGGGCAAAGACTATCTCCCGCACAAGGAGAAATTTTGCAAGGGACAAGGAGGAAGCTATAAAAGAAGAAGTGCGTAAATTACTTAGTGCCTAATAATTCGTGGAAGTTAAGTACCGCTTGGTTGTCACAATGTAGTTATGGTGAAGAAGCAAAATGGGAAATGGCGTATGTGCATAGACTTTATCGATCTAAACAAAGCCCGCCCCAAGGACGCCTATCCTCTTCCTAGAATTGACAAGTTGGTTGATTCCATTGTCGGACATCAAACTCTCGCCTTCCTAGATGCCTATTCAAAGCACATCGATAAAAATGGCGGAAGAAGACATTGAGAAGACGGCCTTCCAAACACCGGGGGTAATTATCGTTACATCATGATGCCTTTTGGGCTCAAGAACGCGGGTGCTACATACCAAATAACGGTGAATCGAGTTTTTGCAAGCCAAATAGGTCGCAACATGGAAGCTTATATTGATGACATGGTCATAAAGACCAAGGAAGGCAAGCCAATGCCTCCCGACCCGAAAGAGACAATTCACAACCTCCGAGCTAATAACATGAAGCTAAACCCGAGCAAGTGCGTGTTTGGAGTAATGTACTGAAAGTTCCTAGGCTTCATGGTATCTCAAAGGGGGATTGAAGCAAACCCCGAAAAATCAAGGCGCTCGTTGACATGAAGGAAACCTACCACCATCAAGGAGGTTCAAAGACTTAATGGAAGAATCAGCCCTCTAAGATTCATCGCCAAATCCGCCGAAAAGTCATCGCCTTTCTTCAAGGTATAAGGGTACCAAGAGCTTTTCTCCTCGGACTCCTCGAATGCTCCGCCAAGCATTCCTCCGGTTGAAGGAGTACTTGGGTTCCCCCTCCCTTGCTTAGCGACCCGACTCACGGTGAGATGCCGTATGTCTTCCTAGCACTTGATCATCTTTGTCGCACTGTCCTAGTTCGAAATGGTGAAGGAATTCAAAAGCCTCGTCTACTATGTCTCTAAGGCACCGTCAGACGTGGAAAGCAGATACTTCAATGTGGAGAAGATAGCGTACGCACTAGTCATTGCATCGAGGAAACTACGTGCCTATTTTTCTCACATCCTATCACCGTGTACACAAATGAACCGTTGAAGAAGATACTACATAAGTTGGACGGCTCGGGCGTCTCCTTAAGCTGGTCCATCGCTCTCACTGAAGTTCGATATTACTTACCAACCAAGGAAGACCCTCCTGGCACACCTTTGGTTGACTTCATGAGTCGAGGCTGCCTTTATGGGTGAGCATCTCCCCACCTCTAGGAAGCAAAACGCACAAGAGGATAAAGACTCTCCCATTGAACTCCCATCCAACCTGTTGGATCCTGTATACGGACGGATCGGCCACCAAGGAAAGAAGCGGAGGCTGGAATAGTACTAGCTTAAGCCAGGAAGGAGAATATACTACGCAAGACGCCATCCGTTTCAAGTTCTCTCGCCTCCAATAATCAAGCGGAATATGAAGCTCTAATATTTGGCATCAATTAGCCTCCTTCTATGGAGCAACTAGGGTGGCGGCCTTCTGCGACTCCCAACTCGTTGTCAAACAAGTAAAGGGAGAGTATAATGCCCAAGACCCCACCCTTGCCAAGTATAGAGACACCGGTCCTAGATATGACCAAAGAAGATGGAATTTTTTCGAGGCTCAAACAAATTGGCGGGGAAGATAACCAGAAAGTCGCATGACGTTCTTTCCAAAGCTCGGCTACCATGGATGTGTCTAAGACCGAGTCCTTATGTGGTTTATGCCGAGGAACTGCGTACGAAAGACTACAAATCATGCTCTTAGATGGAGAAGATAGATCTCGGATCGATGACTAAATTGAATACATCGAGAAGGAAAACTACCGTAAGACGAAGCTCGAGCCAAGCTTATTAAAAGAGGTCCCCAAGGTTCGTGGTGATGAATGGAGTCCTCTACCGAAGATCTTTCACGAAGCCCCCGCTAAGGTGTGTCTATCCCAAGGAAATTGAGAACCTCTTGGCAAAGTACATGAAGGTGTTTGCGGCGGACACCGGGGCGAGAACCTTAGGCGACAAAATCATATCGCTAGTGGTACTATTGGCCAAACCCGAGGGAAGATGCGCACGCCTATGTTCGAAAATGTGACAAATGCCAAAGATTCTTCCGACATTCCTAGACTACCGGCGGTTGAGCAAACACTTGTAATACCTACGTGGCCGTTTGATATGTGGGGGATCGACATCATCGGACCACTTCCCTCCCGCCCGTGGTAATTGCAAGTACGTGATAGTAGGCTGTTGATTACTTACTCCAAATGGATAGAAGCCAAGGCATTAGCCAAGATAACGGAAGAAGAACGCGATCAACTTTGTCCATGACAACATCTCGGGTGCGGTCGGCACTGCCACATACAATTGTCTACCCGATCACGGACTGCAATTCTCCACAAGATTCACCACGTAGTTGGGAAGAGTAAAAATCCGCCATGCAAAATCTTCGGTTAGCGAGACCACAAGGCAATGGCCAAGCTGAAGCGGCAAACAAGCGGGTCCTAACCGCCCTTACCAAGAACCTTGAGGGACGCGAGGGTAGATGGTTGGACGAACTTCCCCTAGCCTTATGGGTCGCATTCGCACAACCACCCGAGGGGGGCCAGCAGGAAACCCCATTCGCACTAACCTTTGGTTAGAGGCTATGGCACCGGCGGAGATGGCCATCCCTACGGTGATAAATTCCCATTACGATGAGCAAGTCAACAAGGTCAATAGGCTCCTAGACATGGACACGATAGATGAGAAAGCGACTAGATGCACGAGATGAGGATGGTGAATTACAAACAAAGGACGAAGGCGTATCACGATAAGAGGGTCATCGGAAGAGTATTCCAAGTAGGCGATTGGGTACTCGGAAAAATTGAAGCTGCGGTCGGAAGGCGAGACGAGAACAAGCTCTCCCCAAATTGGGAAGGTCCTTATATCATCACTCAAGTCATTCGAGAAGGGACCTACGGATTGAAGACCAAGGAGGAAGGACCTCAAGCATCCACTGGCGCTCAAACTGACCTTAGAAAATATTATCACTAGCCTAGTTTATTTTTCGGTAGATTAGTTTCTTACTTCTGTCTTTTAGTTTTGATTAGTTGATAGGATTGCGATTCGTTGTAATCGCATTTCGGTTTACAAAGCGATCTCTTCCGGCATGCAAAAGCAACTATCAACTCTTCATACGAGACACCGAGAAGATGAGGACTGTATCCCGATTCTTCTATACAACACATCTGTCAAGGGTCCACCTTGATTAAGGATACAACGGCGAACCAAGGGACCTCCTTGGCACGATGGCTTACAATCTGTCGAGGTCCACCTTGATTAAGGATACCAACGGCGAAGACCAAGGGACCTCCTTGGCACGATGGCTTACAATCTGTCAAGGGTCCACCTTGATTAAGGATACCAACGGCCAAGACGAGGTCCTCCTTGGCACGATGGCTCACGAATCTGTCGAGGTCCACCTAGTTAAGGATACCAACAGCGGCCAAGACCAAGGGTCCTCCTTGGCACGATGGCTTATAATCTGTCGAGGCCCACCTAGATTAAGGATACAGCGGCCAAGACCAAGGTCCTCCTTGGCCTGATGGCTTACAATCCTGTCAAGGGTCCACCTTGATTAAGGATACCAATAGCCAAGACCAAGGGTCCTCCTTGGCCTGATGGCTTACCATCCTGTCAAGGGTCCACCTTGATTAAGGATACCAGCGGCCAAGACCAAGGGTCCTCCTCGCCTGACGATGGCTTACAATCTGTCAGAGGTCCACCTTGACTCAGGGACTACAAACATAACGGCCAAAGACCCAGGATCTTCCTCGGCAGTGCAAATAACGTCCTACCAAGAGTCCACCTTGACTCAGGAGTACAACACATTTAAAGCCAAGGAAACCTTCCTCGGCCTAAATAACTTGAGGGTATAGCTAAAGCCGAGAGTTCTTCCTCGGCCTAACCACTTGCCCAACAATTTAGGAGCAAGGAACCTTCCTTGGATCCCACCTTCTTGAGTCTAGTGCCTCTGCCTAGCATACAAAAATATGAGCAAGTTATTGAACTAACATGAATCATGACAAAAGGATTTTCATTGATGTTCAAAAAAAGAATTACAAAGTCCTAACATCTATTACAGAAAGCAAAGAAAAGAAAGCTATCCTAAGACTGCTGCCCGTCATCAAAAGGCTTCTTGAGCCAGTCTTCTGTAATAGTGCCAGGGGGAGGAAGGACCGCTTGTTCATTAAGGGCATTAGTTTCCTCGGGCCCTCCTTCCATCTCGGCTTCCATGGCCTCGGGCTCTTCTTCATCCTGGATCGCCTCCACCAAGTCTTTTATATTGCCGGGGACGACAGAGGCCGGCCTCCACACTTCCCTGCAAGCTTGAGCATCCTTGGCAGCCATTATCTCCAAGTTGCTTTCAGAAAAGGGAACCAAGTGGTGGAGAGCCCTGACTTCCTCGGTATATTGGTCCCCTAGCAAATCAGTGGGCAACCTTATTGATGTCCAAACCGGTGGAAGGATCACCCAAGATGCTCCGGCCAAATGAAGATAACCATCTTCAAACATAGTGGCCGTCTGCTCGTCCACGGCCTCTCTAAAGGCCGAGCTGGCCATCATCAACTCCTTGAAGGCCGAGCTCTCCTTGAACCGAGCAACGGCCTCTTCCTCCCTAGTCGGGAGGGTAGCTTCCAACCCTCTGCATCGGGCCTCAGCTTCCTCGGCCCTAGTTTGGACCTCGGCTTTTTCTTTCCTTGCCGTAGCAAGCTCTTCATTTTTCAGCCGGAGATGCTCCTCGGCTTTGATCTTCTCTTCCTCGGCCCTCTTCACCTCAGCCTCAACCTTGGCCTTGGCTGCCACAAGTTCAGCATCCTTGGCCTTTAAAATCTTAGCCAAGGAAGCCTTGTCATTTTCACTCTTCACTTGGGCAGCCTTAGCCTCATTCAGGCGCCTAGCCTTCTTCTTGGCCAAAACATTTTCATACGCCGTGACGGAAGCCAACTGAAAGAGAAATCGTTATTAGAAAGGCAAACAAATATCAAGGGCGATAACAAAGAAAAGGATCAACATTTACCTCAGCGATTAAGAGTCCCTTGTGGCAGAGCAAGGTATCCTCGTTGGGGGCCTCTTTGCAAAATGCCTCGTAGGCATCCTCGTCCATATCCCTCTGAATGGGAGCTCGGCCCAATCTTACTAAGGGTCCCTCCCTAGCCAACAGGGGAAGTCCCTTAAGACGGGGAACGTTGAGGGACATGCTCTTGGCCAGCTCGTCGGCCTCCTCAACGGTCTTGATAGTTTGAATGGTTAAGGGAGGGGGAGCCTCAACATTGGGGGCCCCACTGACACTTGCCCGTTTAGCCACAGGCTCCTGGCGCTAACAGCTTGGGTTCTCTTGAGCCTCGATCTCCTTTGGGACGAGGTCGGTTTCCTCGGCTCCTACCTCCTCGGCATCAACATGGAGGCTATGCCCTCTACAGTTGATGGATTGGTTTGTTCATCAGCCGCCGCCTCCTCGGCATTTACCTCCCCATGTAATTTAAGGGGAAGGGTTGGTCACCCCGAACATTGAGCACAAAATTACGGGCATTGGCCTCTTCTCTCCTTTCCACCAAGGCGGACTTCGCTCGCTTCCTCTTCCTCTTTACTAGCTCTTGAGGACTTAGTCTCTCCACGGCTATAGCTTCTTCTTCCTCGGCGGTTAAATCTGTAAGGACAAGGAAGAAAGAATTAAGAAAATCTGGCGAGAGGCAACAAGCATGCAAAAAGTATCAAAGTAAAAAAGATAAACGTTTACATCCAACTATGTCGATTGCTTTCAAACACCGGTCTCGGGACGTTCAGCCTTGCACGTAATGCAATCCTCATGGAACACCAAGCCGGGTGAATTGTCCAGCCGTTAAAGCGTCTCCTCTTTACGGTTGACAAGGGGAGATACCCCATCCTTCTTCCCTGCATCAAACCCGCCTGAATATAATAATGGTCTCGAGGATTCAACCACCGACCAATCAAGGACCCCCACCTCGGCAAATTCTTCTAGGCGTTTGATCAAGGCCTGGGTCCATTCATATTGTTGGACGGAAAGGATGAAGTTGGACCCTTACAAGGAGACTAGAACTCCCATCCTCGCGGCTCTCAACCCTTATAACATGGCTTATCCCAAATTCTGCAAGAACTTTGCTAGACATAGGGAGGAGCACCTTCGGTTTTTTGACGCGCTCTTAATGACGAGGAGCCAACTCTCCTTGACAAATTGAACATGGTAGAAATATCTAAAAGCTCCCATGGTCGGCTCGCACTTAAGCTACGGCAGAGGACAATGAAGCCGACAAGAACCCGGGTACCATTAGCTCCTAGCATGGCCGGCACCGCCTCACATCGTCCAAAAATTCACAGATGAAGGGATCCAAGGGAAGACGAAGTCCCTGTTGAAACTGTTTGAAGTAAAAGTGGACAAAATCTTGGTTATAATAAAAGTTGTCCTCTTCCTTCTTCGTCTTAAGCTCCATATGGCCCATATAAGTTAGCCTGTACTCAGCTTTGTTTACCCCGTATTTGGAGTACAACTTTTCCAACATGGGATCCCCGGCTCTTGGGGTCCTCTCTTGTCTTTGTCCTAATCCTTGGCCTCCTCTTCCTCGGCCTCCTCTTCTTCAAAGCCGCGGCCATCGCCTTGTGCTTCATCCATGAAAGCGTCAACTATTTGAGTAGACGAGGAGGGTTCTCCTTCTCTTCCCGTCATATCTGCATAAAGACGAGGAGACAAAGTTAGTAACCTCGTCCATGGCTGATTTAGGATGGGGAAGGGAGATTCCCCTCCTCGTCATTTCATAAATCCGAGGAGGGAGCCGTACCTCTCAGGCGCTCACGCATTTCGCGATCAGAGGCCGGGTAGAACAGTTTGATGTGCTCCATCATCTCAGACCTATCCTCAAAAACTATAATGTTGGGTGAACCAGACTCAATCCTATCTATTCTTGTGGAATCAGGGTATTGGAGGAATAGACGAGTTCGACCATAACCTCTCAACTGCTTGCTTACATCATCCAGGGTGAGCATCAACCATGGACCTCTCTCTCTACGATAGACCCTCGATTGCTGCATGATATCCATAACGAAATCGGGGAGAATGGTCCCAAGAACGAGCCATTTCTAAGGGGAATCAACAATGAAAGGGGGAGTTCATTCAATATTCAAGAAAGTTCATATAAAATACAGAGAAAACCAAAGATTTGAAGTTTTGAGAATTTATGAAGAAAAGCTTCATTTTTTAACAATGGTGGTTCATTTGTTCTTGGCATATTCCAGTTTCTTCCCAACAAACCCTAGAAAGCAGGAAATCGGAGTCAAAATGCACAAAAGGAAAGAGACTTCATACCTGAGTTCGGAGAAATTGATGAAATCACAACAGGAAGCTAGCTCGCCGGAAACTGGGTTCGAACAAGATCAAGATCACCGGAATGATTGTCGCCTGAACCTTGTTACTCGCTCTCAAATATTTGGGGTTTGTAAAGAGTGAAATGAGAAGGGTTTAGCCTTTTATAACCCCTCAATCGGGTCAAACCCATGGGTAAAGCTAAATTCCGGGTCTGGCGCCCCAAGAATTAAATGCGAAATGACGATTTCGAGGCGTGACAAGACTGGGGGCCCTTAATAGCAACCGTCGCTTATATGAAGCGACGCCGAGGACACGTATCAAACCCGTTGGTATTCCATATGCCGAGGACGAGGTGACTTTCTACTCGTCCTAATCCGAGCTAGAAAGTCGGGGGCCACTGAACAGTATAAACCGAGATACGAATATGGGTTTGTTCAAGCTGGGCCTAATTGAATTGGGCCATGAATATTATCTAAATAACCAAGTATCAGGGCCGAGTAAGGTCTTCCTTGTATGACGAGGAACGTTTATCTCAGCCTTAGGTCAGCATGCTCGGGCCGTCATGCCACAAGTGACGAGGAAAGAAAAGTTCTTACTTCGGCATTTCATCACCATGACGAGAAAGCAAAATCATTTACCCCGGCATATCTCCGTGCCGGCCAATCTCCAAATGACGAGGAAGCAGAATCATTTACCTCGGTCTATTTGCCAAGGCCGAGGTAAAACATTTGTGTTCCTGCTGCTCTGGCCAGCGTGATATACAGTCCTTATACAACAAGGATTACACATTCATGATTCAATCAGGATTGTAACCAACCACACCAATCCAAGTCAAACAATGACTCCTCAACAGATATAATTCTCTTAGGATTACATCTTATCTCCTCCCAAGTTTACTTCAACATGGATTCTATCAATCCATCCCTATAAATACAAGCCCCATGGCTCATTATTTGGTACGTTACTTTTTACATTGGGAAAACTCTGTCCATTTGTTTTCTCATATACAAACCGTGAACTTACTCTCACGCCGGAGGGCCTTTAGCCGAATCCGCCCCGGCTTAGTTTACGTGTTTTCTCTTATTTTCAGGCCTTGCAATCACCGGAGCAATCATCGCTTAGATTTAGATTGATTTGATGATTTTGACATCATCACTAAACAAATTTATAGCAAGTACTTTGTTTGGATTTTAGGGCATTAACTTCAACTTCAAAATTATGAAAATTTAAATCACCGATGCGGAGATTAAATTTTATTGAAGTTATAGACCCCATTCGTACTTGATGAAATGAAGGCCATTTTGGATTATTGTTCGTGGGCTTTTTTCGGCCCGTGGCCAGTTAAGTCCATAGCTCGTGATCCGTGGTCCGGCTCGTGGCCCGGCCTGTTGATTTGGCGGTACAGGCCTGGCTTTGATTTTAGGGTGACGGGCGGGCTTCCAAAGCCCGTTTGCCCAATTTCCGTTTGGCCCGTTTTTTTATTTTTATAATTTATATTTAAAATTTGAATAAATATCAACAATAACTTAATGTCAAAGTGGTAAGTAACACCAAAATCTTCCATTTCACCCCGTTTCGAATCCCCCCAACCCCATTACATATTTTGTTAAAAAAAAAAAAAGGGGAAATCCGTTTGGCCCGTGGATCCTTGGATCCGGGCCAAACGGGCGGGCCTCACATCGGATTCAAGCACGGGCCGGGCTAAAGCCCGTTAACACACACGGACAGACCGGGCGAAGCCCGTTTCACCGTTTGGCCTGTGACTGGCGGATATATATATATATATATATATATATATATATACTCCCTCCGTCCCGGCCGACTTAGAATTTTTTGAAATGGCACGGGAATTAAGAAAAAGGTAAATGTTGTGAGTGTAATTTAAAAATAGGAGAGAGAATGAGTGGAGGGAATAGTAAATTATAATGGTGTTGTGAGTATTAAAATAATGTAGGAGAGAGAATGAGTGGAGAGAATAGTGATTTAAGGTTTCCATTTTGGGCCGTCCTAAGTCGGGTGGGACGCCCAAAATGGCAAAAAGTCCTAAGTCGGCCAGGACGGAGGGAGTATATATATATATATATTCAACCATCATTTAGAATAAGATTATAAGAGTACGAATGATGATGCCCACACGGGCTACCCGGCCCGGCCCGCCAGTCACAGGCCAAACGGTGAAACGGGCTTCGTCCGGCCTGTCCGTGTGTGTTAACGGGCTTTAGCCCGGCCCGGCTCGTGCTTGAATCTGATGTGAGGCCCGCCCGTTTGGCCCGGATCCAAGGATCCACAGGCCAAACGGATTTCCCTTTTTTTTTTTTAACAAAATATGTAAAACGATACAGATCAGCTTTATTATAACAATAGGTTGATCCCTACCAAATGTAACCTGAAATCACGAACAAACGACTAGCCGGGTAGGTATTCAGCTAATACCATCCGTCGTGATAATAAGATATATTGTTATGAGGTTGTAAGAAACTGTATTTAATAACGTAATCTCCAAATAACCAATAATACATTAACTTTTAACGTTAGATGTTATCTGATATATATTGTAGTAATGTAGGATCGTATTGAATCCCTTAAATTGTGTAGACAATGTAGGCGTGACTAGGCGCCATTAGGGTTAAACTCCAAGGTCGGCCAAGGCCAAAGCCACGACCGAGTGTTGCTTGTAATCACAGCTTCAGCCTATTATATAGCCACATGCCTTTGATTTTTTTGTTTTTCTTTCGATGTGGGATAACCTCCCAAGACCACACAGCCAAGGCCATGGCCGGTCAAGGCTGAGCCAAGGCAAGTCCAAGGCCGTTCGAGCCACATGCCTTTGATTACTTGGCCTTTCTTTCGATGTGGGATAACCTCCCAAGGCCACGGCCGGCCAAGGCAAGCCGAGCCAAGGCCACGGTCGAGCCAAGGCAAGGTCACGGCCGAGCCAAGGAAAGGCCAAGGCCAAGGCCACGATCAAGGCCAAGGCCAATTTTTATTATTTTGACAGATAAATAGCATCTTAATATTAGATTTTTTATTTTGTATAAAAAATATTATTTATTTTTGACAAATAATAAAAATAAGTGGCACTATTTTTTAGATATATATATATATAAATTTATGAAATATATTTAAAATTTGTCTAATTTCTCGGCCCCGCCTAGGCCCCGCTTAGGTCCCTAGGTGCTAGGTCCGACTCGGCCGCCTAGCATCCGCCTAGCCCTTTTTAGAACACTGCTTTATACAGAAAGTATCAGCAATTATTTCTGCTTTTGACAGCAAGTATCTTTGCTTTATTAAAGTAGTATTAAAGTTTTTTTTTGTTCTGTATTCATTATGTGATGTGATGATGGAACCCAATGAGTACCTGGCATCAATAATGTCTTCTTTACTTTTGTAAAAGTTGTTTGTTTTCTTTACTTTTGTAAAAGTTGTTTGTCCTGACTTGTTTGGACAAGCATATTATCTCTCTATATATTGGAAGTTGGAAATCAGTTGTAGGCACGCATAAATTTTGAATAGAAGAAAGTTTTCTTCCCACTTATCTCTCTAAAATTCTCATATATATATATATATATATATATATATATATATATATATATATATATATATATATATATATATATTCCCTCAAAAGGACTAGGTGTATGTGTGTGAGAGAGGTTTTAGAGAGAGAGTATGAAAGAAAATTCTTTCTATTAATGGAAGCGTAAATTGAAGCGTGTTTACAACTGAATACAAGCTCTCCTTATATAGATGGAGAGGGAACCCTATTACAGACACGTGTCCACTTTGGACATCACTTTTTTACAAAAGAAATAAAACAAACAACCTTTTGACTGACAAAAGAAAACAAAAGCTAAAAGTAACGGTCCATATTGAAGTCGGGTACACTCTGGGCCCCATCGACACTATCAATAATGACCTTTAACAAGAAAACAAAATACTTTACTTTTACTTTTACTAAAGCAAGATTCTTGCTGTCTAAAGCAAACATTATTGCTTGAAATTCCTTCACATTCCTTGTCTTCAATTGCCGACATGAATAAGTGGGGCGGTTTGACTTTTATGCCGTCATATTCTTCCTGGAATGCATCATTCTTCTCTGGAGATATATTAATTTAATAGCCCATTTTACATTATTTAGGGCCATTACTAACATCAATTAGTGTAGTCTTTGCTGTCATTCATCCTGTGATATTACGGAGAAGCTTGATCTGTGTAAGCATGGGATATAGATGTATTCTTCTCCTTTTTGACCTTAGTAATTCGTGTAGTAGAATTTCTAAATGGGTCGGTATATCCGGGACCTCTCTTCTATTCTTTTCTTCCTTTATTTCTTCCTCAAGCTCCTTAATTTCTTTTAGGAGCTTTCTCTTTATTTTATTAAATTCATCAAAAGGTTGCTTTACTGGATTGCTAGCCATTTAACTGTTAATCTTTGGAAGGGGATTTCTCCTGAGCTGCAGCCTTGGCTTGTTGAGCAATTGTCTTTATTAAAGAGTCTCAAGAATCTTCCTGAGTTGGATCAGACTGAGTCTCTCCTATAAGATAATTAAAAATATTAATGGAATACTCAAGTGACCCCAGTGATGCAACTGTTTCCATAGAACCATTATCTTTGGGATATTTTTTCTGAAAATAATTTTTCAGACTGCTTATTGAGTCGTATTGTTCCTTAGGACCTTTATTACAATCATCATTAATAACAGTTTTTCTTCTAACTGTCATATGTTTGAAATTTTTCTCACTTATTCTTCCCCACCATTTTAAAAAGAAATTTCTTTTTAAAATTGGAATATCCATATTATTATGAGCGATGGATATTGTCCATCTCCAAATCCATAGAATTTGAAATTTTTCAAAGAATAGAAAAGGACATTGTCCATAAATTAATTTCTCTGTTTGCAATTGTACAACAAGAGGACTATTGTCACACCAAGGATTATAAAAATCCCCAATTTCTTTTAGTAAAATTTCTAAAGAAGGGCCAAATTTTGACCACCAGTTATAAAACCGATTAGGAACTGGCTTATCTAAAATTTCTGGATTTATCGAGAAAAGCCAAGAATGTTTGTTCTTGGGGTTTTGATAGTAAAAAACCTTTGAAAATGCTTGGATATAGGCATATTGGCCTTCAGTAATTTTCACTGCTTTATCCCCATTGGGATTTAGTCCCCACTTTCTAGGGAGCAATATCTTATTGATATGGTATTTGCAGTAATTTATAAAATTCTCATCACTATTATTATTATGATGATGAGTAATTGTTACTGATTTAGTAACCTTTAGCAAGATTTTCAAATTAGATCTTACTTGCCTATTGAGGCCTGGGTAACCTCTTAATTCGAGGTATCTGGTCTTAATTGACCAAGCATCCGTCTCAATATACCTCACCACCTCTATGATAGGATTCTCATAATATTCTTGTGTCTGAGTATTCTCAGTAATTGTAATTTCCTTGTAAGATATTATCTTACTGGAGGAAGCTAATTCTTCCGGAGGTGCAGGTAATTGCTGCATAATTCTTGACCTTGATTGGTAAGCTGTCCAATCTCTAATTAGATGAACAGTTGATTCTGGATAGAGAGGTATTTCTCCTTCTATATATTGAATATCAAATTCAAAGGCAGATAATTGGGTTTGCCATCCTGCAAAAATTTGCTTAGCCACAAGATTTTTCACATCCTTTTCAATAATGGATTTTACTGAACTACAATCAATTCTCAATAAAAAATTTTGATTTAATAAATCATCTTGAAATTTTGAAATACATTTAATTACAGAAAGCATTTCTTTCTTAATAGTTGAATATTTCAACTGAGTAGGATTCCATTTTCCCGAAGTAAATCTTACTAAATTTTCTTTTGAATTATCAGGATTTACTTGCTTTAAAATACCTCCATAACCTATATCGGAAGCATCCGTTTCTACTATTTTGAAATAATTTGGATTTGCCAAAGATAAACAAGGCAAACATTTAACTTTAGATTTAATTACCCTAACTGCTTGAGTATGCTCTTCAGTCCAGGGTTTAGCATTCTTTTTTAATCTAGAATACAATATAGCTGTATCTTTAGCCAAATTAGCATAATAGTCTGAAATATAATTTAGACTACCCAAAAATCTTTGTAATTGTTTTGTATCATTTATAACATCAGGAAATTTAGAAGCAAATTCAATACTTCTTTCTATAGGAATGATTTTTCCTTGATCAATATTATGACCTAAAAATCTAACTTGAGTTTGAAATAATTTCATTTTAGGTGCAGAAACCACCAAACCATTATGAATTATCAAATTTTTAAATATTTTTAAATGTTTAAAATGTTGTTCAATTGTTTTAGAAAATACTAAAACATCATCAATATACACAATTATAAATTCAGTGTAAGGATTGAAAATATCATTCATAATATTCTGAAATTCGAAGGAGCATTTTTAATCCAAACGGCATTACATTCCATTCATAATGTCCAAAGGGAACAGTAAAGGCAGTTTTATACCTGTCCGATTCACTAATTTGAATCTGCCAATATCCCGATTTCATATCAAATTTTGAAAAAATTAAAGCTTCATTTAATCTATCTAATAAATCCTTTTTATTAGGAATAGGATATCTAATCCATTTTAACACTTTATTAAGTGGTTTATAATTTATGACTAATCTAGGAACACCACGTTCCTTTTCAGCTGCATTATTAACATAAAAAGCAGTACAGCTCCAAGGAGATTTAGATTTTCTAATTAATTTTTTCTCTAATAGAGAATTAATTTCATTTTTACATAATTCTAAATATTCTCGGTTCATTTGAGCCGGTCTAGCCTTAGTAGGTATTTGTTTTTCATCAAAACCATCAATATAAGGTAAACACACAAAGTGCTTCTTTCTATCCCAGAAAGCATTAGGTAAATTATTGCAAATTTCATTATTAAATTGCTGCTCAACCAATTTAATTTGAGTTTGAATATTACTCTGTTTAAGTTGGTCATTAATATTCAAAATTCCTAATTCCTCTTTAAGAAAACATAATTGTTTTTCTTTATTTAAAAGAATATCCCTTACTTCATTAAGCATACGGGTGTGAGGATCTGTAATAAATTCAAATATAACCTTTTTACCATCTATTATGGTAGAGATTCCTGTTGGGTCAATATTAATTATTGGCATAATTTTATGCAAAAAAGGAGTTCCCAATATAATTCTATGGGTAAGACCTTTTACCATAATAAAAGAAGTAGGTAAACAAATATTTTGATTACAAATATAAACATCAGATAATTTGTATTTAACTCTTAATTTATCTCCTCCTGCTTGGGTAAGAGATTGAGTAGTTTTTGAAAAATATTTAGTAGGAATAATTCCTTCTTGTAAACAATTTAAATCAGCACCACTATCAATTAGTGCTATTTCATTTTCTAATATAAAATCTCTATTAATTACTAGAGTAATTTTCACAAACCATTTTTGTGATGTAACTTGATCTAAAAGATTTAAATATCCTTTTAAATCAGTATTACTAATAGAAGCAAGATCATTATTACTTGTAGAAGCATCCTCTTGTACTTCTTTTAATTTAAGAGATTTTGTTTCTAACAAAGTCATTCTTGTTGATAAAGATTCATTATTATTTTTAATCTGAGAAATTTCAGATTTTAATAAATTTATTTCTCTTTTTAAATCATTAATAGAAACAGGTGTTTCTTTAACATTAGACTGTTGAAATCTATGTAAAACCTCACTTAATTGGTAAGGCGCTTCAACTATTAAAGGAAATTCTTCTTTTATTAAGGTTTTAAGGATTTTTTCTTTTAATATAGGGTCCTTAATTGTATCTAACATTTTTAATGCATTTTCTTGATCAGTATTTAACACATTTAATCCATGCATATCAATTATAGATTTCCAATAACTTAATTCGCTACTTAATTCATTACATTGACAATTTTTATTAATCTTCTCTAACTCTTCCTCCCCCGAAGAAGTTAGTTCTACTAATTCAAAATTTTCATTATTATCAGAAAATTCTACTTCATCTTCAGAATTAACAAGCATTATCTTTTTTAATTGTGAACGTAATTGTTCATCTTCTATTTCATTAAGGGCTTTTTTAGTCCAACATTGGTTAGCATAATGACCAATTTTACCACATTTATGGCAACTTATTTCAAGCTTCTTTGCTTTTCTTTTTTCATTTTTAGGCATGAAAGCTTTACCTTTTTGTTTAGGCTTAGTCTTATAATAACGCCTTTTATAATTCTTTTTATGGGGATTTTCATAATAATTTTCTTTATTTTTAGAAGATTTATTTTTCTTATAAACAATTTTATGTTTCTTATTTATTTTAAACTTTTTCTCAGGAATTAAAGATTTTTCTAAATCAAAAGCAAATTGTTCACAGAATTCACCTAATTGGTGCTTTTCTGATAATTTTTGTTTCTTCAATTGATTCTTTAGCTTAATATCATTACACAAAGCTAATCCTTCATTTATACAACTACTAATTAGTTGACCATAAGTTAATTCATCATAATTAATATTAATACCATCATTTTTCATCCTTAAAGATTGCCGAACCTTTTCAGCAAAAAGATGAGGAAGGCCATCTATAAATTTAGATTTCCAATGGGTAGAATTAGGATTTGTTAATTGATAAACCCTAGATAAAAAAGTATCTTTATACCATCTAAAATGGGTTAAAGATGGGCATCTAAGATTTTGGAGAAGGGTATGCAACTTCTCAGCTATAGGAATTGTACTTCCTACAAAATGTTGTAGGATAGCTAGACACAATGTATACACTGCATCTTCTTCATTAGTAACCATTGTACTGCCTGATTCATTTTTAACCACTTTTTTATGGTTTCTTATTTCTATTTTTTGTGGCTCAGTAAGATAGTGATCCCACCATCCTCTTAATTGGCCAACAAAACCAGTTATAACAAAATTAGTTATGGCAGTATCACTATTGCCATGCTGCTTACAAACAGTAGAATACATTATTATTCTATGTATTACATCTAATATTTGTTTATCATTTAAGCCATCAATATTCCATTCATAAATGGCTTTTCCAGAGTAAGAATTCTGGAATGGCTCAGGTTCTTCAAAAAGAAGATCTTGAGGCGAGGGCCTTTGATAATAATATTTATCAAGAGGTTTAGGAGCATAAATAGGATTTAATTCACTAATATTATTACTAGTGTTTAAATTAGCAAACATATTAGTTAATTGATTAATTTCCTCATTTCCTTCTGAGGAATCGGATTTAATCTCAATCTCAGTCTCATCATTTTCAGAAGACTCATTCTGATTAGATGTTCCTTCTTTAGAAAGGACACCGAGATTTAAATCTCTCAACTTTTGTTCTAAAATTTTAACAAATTCATTTGTATTATCCTCCATTTTAAATCCTTCCACCTGGATAGGAGGTTGAATCATTGGAACATCTGGTTGAACAGATGAACATGACTCATCTTTCTCTTTCTTAATTAATTGATATAATTGATCAATTAGATCCCTTTGTTGATTCAATTGTTGATTAATTGTCTCTTTAAGAGATATTAATTCTCTTTCTAGTGATATAAATTGATCACCTAAACAAACCAAATACGTATTAGCATAGTTCTGAAGTTTAACTAGAGCATTAA
This sequence comes from Adenophora triphylla var. japonica, assembly GCA_022495995.1. Taxonomy (NCBI): domain Eukaryota; kingdom Viridiplantae; phylum Streptophyta; class Magnoliopsida; order Asterales; family Campanulaceae; genus Adenophora; species Adenophora triphylla. Next base: position 328,981 of record JAFEMH010001627.1, on the reverse strand, counting down.
ATTCTTTAACTGATAATGAAATATTTTCAAGACTATTTAAACTACCATAGGCAGTAGCCTCAATATCTTTATGAATACTAAAAGCTTGTTCAGGTGGAAAAGGAGACTTAAATATTTTTCCTACCTTAGTATTCCAAGTCTTTTGTATTACTAATATTTCATTACTCATTTCATTTATATGATGATTTAGAAACCATTTTACAAAATAAGTAAGCTTTTGCTCTCTTTCTAAATCCTCATAATATTTATTTTTAAATTTCATTAATTCTTCGTGAGAGTATTTATTAAAATACCAATCACGAAACCATTTATTATTATCTTCTTGAAATTCTCTATTAAGAATTCCTCTTAAATTACTTCCTGGAGAATAATCCATTAAATATGAAAACTCATTTCCGATTGAGTGGGAGATTGCCTACTCTTGTTTTCTATTTTATTATAAATTCCTTCTGGAATATTATTCTGACTTATTCTTATTTCTTCTACAGATTCAACCTCTTCTCTCATTTGAGAAGTTGAAGCTCTAAAAGACTCATTAGGCATATTATAATACTCACTAGAGGAGGAATACCTAGCCGACATAGACCTAGGTAATTTTATAGTCCTTTGAGAACTAAATTTAATTTCTACATCTCCTTCGGATGTTTGAATTATTTGATCTATCTGATTATTTAATTTTGATTCAGGTTCTATCTCCTGAGGAAGAGACCAACTAGTAGGGAAATTTATTTCATTCCACTTAATCAACCTATTGGTTGCTATATTTGAAGTCAATAAATTAGTTTGGACTACCGTAGTAGTTCCTGGAAACGATATTTGTTTCACCTTAGGATTTAAAGTATGTAACACCTTATAATAAATCCTATAACATATTGCTATTATTTCACTTCCTAATTTGAAATTATAACCACTAGTATGAATGGTTAATTGCATAGCATCAAATAAATTACTATCAGATAAAGATAGAGTCAAATTAGGAGAAACATCAAAGTAAACTGGTCCATGGCATAGACTAGTTTCAATTAAAGCTGCTAAAGAAGGCTTGAAGTCTCTACATCTACCATCTCTAACATATGCCATTATACTGGAATTAACCCCTAATAAAGTCAAGGGTTTGAATGCACTAATCCTATATGGATAAATTTGTAATTTTTAAAAGGAATCAAATCTTTTTTACTCAATAAATTAATTGTTTGAGTATTTCCCGAAATTCTAATTGTTTGTTCTAGAGTTTTAATAGCAAACCTAGATCTCATATCAAACAATCCAATATTATAAATTTGATTTGAAGGGACGGATGGGATTACCCATTTATTCAATTTATCCAAATTCTTAGGATATTCTACTAATTCTGCATTCTTAATTAATTCATCATGATGATCATTATCATCCATATTCATCATAAACTTGATGTGGTTGGCCGAATAATAGATGTCTTGCTAAGTATGTCTTATTAACTTTGAAAAGTAAATGACAAAAAAGTACAATCTTTTTGGTCATCTTTGCAAACAAGTTCTTCGTTCAACTATCAACCCGAAGGGATAGACGGAAGAAATCCAACGAACGAATAGCTCATTTAACTATCAACCCGAAGGGATAGACGGAATAAATTCCAAAATCAAAGATGGACGGAATGGTTTTAGCAAAAATTTTCTTTTTCTTGTTCATCCAACAAATAGCCTTTCGCCATCCTCGGCATATACGGCATAAAAGATGAACCTTTAAGAAAACACTAAAAACATTTCCATTTTTCCATTTTTCCTTTTTTTTTTTTTTTTTTTTACATACTTAGCTTAGTCTACATCTCCGGCCACCCACAGCAATTTAGCTACGGGCTAACATTAAATATTTATAAAATAAATATTTGCAGAATAATAAATAACATTAATTAAATAGAAAGAAAGGAATAGTACCTTTCACGGCCCCAAAACGGAGTAAGAGGCTCTGATACCACTTTTGAGGGGAAGTATGAAAAGGACTAGGTGTATATATATATATATATATATATATATATATATATATATATATATATATATATATATATATAATAAAATACTGTCAGTGAATAAAATATTCAACCCTAAGAATGTCATTCCATGCATATTTGATGAAATAAAATTCAATAAATAAAATATTCAACCCTAAGATTGTCATATTCCATGCATATTTGGTGAAATAAAATTCAACATAGTAGAGCAACTAATATTATTGATCTACTTTACTTTTGTTCACAAAAAATTAAATGAAACACTGACCGGAAACCAATCACTTGTGCAAGCAATATTGTTAAATTTTTTATTAAGGTCATCAAAATAAATCAATGAAAAAGACTAATTAATCGCACGGACAAATGGAGAGTCAAACCTAGTATTCGGCGGACCCTATTCATTTTCAACAAGAGTAATACCGGGACACTTCCCCTAGGGTCTCTGTGCCCAAAAATTTATCCCATTTTTAAAGAAAACATTTTTATAAATTTCAAATAAACAGTTATCCTTATATTCAAATTCCCTAGACATCCCTAACTAGACTTTCCTCACGTCATTTCATTTCTCTCTCTTTCTCCGTCTAAACACACACACACACACACATTCTCTCTCCCCTTCTCCAGATTTATCTCTCTACATCTCTCTCTATCCACAACTTCCTATTCAAGTTCGCCTACTTCACCTTCCTCCTGATTCTCTCCCTCCTCTCCCCTAACCGTCGTCTTCACCATCGCCAGCATCTACAAACAACCAACTTTCGAGCAACAGAGAAGCTTTCACCCTCAATGAACGCAAAAGCCATCCCATCCCATCCCCCTTTCCACACATAAGACCCCTCAAGTCCGATGGAGGATTTGGAAAAGCTTGCATCGACTCAGATGAGGGAGGATCGGGAAAAATCATGACCAACACAAATGGGGACCTATACAATCAGACGCTTCCCGACGAGATTCTCATCAACATAGCGGTGGGTTTCTTGATCTCTGGTTATGAAGCCAAGTGACTCTTAGCATAGTGACTCTTAGCAGACAAAGGGTTTCTTGAATTATTGTTAAATTTTTTTTATGTTGTTGATTAGTTGAAAATCTGAGATTGTTGTTGGTGTTTTGTTATGAATATGGTGATGACTCTCAATCATCTGACTCCATAGCCATAGACATGAAACTCTAAGCTCTTAAACAGAGAAACCACAGATTGAAATCAGATCTGATTCCTTGATTTTGGGTTCAAAAATTGAAGATTCTAGGGTTCTAGGGTTTGATTTTTGTGTTTGATTTTGGATTAGGTTTTGGGTTTTTCGGGTTTGAATTTCAAGGTTCACAATAGGTCTCCATATTTGAAATTGGAAAAAAAAAATGCAAGGGTAGACATGAATAATACAAGACTTAAAGAAATGTAAATGTGGGTTAAGTGGCACCATAAAAAGAATAAGGAAAAAAAAGGAATCTGCATTTTGCATCTTGTTAACGATCGTGACCAAGAACAGTAACGAGCCAGGTATTCTACACGTCAAGAAGTTGATATTGTTACTGAGCTTAACTTTGAGGTTCAACAATCATCTCGAACAAAAGACGAATTAGTTATAAGAAGCAAGTTGGTTTTATAATTCAAGTATAAGAGTTTTAATGTGTACATTATGAGATTTATTTGTTGTTATTATTGAAAATTTTGATTTTTTTGTTGAAAAAATGTCTTATAAGTCAATTATAACAGACAAATAAGTCTTATAAGTTACTTATAAGAGTTGTAATGTGTAAATTATGTTATCAATTCGTTATTATTGAAATTTTGATTTTTTTCTTGTTGAAAAAATTATCCTGTAACTGAATTATAAGATATGAAATAGTCTTATAAGTCAGTTATATGACAATTATAAGGGACGAAATAGTTATAAGAGGCAAATTGATATTATAATTCAGCTATAAGAGTTTTATTATGTAAATTATGAGATTAATTCGTTGTTATTATTGAATTTTTTTTTGTTGTTGTAAAAATTGTCTTATAAGTCAGTTATAAAAGACAAATAAGTCTTATAAGTTACTTATAAGAGATAAAGTAGTATTATAAGTCAGTTATAATAGGGCGAGGGATGTGTATGGAATTTTAGATATAGTGTGTCTTGTATTTGTATTGGGTTTAAATCTTGTCAAAGTGGCATTAAAGTAAGTGGGTAAATAATTAGTTTAGTTAGCAACTAATGATTAAATATTTATTCTTTAAATTTAAATATCAAATATTAAATAATTTAAACACCTTTTATTGATTGACAATTAAAAAACTTGTATTTATGAGCATTTTTCCTCATTGCTCTTTCCAGTAAAAAAAAAAAAAAAAGTCAATACATATGTGCTGCCTAAATCTGAAAAGAAGGTCCACTAAGTGTATGTTTCTCCTCTCCAATGTGTAGTCAAAGCATTGAATTTCCATAATATATGCTGGCACGCAGCCTGGCACATTCCGTGTAATCGACATTAATGTTATGTCGGCCTTTCGCTCCATGTTGAGAATAGTTTTAATTATAAGCTACTAGTAAAAGTTCGTGTTCGAGGACACATTATTTTTTATTTTTTTTTAATTAAGCCCGTGTTCGAGGACACGTTTTTTTTTTTTTAAAGGGCAAAATGGGAAAGGGACAACTTAGTGAGGGCAAAATGAGAAATTTGACACTTGAAACTGTTCATTGTACTGTAGCAAGAACAAGTTCCCATTTATACTATAGATTTATAAAATCATTTCCTTTGTCAAATATAATTCGAGAGATCTTTTGAAAATCGTAGGTAATTTTAAAAGAGATAATGCTAGGGATACAAAAAATATTTACAAAAAAATGAATACAAAATTGATAGATTATATTTTATTGATTTTATCAATTGTAAATATGACACACTTTAATTAAAAACATTAAATAATCATATCACATTAACCAAATTTTATGACATTTTCTCGTAACTTAAATATTACCCTTTTAAACGTATACTACACATAACTATAATTACTATCAACCTTATACTATTACTAGTAGTGGGTAGCCCGTGCTCTGCACGAAAAATTAATTTGTCATTTTTTATATTACTTATTTTATGTTTTTATTTGATGAAATGGTATGACATTTTTTTTTGTGATATAAATCTATTTTATATCAATCAAAATATTTGCATTTATAAATTCAGGAGATTTTTTTTTTCTTTTAGCCTTTGTTGTATATAGTTTGTACTTCTTATTATGACAATTGAAATTTGAATAATAACAATGAATTATTATTGTAATTAGTTAACTTATAATTTTATAGATGATTGAATTAATAATATTAAATATTTTTGATAATTAATGATTTTATATTACATACACATATTATGATTAGTAAATATAATTAGAAAGTTATATGAGAATAGCGATCTGGTATAGTAAGTTTAATACCGAATATTTATCAAATACGGAGTATAGTAACTATTAAATTAAATATTAATAGTTACCCTATGTATGTAATTAATATTGAAGCATTATTTAAGATATTTTAATATATTAAAAAATTAATATTTCTAATTAATGTTATATTTAACTAATAATATTAGTTTACCCTACATAATTAATATTATGATTAACTAATACTATTAATAATAATAATAGTTAACATATAGTATTAACTATTGAGTCTTTTTCACTTTCACTTTGCTCTATTAGTTATATATTTTCTTCTATAATATGAACTCATTATTACATAGAGAGTAGATAAAAGTGTATATGATTTAAATTACTAATCATTAACTATTATTAGTAGAATTTATTATAAATAACGTTTTAGGTTAATTGTATTTAGTTAGTAACTCTTTAGATTACATCTTAATTAGTATGTGTTACTTATAACTTATAATATGTTTTTATTACATATTATCTCTTTGCATAGCTATAAGTTATCTACTAAAGTTATTAGTTAATTGCAAGAATATAAATAGTTGCATACGAATGAAAAGACATATGACATGGAAGCTTGAGAAATTAGATAAAGTCATTCGGGTCTTATGTGTCATTACCAGATTTAGTCTACTTTAAAATAATATAGTATATATTTAGTTTCCACCAATAATTACTTGGTGACTTCTTATATTCCTCATCAATCATCTTTATTTAATTTTTTTTTTGTAAGTATTTTTACTAATACCTTTGATTATCTTCATTATCACCAAATTTGTATTTAGTTTTCATCAATTATTATTTGATAAGATTATTTGACATATTCGTTAAGTTCACCGTGATAGTTATAGTTATTGTTATATCACAAAATCTAGGGAGAAACGCGTTTCTCCATAAGTTATGGAGAAACGGGTCCCGACATGTCGCGCGACAATGAGCTAGATAGCCAGAAACCTATGAAAGTGATATCCAGAAACCTTCAAATGAATATCCAGAAACCTTCAAAATGTTTCTGGATATACATTTCGAAGGTTTCGGATATCCGTAAACCTTCAATAGCAATTTCTCGGATATGCCCTAACACATTTACGATACGCACCTAACAGCTTTTACGGATACGCACCTAACAGGTTTCGGATATACATTTCACATCCTTCTGGCTATCAAATACAAAGCTTCGGATATCAACCGCAAAGCTTCGGCTATCAATCTGCAAAGCTTCTGGATATCCAGAAGCTTTTGGTCTTGGCCTTGGGTTTTTTTTTTCTGGTTATCAAATGTAAAGCTTCTAGCTATGAAAAACACGTTTCTCCATAGTTATGGAGAAACGCGTTTCTCAGCAGACGCACTCTTGTTATATTTAACTAATAATATTAGTTTATATTAAACTAAATGATAGTAGTTATCCTATATAATTATTATTATGATTAACTAATACTATTAATAATAATAGTTAACATATATAGTCACTATTATAATTAGCTAATAATAGTAATAGTAATAGTTAATCTATATAGTAACTATTATAATTAACTAATAATAGTAATAGTGATAGTTAACATATACTCCCTCCGTCCCACGTCATTGTGGATCATTTTTCCGGGCACGATAATTAAGAAATATTATTAAGATAATGAAAATGTGTGGTAGGAAATGAAGAGAGAGAATGAGTGGAGTTGGTTGAATAAATTGTGTGGTAGGAAATGAAGAGAGAGAATGAGTGGGTGGGGTAGGGTGAATATAAAATAATAAATTTATTTCCATTTTGGGCAGTTTGCATTCACGTGGGACGGATCAAAAAGGAAATAAGTTTGCATTCACGTGGGACGGAGGGAGTATATAGTGATTATTATGATTAAATAATATTATTAATAGTAATGTTAACCTATATAGTAACTATTATGATTAACTAATACTATTAACATTAATGTTAACCTATATAATAACTATTATAATTAACTAATACTATTAATAGTAATTGTTAACATATACTCCCTCCGTCCCAATAAAAGCTTCCCTTTTTGCCATTTTGGGTGTCCCGCTAATAGCTTCCACTTTCCTTTTTTGGCAAAGAAATCTTTACTATTTCCTCCACTCATTCTCTCTCCTCATTATTTTAATACTCACAACACTATTATAATTTACTATTCCCTCCACTCATTCTCTCTCCTATTTTCAAATTACACTCACAACATCTTTACTTCTCTCCCATTTCCTTAATTTGCGTGATTTTTAAAAAAGTGTAAGTAATTATTGGGACGGAGGGAGTATTAACTATTATGATTAACTAATACTATTAATAGTAATATTTAACATACTCTTTCCGTCCCACTACAGTTGACACTTCTTTTCATTTTGGGCCGTCCCACCTCACTTGACACCTTTCAAAAATAACCAAGTTTTTATATTTTTATATTAATGGACCCCACCACTCATTCTCTCTCTTCATTTTCCACCACTCAATTTATTCAACCAACACTACTATTTATCCCACCCATTCTCTCTCTTCATTTTCTACCACACATTTTCTTTATTTTATTGTTTCTTCTTAGTTCCCGTGCCCACCCTTGAGGTGTCAACTGTAGTGGGACGGAGAGAGTATATAGTAACTATTATAGTTAACTAATACAATTAATAGTATTAGTTAACTTATATAGTAACTATTATAGTTAACTAATACTATTAATAGTAATAGTTACTATTATAGTTAACTAATACAATTAATAGTAATAGTTAACTTATATATATACTATATAGTAACTATTATAGTTAACTAATACTATTAATAATAATAGTTAACCTATATAATAACTATTATTATTAACTATTAGTATTAGCTAATAATGAGAATATCAAGAGTTTTTAGATTTTGGAATGGTGATGATGTGGCTTCTCCAAAAGCAAGAGTTTGCCTAATCATGTCTACGTGGCGAATCCTTAGCCCTCCTCACCAACTTTAATATATATATATATATATATATATATATATATATATATATGTATATATATATATATATATATATATATATATATATATATATATAGATTTCTTAGAAAGACTTACTCTTTTCGTACTATCCGAAAAAATCATAAATTTTCATTTTGATTGTCTAATTTAAATAGTCACATTTTTAAAATGAAAACTTATAATACTTGTTTATTCATGAAAATCACTTGTTATGATCACAATAACTATCTCATTATTATTTTCTATCTCATGCATCCTCTCTTCTACCTCATTTTTTATACTCATAACATTTGCTTCACTATATAATATTCTTAATTTTCGTGCAATACCAATTTTGTACCATTTAGTATGGAAAGGGGATGTGCGTATCACGACACCAACTAGGATTGTTTTTGCCTGATGTGTTGCATTTTCCTAGTTTGAAAAGAAGTTTGATCTCCGTTGGGGGGTTATTGGATAATGAGCGTTATGGTGTGACCTTTAATTGTGGAATGTGGAAGATCACTAGAGGATCAATGATGGAAGCTCATAGAAGAAAAAGAAGGGGAATGGAATAGCCGATTGGGCCCCGTTGATAGAGGCAACTTTTCAATGAAGAACATGTTAAGTGGGAGAATAATTGTTAAAATTTGGCCAGCAAAGAGTGCTGAATCATATGCATCTACAAGAAGTGAAGGAGAACCACTAGGAGGAGATGCATAGAGAAGAACACAAGGTAAGAGTTCTTTTGGTCAATTTTTTGTATGCTTTGATGTTAAACTTTAGTGAAATGATTTTTGGGCACAAGTGGAATATAAGAATGAGAAAATTCAAGATGTGACACCAAGATGTAACGAGGAAAGCCCTTGATCAATTGATCTCCGGCACAAAACCTCGGAAGGTTTTAGGAAACCTACCTAAAACTAAAAATGTTTATAATCTTTTTTGAGTGAGTACAAAGTGGAAGTATTGAGAGAGTTACAAAGAATGTCGTGCCTGGTGCCTACCCCTAGCTCTCTTTAAATACTCCAAAAAATGAAAAAATTAACTAGTAACCGAAAATCCCTACAAATTCGAGGCAGGTTGCTAAAAATAAGGAGCCGTTGCCATGACTTGATCTTCCGTTAGAAATGTGTTTGAAATATGCTTGACTTGGTCGTTGATCTTTGTGTGATGTTTATCTCCTGAAAAATAGGAACGGATGTACCTGCATCTTCAAGTTGTCAATATATGATGTTATGTTCAAGATGCTGAAGGTTTATGTTAGCCAAGATGACATTGCAAACTTGAATAAAAATTCTATCCCAAACAATTACCCCCAAATTTTTGAATTTTTTAGGTGGAGCCAAAGAGTCAGAAATTTCAAAAATACATTTAACTGTCAAACATTTAATTGACGTGACCTCTGAGTAGACGGTTTAGGAAAATAACGGTTATTTGAGTAGTAATAGGGGTCTATAACTGTCAAAAATATTTTCTTTAAATAACCTGCTTCTTCAAGTTGACGATCAATATTCTAAGAGAGAGAAGTAGAGGTATTCCATTGTTGCCATTTTTAGGTAATTTTCATCCTTCTTGACCTTGTTTAATTTCTTTTTGAATCTATGTAATTGGTAAGAAGGCTGTAATTTCCGTTCTTCCTGAAGATTTCACGTACTTAGAACTTCTTAAACCTAATTCTGAGAGGAGTGCGATTAAGCAATCTAACCTAGATACGTTGATTAGGAACAAAGCTTTCCCAGAGGACACTGATTTTTTGATCCCTGATAAGGCTTTTACGACCGATTGTGTTTCTGAAAACTGGATTGGATTTCTTGAGTACCCATTCACCATTGGTCTTAAGTTTCCCTTTTCGCCCTTGATAAATCGTTTCTTTATGACTTCCAAACTTGAATATCCTCAAATGATGCCTGTAGGGTGAAGGATACTCCTTACACTAGATAAAATCGCTCAAGAAACTGGGTTAACCATTGGTTTGGAGGAATTGGCTCTTACTTCGAAAATTAGGTCCCATGGTCCCTTTAGGTATAACTTTAGGGCCAAATCCGCAACTGAGTGTCTAGTATTAGATTTTGAAGCTCAAGAAAGGGGTTGGAAAAATAGATTCTTCTATGTGAGTAAAGATTCTTTGGAAGGAGGAGAGGAGTTAATAACAAAGTGGAGATCTCAAGGTATAACCTTGATTTTTCTTTTAGCACTTTTATCTTGCCTTACTTTTGTATAACATGTTGCTTACCTTCTTGATTCCTAGATTTTTCAGTTGCTAAGTTGAACGTGCTATTCCCTGAAAAGGAAGACACATACACGAACGTGAAGAAGATTCTGAATTTGCCTATATACGGAAGTATAGATCTCTGCTGGTTGAGTTTGAGATTGCTAGTGTTGAAGAAGGTGAGATAGGTGAACAAGTTAGGAGTAGAGCTTCACCGGACATAAGCATCAATAAGATGTCCTCAGGAAACTGCTATTTTAAATAGTTTTATCATAATAAACTTGATACTTTGCGGCTTATATTTTCCATATCTCTTTGAACAGTTGCCCGTTCTCAAGCAGGAGGTTTTACCAAAGATGATGTGATGTCAAGGATCTAGGCGAAGGTTGAGATGAAGAAGGAGGCTAAACTTGAAGTTGGTAAGCCACCCATTCCCAAAATGGAGAGTTCTTCTTCTAAGATTGTTAAACTCAAAGGTAGTGGTTCGGAGGCAAAAAAGAGAAAGATGGAAGATGTTGAGATTGTAAGGGTGGTAAAGGGGGAGGAATGGCAAGTTGGTTCTGCCATGGAAGTTCTCAACAAGATGCTAGATAAGTTAAAGGATCAGGTAAAGATTTTCACATTTCACATTTTCAGGTTGCTATTTCTAGATGGTTAGTCATATTTGATATGTTGAATATTTCAGTCTGTAGGTTTGACCGAGTTTCTGGTGAAGGAGATAAGGGTTCAAGAAGATAAAGTGAAGATCTTGGACCAAAAGGCCAAGTATGAAGGTGCTAGAGCTGATAAGGCAGAGAAGGTATCCAAGACTTATGCTAATGAGTGCAATGTGAAGGGCAAAGAAATTGAGGATTTGTACAAGGTGATTGAAGAGCAAACCAGTAGGCTTTCCATCATTGAAACTGATCATTTGAAGGAGCTTAACGAAGCCAAGGAGAAATTTATAAATGATGCTGGATAAACTATGCTAGAAACAAGGATTGACATGATGCAGGATTTCAAAGATGGTAGACATCTTGAGTGGGATCTAGAGGAGGCTCGCCAGACACTCAAGATATATCTAGGAGAGGAGGTAGATGGTGATGAAGTCAACTCTCCAGCATTGGATGTTGTCCCTGGTCAGAATGATATGGAGGTTGAAGATGCAGGTCAAGGAGAAAACAAAGTTGAAGGGGATAAGGATGAGAAGGAAGAATGCAACACTGCGGCAGTAAGCCAATAGGAGAAGTAAATGATTTTTAACTTTTTACTGAAAAAACAATCTTTAATTTTAAGTATTTTAAGTTTTATTGAGGGTGTGTCCTCAAAAAAAAAATTATCTTTGGTTTGTAATATTTGTTATGCTTTTGTTGGCATACGGATCTGGATTTTGGTTTGTCATGTTGGTGACAACATGATTATTGTTCGGGGTTGAAAATCTACAGCAACATGTTACATCTTGATACCTCATCCTGTGGTAAAAACTTGGCAGTACAACTTGATGGACTACCCGCTTTGTCCCGAATTACTGAATGGCGACATTGTAGGAACCGTTTTTTGGAGTTCTGCAAGCTTTATAGATCAAGTCAAATAGAGTCTTCAACAACATTCATTATGTATGCCATGATTTGTACTAGACCCGATGTCAATCTGATCCTGGTGAAAACCATTGTATGGCGATTAAAACGATCCTTAAGTACTTAAGAAGGACTAAGGATGTGTTATTGGTCTTTGGAGGAATGGAAGATGATCTAGTTGTAAAGGGTTACACAATTGCAAGCTTCCAAACTGACAAAGATGATTTCCGATCGCAGTCAGAATTTGTGTTTATGCTTAACGGAGGTACGATATGTTGGAAGAGTTTCAAGCAGAGTACTATAGCCGATTCTACAACTGAGGCCAAATATATAGCGACATCCGATGCAGCTAAGGAGGCAGTTTGGATCAAGAAGTTCATTAGTGACTTAGAAGTTGTTCCAAGTATCACTAATCCGGTAGAACTTTATTGTGACAATAATGGTGCCATTGCGCAAGCAAAGGAACCAAGGTCATATCAGCAATCCAAACACATTCTTAGGCGTTTCCACCTTATTAGAGAATTTATAGATAGGGGAGACGTTAAGATTTGCAAAGTATCAACCGATGATAACATAGGGGATCCGCTTACAAAGCCCCTCACACAAGCAAAGCATGATGTTCATGTTAGGTCCATGGGTATACGATACATATGAGATGGAGCCTAGTGCAAGTGGGAGATTGATGATGTAATGCCCTAGGCGTTTAGTTATGTTTGACTTATACCTTAATACCGATATGTAATCATCTTTACCGTTTATTATAGAGAATGTTTATTTGGTTTATTATAATTTTTTGCACGTTGATTATAATAACCTGCGTCCCTAGTTATTGTGAATAACTAGTATAAGTTGGTAATGGATAATCATAGAGATGATTATATGCATGAGATGCACATTACATTTATTGGTACTTGTTAGAGAACAAGGTACTGGACATGACCTACCTATGAGATTTATGACATGGTCTATGATCATATATGTCATGATTAAATCTCATGATAGTCGTGTCATTAGAATCCTTTGTACCTAAGATTATCATTGTCTTCCATATGATGAACGTTGTGTTTGATGTAGTCTAACATTATCTTTAATAGAATAGCAATAAGGGTTATGTTGACACGGTTGAATTCTTGTAGAGAAGAATGATAAGTCAAGATGGGATTTATCCCTCTCGTTGAGAGAGAGATGTTTGCTTGGGTCCCTCGATGAATGTTGTTGATGAAATGTGTGGCCACACTAAAGAGATTTGATAGAGATCAAATGAACTTGGATTATCAACATATTCGGAATCGAGAAAGCATTGAACAATGTAAGTTGATGTGGACCATGACTTATGTTCAATATGACATCGTGGACAAAGGGATTGTGACATTGATCTATCAAGGAATCAAGCTTTGATGTTATATTTAATTGGGTGGACATAATAATTTGCTAGAGATCACTTATGTCTTGTGAGGTTGATGTTTCAACTCACTACCAACATAAAATATAATTCCTAAAGGGTCACACACAAAGAACGAATTGAAAAATGGCTCAATATGTGAATTCTGGGATCTGGCACGACTCATGCCTAGGGTCACGACTCGTGACTTTAATCAGTACAACTGCATGTAAAGGCACGACTCGTGAATATGTGAAATATGAGGTTGTATCGCGCGAGATACGTCATGTCCCGCGCGAGATAATGCTTCTGGACAAAGTGAGCGTCCGCTCCCAAGCAAGGCGAGCGACCGCTCCCAAGATACAGATTACTTGTATCGCGCGAGATACGCTATGTACCGCGTGGGACAAGGTCCGCCAGACTCCGATTTTGGCTAGGAAAGGGGCTCTTATCTCTAAGTGTTAGGGATATGTATAATGTATAAATAGAACCCTTTTGCCTCAGCCATAACAAGCGAGTTTTAGGGTTTTGGAAACACTAAAACATTGATTTTGATTGAAAATCAAAGATCAAAAAAACACCCCAAATCAATTCCATAAATAGCCATTGATTGTTGAATAACGATTCAACAATCAGGATCATCTAGCAATAATACAAGATACAAGATCTTAGTTCGTTCACGTGTGAATTACCGATAGAGGGTGATTCCGTTATCACCTAAAGCTTGAAGATCAATTCATCTCAAGGAAGAACAAGGAGAATATCAAAGGTTCATCAAAGATTCAAAGTTTGAATCTTAGATTCATTTTCGAACAACAAAATCGTTGTTAATGTATGTAAATCTATTTCATAGTTTTAATCTCTTCATGTTAAACGAATTCATGGCTATGTGTTATATGTTAAATCTTCCGCTGCGTTTGTAACCCCAAAACCCAACAATATATATATATATATATATATATATATATATATATATATATATATATATATATATATATATATATATATATATATATATATATATATATATATATATATATATATATTTGTGTTTGTATGTGTATATGTGTATATGTGTTTTCTTGACAATTTTAGGTGTTTGTTATTTGGTGGTATTGGTGGTTAGACGGTGGTGAATGGCCTGTGGTGGATGGCGATGGATGTATGGTGGTGGATGGCGGTGTATGGTGGTACATGTTTTGGATGGTGGGAGTATATTTGTAAAATAGTAGATTAATTTAAAAAATTCATAAATAGTTTCTTTAAAAAAAATCACAATTCACTAGCAATATTCAAATTTATGATTTTTAAAAAAATCCACAAATTTAAATAATTCATATTTTATTTTTTATTTTTTTAAAAAAAAAATCTAAATATAACAACGAAGGTCGTTGGTATTTTGTAACTTTTGCAATGACAAAATCGTTGCTGAATTTGGTCAAGGTTGAATATCAAATTATGTGACGTCTAATTTGCAATGACCATGATTATTGGTGAACTTTAGCGACAAGCTTTTAGCGATGACCAAAGTAGTCGCTAATTGAGCATTAAGTAGTCGCTAATTGAGCATTTAGCGACAACTTTTGCTAATTAGCAATGATTTTGGGTGTCAGTAATTTTATTTTTTCTAGTAGTGAAAACATATTATAAGAAATAAATAGGAGCGAATATTTATATTCCGAAGTGAATAACTATTGTTAGTATAACAAGTGAGTCCCCTGAATAAAAGTAGTATTAAAAAAATTTCATTTTCAAAGTGTGTCTTCTTAAATGGAACACTCAAAATGTGTCTTTTTTAATGGGACGGAAAAAGTAAAATAAATTAGACTGTGCAGATTTATGGGCATGTGGCGCATAATTTCTACTCCCCCGTTGTTCCAAAATGAATGTTAAAAAAATCAAATTTGCTATTCAAGAGCAAATTTGAGAAAATTTTGAACATTTATTTATTGGGACCGGCCGAGGGAGTAGTAACTTAAAGCATAATGAAGCAAATAGTTAGAAGTTGGATTAATAGACTTACAAAATGGCATACTATGGAGTACAAATATGCAGTATAAATCATCGAGTTCGGCTTTGAGGGCCCAATTACCACAATCCAATAAGGATCCACAAGCTTGTGGGAAAAAAAAATGAAAAAGCACTCTACTAGCATGACTTATTTTCTGTTAGGGCACTACGTACAGTACATGTAATTAAGCTTTCCCACCTAATTTCAATCATGTCACAAGTGAGGAAACATGAAGCCATTGCCTATGCAAATGCAAATGCAATGCAAACAATTTGTTATTTTGCCATATTTAAGTTTTCTATTCGGACTTTACATAGCTAGTGATCTCTTCTCTTCTCTTCTCTCCCACTCATCAATCGACAAGTGCGTTTTTTTCATGGCACTTTGTCGTTTTTTCATGGCACTCTCGCTTAGAACAGAAGTTAGCGAGGTATATTGATCTCTTTTCTCTCTTTTCTTTGAGAGTAACTATTATACTATTAATATGGTATTATGAATCAATCGAATAATATATAATTGGTTGATGATATCACGTCAATTTATTACCATTACCGTTTGTATGTATTTTAATATCTTTTGTGTGGATGGGAAGTGGGAACTTGTTGGCAAACAAGTGTTAAAAATGAGTCTAGGTCAACATGCTACCTAGGTCCGGCCCAGCCCTAAAGGGCTCAGCCTATGCTGGCTTCAAACTTCGCCCACCCGCCCCAATCTTATTTTGGTTTTACGGCCATTTAGGTTATTTTATTATCCTTTTTATTCGGCTTTTGGGCCGGGCTTTCTGGTTTCCGTATGAGATTTTTGAACTGACCTGAGGCCCCATAACAAAATTTGAGCCCAGCCCAGTCTGCCCAATAGGCCAGTGAGCTCTCGATTGCGCAGTCCAGACTCCAGACTAGTACTATTGGGTACGGGATGGGACGAACGAAGAAAGAGATGCGTTTCAACTTCAATAAACAAATCGCAGATGCACAAAATTGCAAATGTCTACCATATAAATTGACCCGTGTGATAATTATGTGTAGGCGGATTTGGAACCGCTGCAGCGAAGGGCTTGCCACGCCACGCTGTAACAATTAGAGGAGATTGAGGCGCCTCTTCTAGATAAGGGCAGCAGAGATTAAATGCTCTAAGCAAGTCGGCCTCTTGATGCTTAATTATCTTTGTCGGCCATATCCCAAAGAGACATATGTACGGCTTGAATCTTCCACGAACTGTTACAGCGTAGCAACAAATATATGTCATTGCAGCAGTTTCAAGTCCATTGGGTACGTAAGGATTTATCCAAAGTAAAACTGTTGAAAATATGTTAGGGTAGTTAACTTGCTTAAATTAGACAGTCTCTAACACACACAATAAGTAACACAAGAAATGTGCTTGAGGAAGAGTTGAACAATTTTCAGGCAGATAATAGGCAACAACAACAAAAGCCTAACACCAACAATAGCCTTGATTGAAGAAACCTAAATTGTGTGAATAACAAACAATTCTCCAATACTACAACCTCCTCTTACTATAATTCTATCCAGCAATATTAATATGCTCATACATTTATATATATAAGCATGCCAAGAAGGAACAATATTACACCTTCATATTCAATTGATCATCTTCTTTACATCTCGTAGCCTCTCCGCTAGATGATATATAAAAACCAGAAAGCGCTCAATAACTCAGAATTTTGATAGCATATTACCTTATAACAAGCAAAATTTGATCATGAAAGGCTTGTTTGAAACCAACGCATCTTGTAAAGATGGATCATCAAGCTTCAATTCTAAGTATGATCAAGAATTAGGTTCCAATACAACAGAAATGGGCGACAACGACAATGATGTCATAATAATGAAGAATTCTTCATTTCTCTGCTTCCCACTTCAAATGGATCTTACGCTTGCTAGGGTGGTAAGACATCACCGTTACTACCTTCCTAATGGCAAGTTATTCAGTAAATATTATGCATGGGAATTGCTATTTAAATCTTTACGTGATAATTATTTAATTTCACTAGAATTCTTTGGGCATGTGGACAGGTATTAGCAGAGGCGTTGGGGACTTTTATATTGATGTTCTCCATATGTGGGATCATAGCAAGCACAACAATAACAAGAGGGGAAGCAGGACTTCTTGAATACGCGGTTACAGCAGCTGCAGCAGTAATCGTAGTTGTTTTCTCAGTAGGATCAATCTCAGGTGCTCATGTTAATCCTGCTGTCACTATAGCTTTCGCGACAGTTGGTCCGTTTCCATGGTCCAAGGTACTCAAAATCATGAAACATCCATAAATTTATCCATAGTTTTGCTACAATCATTTATTTATTTTATTTTTTTAATAGTTTTAAACTTAATTAAGTTTACCCAATTTGTTTTTGAAGGTTCCATTTTATATTATGGCACAAATAGTTGGTTCAGTATTGGCAACCTACGCTGGAAAGGTTATCTATGGATTAAAATCGGAGCTTGTGGTAACAAGACCACTAGGTGGATGTGCTGCAGCATTTTGGGCCGAGTTCATGGCTACCTTCATCATACTGTTTTTAACCGCGTCATTGATACATGCACATAAAACGGTATGATTAACATTACTGTTTTGCGACAATTTCTCTGTTATTACACAGTAGAAAGTCTGATTGCAGGATTTAAAAAAAAATGTTTGAGAGAAATGAAGGTTTTAAAGGGAGTGACACTAAAATGGCATGATTGCAGGTACTGCATGTTTCTGGTTTTATTGTTGGAGTTGCTATTGGACTTGGAGTGCTGATCACTGGGTAAGTTTGACCAAACTGTATACTCAGAGTCGACGTTAAAGTCGAATATATTCGCAGTAAATATTTTGACGTAAATACTTATAATTAATGTATTTTTCATGTTTTTTTTTTTTTTTTGGTTTTTTTGCAGGCCAATATCAGGAGGATCAATGAATCCAGCAAGATCAATAGGACCAGCTATTCTTGCATGGAAGTTTGAAGGTTTATGGATTTATATTACGGCACCAACAATCGGAGCCATTGCCGGAGCGTTCACGCTGACCATTTTGAAACCTTGCTCGTCTTTGTTATCTCGGGAAGCCGATTTACACTCTCATCTAGCTTCAAGTGAAATAGTAAATTAGCGCAAGGAGGCCTTTTGAACATTTTCTTGTTAACTTCTAAATAATTTTCAGATTGATCGAATATCAATGTACAATCTTATATGTGCAACTATGTTTGTAGTTAACTACTTGAAATGCAATCTTATTTAGGCGACTCTACCTTCGATAGGGCAGGGGCCGACCTACGGCCAAGGAAAAGGGACACTTACCCTATTCAATTTAATTTTGGGTTGACAACCCTATGGCCCATGAACGAGATGTAAAAGTTATAAAATATCAAGTGAGATGCAAAATTTCATATAAACTCGTGCTCACATATACTCCTCCCCCGTCACTTTTATACCCAAGGGTATTGAACAGTATAAATCGAGATATGAACTTGGGCTAGTCCGGGCAAGGCCCAAATGGATTGAGCCCTAAACGTAATTCATCAAGTCTCATAAACGAGGAAGGAGAGGGGCTTTCTCGTACCAAGCCATCTCGTCATTCCCCTAGGTCGACCTAGACTTAGCAGGCGAAATGACCAAGGCCCAACTGATCAATACCGAGGGAGATCTCCCTTCAAGGCCGAGTTGAGCTCCCTTGACGACGAGGAGGCCTCCTCGGCTATCCCATCACCAGGAATTGGGCTTTCCCAGTTCCTTCATATCTCTTCCCCGGCTCAACGTAGGCCAACCTGGCCACGTATGACGAGGAGAGACCAGCTCGGCTCATGTGCAGATATGCAGTTTACGTAATCCTATTCAAATTGGGACATTGAGCAGTTATAATCCCCCTAGGATTGTAACCACCTCATGTACAAATTCAGGTCCAACAAGGACGCACAAATATAATCCTCTTAGGATTTATATATTATCTCTTAGCAATCCAATTCAACATGGATTATATATTGCTATACCTATAAATACAAGCCATAATTCACATATTTTGGTACGTTATCTTTTGACCCTAGACTCTGGTCAATTGATTTCTCTCTCTATAAACACAAATACTTACTCTCACACCGGAGTGCCTTCGCCGGAGAAGCCCCGGCTTAGTTTACTTGTTTGTTCTTCTGTTTCAGCCTATTCAATCGCTGGGATATAACCTACCTCCAGATTTGGGCTGATTCGATCGTTTCTGGCAGCATCAGTTTGATTCCATTGCCGGAAAGCGATTCAAATACCCGTTGAAAATCTTGAAATTGCCGTTCGCCTGAACCTTTTTCTAGCCAAAAAATTCTGTTTGGCCGAAAACTTCTGTTTCTCCTGGAAATTGTTTTCGCCTGGAAATTTCATTAATTGAGAAAGTTTGTTTTGACCGGAAAGATTTTATTTTGGCCGGAAAAATTTCGTGTTGGCCCAAAAAACTCTATTTTGACGTTTGAAATTTGTTCTATTTTGGCCGGAAAATTGCTGTTTACCGGAAAAGCTGTTCCTTTGGAAATTTGGGCCATTTGGAAATTTTGATTCACTTGAGGAGTGATTCTGTTCTCTTAAGAATTCTATTCAATTTGAAATTCTCCCATCATAATTCCAATGGGAGATGGAAATACCATAAGTGTCACAACGAGGAATAATGAGCCCACGTCGAAGACATCCCTTTGAACGGGACGACTGGTCTCCCTCTCACCAATGGAGTGCTTCCTCCTCCTCCACCTCAGATCGACGGGCCGCCTCCCCTCGGCATGACTCTTCGTCCTCGGACTCAGCCAGCTGCCGAGGTGATTGCTGCCACTCGTCCTCGTCATCAGCGAGGAAAGCGAACTACGAGCAGGCAAGCGACGAGGAACACTGACGCAGGAAGAGCTGAGAATTCCACCCAGCCAATTGATCGTCGTACACTCTTGCATCAACAAATGAAGACTTTGCAACGAATTTATGAAACTCAAAATGCTCTGTTGCAATTGGATCCCGAAAACTCATTGGCCGAGTTCATCAGGCCTACGAGGACAGGAAATTCTCTTGGAAGGGATACTCAAGGTGACAAGCGTGGTAGTCAGAGGAGCCCTCTTCGTGGCCAATATCCCCCTCACCATGAGCTTGATGTATGACCTAAACAAACCTCCGAGATGCACCTCCTCGTCCTCGGTCAAATAACCATGGAAACGAGAATGTGGTAGACCTGAGAAGCCACTTGAACACGAGGGAGCAGGAGGTTAACTCGGTCGACTTACGAGCAAGGCTCAGATAGGCTAGACGTTTCTCCCCTCCTCGTCGTAACATTTCTCCTCGTCATAACCATCATCCTCGGCATAGTTCACCTCGTCCCAGAAACTTTATTAAGCAGAGGAGCCCTCTTCCTTACAGAATGCTCCTGCACCATGAAGGGGAGCCGAGGAAGGAAAAAATACCTTCCCGACAAGGAGAGAACCACCGGGAAGCCGAGGAACAACACATCAGGGTAAATGGTCATGCAGGAGAAAGGTCCCACCGAAGCTCTCATTTCGGGTCTGAAATGGGATTGATGCCAGAGAACTATTGCTCTTGAAAAAGAGACTTGATGAAATGGAAATGGGGAAGAAGGATGAGGAAGAAGATGAAACTAGTGCAACCCGTCCTTTCTCCCAAAGAATAAATGATCTACCACCCAATCCTGCCTTCAAAGTCCCAAGTTTTGACAAATATGCGGGAACCACTGACGCATGGGACCATGTGCAAAGCTTTGAATCTACCATGGCCCTCCTCACCAAAGCAGATGACATTCTCTGTAAAGTCTTTGCAAGTACCTTCTCCGGAACAGCCTTGACCTGATTTCGTGAGCTGAAAAAGGGAAGCATCGACAGCTGAAGGGATATGAGGAGGAAGTTCCTAGATCACTTTTCCACGGCAGGGAAGAGGAAGAAAAGGTTGACTGACCTTGCTAACATCGAGCAAGGAAAGAATGAAACCACGCTGAGCTACTATAACAGATTCCGAGGTATGGCAGACCAAGTGGAGGAAAGCCTCACTGACAGGGAAATGATTGTCTTTTTCAATTCTGGATTGAGATCCGGACAGCTTATCTATGAACTCTCCGCCAGAGAGCCAAAGTCCAAGTCTGACTTATACAATGTAGCTTATGCAATCGCCATGTCGGAGGAGAAAAGCAAAAAAAAGATCGGACAAAATAGAAACAGAAGCAGATGTAACTCACCATGCTTCAAATGGAAACAGCTACAAAGGGAAGAATAGAATACGGGGTACTGAAAAGGTTGAGATCTTCACCCCCTCACCAAATCTATCACTGAAATCATGCAATTGGTGAATCTTCCACCTCCTCGTCCACTCAATGACAAACCAAATTACCCACGTGACAATTCCAAATACTGTGACTTCCACAAAGACCACTGTCACAACACTGAGAACTGCATCGCCCTCAAAAGGATGATCCAGAGATGGGTTGATGAAGGAAAACTTGACCGTTATATCATGAAAAAGGATGGCAAGCGAAAAAGGAAAGAGGACGAGAGTGAAGACGATGATAAGGACGATGACATGGAACCTAGGCCTCCTAGGGCCAAACTGCATGTAATCAGAGTAGAGACAGTCTCTACCAGAAAACTGAGAGACCAAATTCATGAACTAAGGAAAGTCTATCATGTCCCCGTCTGGGTTCACAAGGCAGAAGAGGTCATTATTCTCCCTCAATGAGCTGGCTGGAAGCCGTGCCGCCCGCGAGCAGCCCTTGGTGATAAAAGGGAGAATTGACAACTGTGAGTCTGAGAGACTCCTCATTGACACGGGGGCCTCTCGAGATATTCTTTATTACTCCACCTTCCAGATGATGGGCTTGAAAGATATCATTCTGGAGCCTTACCATGGTAGACTAGAAGGATTCACAAACCACAAAGTTGGTGCCAAAGGAACTATTGATATGCTGCTGGAAGTCGGTGAACATCCCTTCCGAACTGAGGCCACAGTCACTTTCGTGGTCATGGATCTGACTAGTGATTACCATGCCATTTTAGGCATTCCAAGTCAAGCAAAACTTGGGTTGGTCGCTTCCCTTCCTCACCAACGAGTCAAATTTCCTACTCGTGCTGGAATTGGATGCGTGAGAGCGACCGCAAGGACTTCTTGGAGCATGTCGTCAAGAGCAGAAAAAACATCTCAACGGGTGGAGATAGATACACCGAAAGACAACATGAAAATCTCTAAGTCCATAAAAACTACCCACACCAGCTCTAGGATGAGCTTAATTGTCAAAGTGCAAAATGAGGAACCCATGGTTCTAGAAATTGAAGAAGAAAACGACCTAGGTATAAGAGTATTTTTTTTCCAATTTTTTTTTTCATATTTTCTTAATAATAATAAAAGACTCATAGTTTATTAAATAATCTTCTCATATACCTTCCTATACCTAAAGTTATAAGACTATTTATAATTAGGCATAAGAGTGTTTTTTATTTTTTTCACAATTTTTCATATTTTTAAAAAATAAAGTTTGTTATAATGTATGGCATGGAAACATGTCATACCTTCAACATAATGAATCTACATGTATCAACATTGATGACATTGAGTAATCAATATTGAGCATAGGAAAATCAGTCAAATCCTAGAAAGGTGAGAGTAATCTGAACAACAAAGTTAGTACACACTAAATCTATACCTACAAATGTCATATCAGTGCCTTTATTTCTTTTTCTTTTTTGTGAAAATCAGTAGCCTGGTTTTAATGAACCACATAGAACGCTTAGTGGAACGTCTCCAGGGTGAAGAGTGTTTGTTATTAGAGTCGGCTGCGATAAAGGACTTCGGGTTGGATTATGTGCAGCTAACAACTAAGGTTGTTCGGGGGAAGGGTGGGAAGTCTCTTCTTGCTACAAACCTTAGCTATTTATTCTACTTAAAAGGATAAATTTCCTAATTAATTGAAAATCAAAACCCTAGGATATTTGGAAAGTAAAATTGAGATTAATTTTTTTTTAAACCTAAAAGGATAATATTTATAGGGAGACCTATACAACAGTGCTTCACTAAATGGTCCCACTTGCCTAACTGCGATGAGGAAACAAAATCTCATCAGAACGTTGAAAATTATATCCCCAATAACGGTTTCATGTGTGTTTGTGTGGGTTTGCAGCAATTCTTGAACATGGCAGCCATTGTTAGCGCCATGACGGTTAGCTACGAATTATGAAAATAATTTATAGATAATTTATTCATCTTCCGGGGAAGGGTATAATTTAGAGGTGAATTTGGACAAAATCACCCCCTTTGGATTGGATAACTAACTCTCTTATCCCAATTTGGTCTTTGGTTATTCAAAGTCCCTATACTTGAGATATGGGGGGGCTTAACTATTATCGATATTAGTCCGCCATTTAGTTAGTTAGTTAGTTAGTTAGTTAGTTAGTTAGTTAGTTAATTAAAACGGATTATAATCTATTCATCCCATTATGAATCTCTTAACATTATTTTTTTAGTTATTTGATTGAAATTTAACAAAAAATTACTAAAATTCATTTATTCATAAAATTTTAAATATTATTTTTAATACAACAATATTTTATATTTTATAAAAAAAAAATAATTAGTTCTTGATCATATTTAATATGAAACAACTAAAGTATACTGATATCACGAAGAATAGAGAGAGATTGTGATTGATAGATTCATGGATAATTTTAGAAACCGCTTAAGCATTGTTAATTAATCTTACCGTTAGACTTGAAGAAGAAAATAAATTATCAAATGACAGCCCTTGGATCGTAGCGGTTATGGATCGATCTCAACCGCTCTTTGTCTAAAGTCAATAGGCGGTTATGAACAGACCCTCCACTATTATTTTTACAATTTCCTTTCAAAGATCAGACAGAAAAAATCGGGCAACATTCACTAATACAAACGATCGATCTAGAGGGAGGAGGACCGGAGGGAAACAGAAGTGGATGGTAGTCAGGGAGACGGCGAATTGGGAAGAAGAATGGCATTATGTGCTCATCCAACTACAGACCCTCCACTATTATTTTTATAATTTCCTTTCAAATATCAGAAAGAAAAAATGGGGCAACATTCACTGAAATAAATCTTCATAAAATTTTCGCAATAAACATTATCTAACAAACATGGAGCATCAACAAAGCACAAACAAATCAATGCACATTATAGAAATTAAGCCCTCATTCAAACAGTGTGACATTCCTCTACCAAAGGAAATAAAATCAGGAAATCTAAACATTTAAGGATTATAAACGCTTAACAGAAGAAGAAATCATATTTAAAAAAAAAAACTAGGATTGAATTAGCAGTTGTGGGTTCAATTTGTGTCTTAAAAATAACCTTGTAAAGCTCACTCATAAATATGTTGGAAAAATAGTGTGTTTGAAGGAAATTAATGGTTTAATTTCTAAAGGGTAATTTTGTCAAATTACTTAAGTGGTTTAGTGTGGTTGGGAAATAAAATATTTAATTGTCCAAAATGGGTTTTGGAGGAATTAAATATGATTTTGAGATTTTCTGAGGTGCTCGGCCGAGCAGGGTTATTGACTCGGCCGAGCATAGTGTAACAGAAGGTCCCAAGTTTCTGGACAATCTTGCTCGGCCGAGGCATATGCCTTGCTCGGCCGAGCAGAGCCTTGGTCGGCCGAGCAGGCTATAAGACTCGGCCGAGCAGATCCTGGGCGGACATTTAACAGCCAATATTAAATGCAGAAAACTGAAATAAAAATCATTATGTCTAATGATTTTGGATTAATGGTGGTTTAATTTTCGTAATAAAATTGTTTATTACATTTTATTACTTAATTAAAACCATTGATTTTCAGTTTTTATTGGTTGATTGAATATGTATATATTGTTGTTTGTTAACAACAATTGGAGTACTTTTGGAAAATCATTTTGAAGAACACAACAGAGAAAACCACTGCAGAAACATACTCTTTTTTCTGAATTCCTCCTCCATTCTCTTTGGTTGCATATTGCCATCTTCTTCCTTGGCCTCCTAGCTTGCATATACAAAGAAGAGGTGATCTAGTCCAAGCTCGGTTCAGCTCGCCGGGAACTTAGGTGCAAAGTGTCCCCGGTCCGCACGTTCTATCCTGGGAGACAAGCGATCCAAGAATAACTCAAGCACACTCGGTGAGGGATCGAATATGTCTTAAGGAGACAGTGATTTCATTGGGCTCGTGCAGCAAATTCAAGAACTTCTCCTTTTTATTTTCTGTTTTTATCAATTTATATTGTATTATTTTTTCTGTAATTGTACACCCTTGTGTAACAATCTTAAGACATATCCTAATCGAGGGAGTGTCGATTACAATTTGAAAAACAGGAAATTTAACTTGGTTGTTGTGTTTCAGATGGCGACGAACAACAACAACGTGGAGACCCAAGTTGGACCCCAAACTGAACACCAAACTAATCCCCAAACTGGAAACGGAAGTGGCTCTACGACTGTGACTAATCCTCATACAATCCATATCCCGACCCCTCATGCGGAAAAACCCGAGAAGTTTGTTGGCCACGACTTTAAGCGTTGGCAACAAAAGATGCTTTTCTACCTCACTACCTTGCACTTGGCAAGATATCTGAAAGAAGATATGCCAAAGGTGAGTGAAGGAGAAAAGGATGTTACAACCTTGGCTGCGGTTGAAACATGGAAGCATGGGGAGTACTTGTGCAGAAATTATGTCCTTAATTCGCTTTCAGATTCTCTCTATAACGTGTTTAATGAGAAGAAAACTGCAAAGGAATTGTGGGGGTCGTTGGACCACAAATATAAAATTGAGGATGCGGGAACAAAGAAGTTCATTGTTGCCCGTTTTCTTGATTTTAAGATGGTGGACAACAAGAGTGTGAAATCTCAAGTGGATGAGTTTCAAACTATCTTGCACGAGATTCATGCCGAAGGTATGGTTATAAGTGAAAGCTTCCAAGTGGTGCAATCATTGAAAAATTGCCTCCATCTTGGAATGATTTCAAGAACTACCTTAAGCATAAGCGAAAGGAAATGGATGTGGAAGGAATTATCCTTCGATTGAGTATTGAAGAGAACAATAGAGTTGCTGAAACCAAGTTTGTTTCTAGTGTGGCTAAGGCCAATGTGGTGGAGCATGGTGAAAGCTCCAAAGGGAAACGGTTTGGAGAGGGAAAAGGGAAGGTTGTGACAACTTCCAAGAATTCCCACTTGGGACCAAAAGGTGGTGTTTCCAAGAAGAAGTTCGAAGGAACTTGTTATAATTGTGGCGGTGAAGGCCACAAGGCTCATGCTTGCAAGTTGCCAAAGAAGGCTCGTGAGGCAAACATGGTGGAAGGCATTGCTAGAGACGTGTCCGAGATGCACCTCGCAGCTGTGATTTTCGAGGTGAATTTGGTGGGTTCAAACCCAAATCAATGGTGGATTGACATCGGCGCTACTAGACATGTGTGCTCCAATAGAGACATGTTTAGTACCTTTGTTGCTAAGGATGGCGAGAAGCTATTCATGGGGAATTCAGCCACCTTCGAGATCAAAGGATAAGGAAAAGTAGTTTTGAAGATGACATCCGGGAAGGAGTTGACTCTCAACAACGTGCTTTATGTGCCCGACATCCGGAAGAACTTGGTGTCCGGATCGCTTTTGATAAAGCATGGTTTTCGTATTGTGTTTGAGTCCAATGTAGTCACTTTGTCTAAGAGTGGAATGTTTGTAGGCAAAGGTTATGTCAATGATGGATACATTTTAAGCTTTAAGTGTAATGGTTGTGAAAGCGAAAGCTAATGATATGAATATCTCTTCCGTTTACTTGCTTGAGTCATCTAATTTGTGGCATGGTAGACTTGGTCATGTTAATTTTGATTCTATACGTCGTTTGACAAAAGCAAATTCTATTCCAAAGTTTAAAGTTGATTGTAAACAAAAAAAAATGTGAAATTTGTGTAGAAGCAAAATTAACAAGAAAGTCATTCCCATCCGTTGAAAGACATAGTGAACCACTTGAATTGGTTCACACAGACTTATGTGATTTTAAATCAACACAAACACGGGGCGGCAATAAGTACTTCATGACTTTTGTAGATGATGGCACAAAGTATTGCTATGTGTATCTTCTAAAAAGTAAAGATGAAGCTATATAGAAGTTTACTCTATATAAAAATGAAGTTGAGAATCAATTAAACCGGAAAATTAAGGTGCTAAAAAGTGATAAAGGTGGTGAATATGAAACTCCATTTGAAGCAATTTTTGCTCAAAGTGGAATTAAACATATTACCTCGGCACCTTATACACCCCAACAAAACGGTGTTGCCGAAAGGAAAAAATCAGACATTGAAAGAAATGATGAATGCCATGTTATTGAGTTCGGGATTACCGGATAACATGTGGGGAAAGCCGTGTTGTCGGCTAACTACGTGTTAAACAAAATACCCCGAAAGAAACAAGACAAAACTCCTTATGAACTATGGCATGGAAGAGTGCCAAGTTACAAACACTTGAGAGTGTGGGGGTGTCTTGCAAAGGTAGCCATACCTCCTCCTAAAAAGGTGAAGATTGGACCTAAAACTGTTGATTGCATATTCATTGGATATGCACATAACAGTAGTGCTTATAGATTTCTTGTGTATGAGTCGAAGATTGAAGCTATACACAAAAATACTATAATGGAATCTGTAAACGTGTCGTTCTTTGAGAATATATTCCGTGTAAGTCAAAAAATGAGGCAAGCTCATCGACTAGGGTAATAGATTCAATAGAAGACGAACACGTTCAAGATGAAAGAGAAGAAGAAGAGGTAGAACCTCGACGGAGCAAAAGAGCTAGGATTGAAAAATCCTATGGTCCGGACTTTCTAACCTATATGGTAGAAAGTGAATCACAAAGTTACAAAGAAGCCGTTAGCTCTTCGGAAGGACCTTTGTGGAAGGAAGCAATTAAAAGTGAAATTGATTCCATTTTGCAAAATCATACATGGGAACTAGTGGACCTTCCTCCGGGAAGTAAAACACTAGGATATAGGTGGATTTTCAAAAGAAAAATGAAAGCGGACGGAACAATTGATAAGTACAAGGCCCGACTTGTAATTAAAGGTGTAGCGTTGTGAGAAGAATTTTATCTTTTAGAGTCGCCACATATATTATTCATTTGGAAACATAGGAAAACCATTTTAAAAAGAGATTTGGGTTCGGGGCTTAGGTTATGGAATGGGTAGGTCAAGGAGCATCCATTCCACCCAATCCGGAGATCCGTCTTGCTAAAGAAAAGAGAGGTTTTCAATCTTTAAAATATATATAATTAAAGAAAACAAATAAACCCTAATCAATTTCTTGATTAGGAATGTCGGATTGTATGCTTCGAGATCGCCTTCATCGATTGAAGGGACTCTAGGCCAATCCTTTTGATGAGATTACACCACTCTAAAAGTCAACAGAGAGATTGAGAAGAAGAGAGTAAAAGTATAGGAATTTACCTAGCGTTTGGGGAGTGTTTGATTTAGAACGTGGTTCTAAGATGTCTTCTCGATCGAGAAGCAATTCGGGCAGAGTTTCGACTCAATATGAGAGCCAAATCTTGATGCGGACAGAGCTTCGCCTCAATCCTTGATTCGGGTTTGGATGTTTGTTGATCAACAAGGTTGATAAACAAACTTTAGGTGATTTTAGGAAGGTTTTGTGAGTGATTTGAAGGAATCTTTCGTGGAGAGAAACCAACAAATTGTGTGTGTTGTGTGGAATTTCTGGACCTCTGAAACAGTGAAAGTCACCAAGTATTTATAGGGGTTTAAGAGGTGGATGGATTACTTTGTCATCAAGATTAGAACTCTCAAGGAAGCTTCCAGAACCCAAATGTCGCGAGACATGATATCTCGTGCGAGATAACTAGTCTGATGACTATTTTGTCCTCTTCAGTTGTTCCGTTAGTCAGTTAAGTCCAAAACTAACGAGGTTAGTTAGAAACTTAACGAAATATGATGAAACTGATATGCTTTCATCAAAACACAAAAGAGAGACGAAGAGTAGTGTAATCATGAATTATTGGTTCAGAATGGGGTGTCTACAGAGCCCCTCGGCGACAGGTCTTATGAAAGAAGAAGTATCATCGATAGAAAAGACATCATTCTGAACACTGGGATGGTCGTGCCGCACGGCTGCCTACGTATCTCTAAGAGAGAATCAGACCAAACGTAGTTCGACTCCAAAACACTAAAAAGGCTATTTTAGGTATTTTGAAAATCATTTTTGAAAATCGAAGTGGGATTTTTTTTTTGAAAAGGTAAAATCATACTGAGGAATCAAGGACTTGACCCAATTCTGAAGATACCTATTTGTTGATGAAGTTTGTTGAAGTATGTCGCCCGAGATTACTGACGTTGCCGTTGTTGTTGCCGAGGTCACGGACTTTGAAGTTGTTGCCGAGGTCACGGACTTGAAGTTGTTGCCGAGGTCACGGACTTGAAGTTGTTTCCGGGGTCACGGACTTGAAGTTTGCTGCCATCACAGACTTTTTAGTTGATGCCGAGGTCACGGACTTGAAGTTTGCTGCCATTACAGACTTTGAAGTTGTTGCCGAGGTCACGGTCTTGAGGTTGCTGCCGTCACAGACTTTGCTGGTGTCGCCGAGGTCACGGACTTGAAGTTTGCTGCCGTCACAGACTTTGAAGTTGTCGGTTGAGGTGGAGGTTCTGTCGGCCCCTGTAATGCAAGGATATATGCATGCTGGTCTCGGATAGACCCGAATGATTCTTACCTTTCTGTACCTGTCAGCACATAAAGATTCCAAGTAGATTTTTTCAAATTTTAGTTGTTTAACTGGACTCACGTGGTGGTGCTCACGTCTGTTCGTGTAAATGGCCGGTTGGTCATTTTGGTGGTGAGTTTATGTATGAGTATATGGTATATAGAAATGTAGGGACATTTGTATGGATTTATGTTTGAGATGGGTGAACTGTATGAGTGAACTTGTGTTTGACAAGTTGGGACCAAATCAGGTTTTGCAGAATCTGTTGCTAATCGGCGAAATTTGTATTGTTGTAGAATTTCGTTCGATGAGTATCCTTGTGTGAACACATCTAGGTCTGTTGAGAATCTTCATTCTTACTTCTCCTTGAGTCGTGTCTCTAGGAGGCAAACGACTACACATCTGTCGACTGTCGTAATGGCTTTATGTCCAAGACCCTTTGGTGTCTCAAGCCCCAAGTTGCTTGCAAGTGGTAGATGACTTTGTGAACAAGCTTGTGAAGCTGTTCTCTTGATTTGAAGGTGATTGAAGAAGACTCTCCTTGTTGGTTTGATTTGAAGAGGATCGAATGACGTCCGATGAAGAAGGTTGAAGAATACCCTCCCTTTGTCCTTGATTTTTTTTTCTTAGTGACGCACCCTGGTTTTTGCCTAGACCGCCCTTTCGGGTTTTTTCAATCTAGCGGGCATCTCTTTTGCGTCTTTTTTTTCATTTTTTTTTTTTGAAAGTAGTATGTAACTCGAAGAGAACTCAGTTGGAAGAATCTCATTAAGGAGAGAGAGATGAGATCTCAAGTCAGTTGAGGAGAGACGGACTCTATTTTTTGGAAGGTGATCCAAGCATTGACTCTTTTGGAAAAGTGTATTCTCTGATGATGAGAGTGAGAAGCAAAGAGGAAAGCTCCTAATGCAGATTTGATTATTTTGAAGAGTTAAAGTAGAGATTGACTGGGGGAGGAAAGGTGAGGAAGCCCCAGTTTTGATGCTTGGATTTCAAGAGTGTGTATGAGAGTGGCTAACAGGAAGCCCCTAGACTCAACAAGATACGTTACTTGGCTCAAGGATCTAGAAAAGTTATTCTACCTTTTATGGACCATGCATCATCTAGAAATTTCTAAATAAGTTTGAGAAGAAAGCCAATCATTAGTATGACTTAAGGGTAAACATTTTTCTTGATACTGAAAGTCTTCTTCACTTGTTGCAAAAGGATGTTGAGGATTCCTCTTTTCTTTTGTTGATGCTACTTGACTCTTCTTCTTGGGGGGAGAGTCCTTCATGCATTTGAATTTTCACCTTTGTTGTGGGGGTGATGAAAGCTTGAGAGTTCTACTTTTTTTTTTTTTTTTTTTTTGATGCTCTTTTTTTGCCTAGGACGATTTGAGGAGTTTCGTCCTAGCGAGCTTTTTATTTATTTTTGTACTCTCAAAGCCTTGAATTGAGTAGCCCCACTCTTCTTGGGATGAATGTTGATAGCAGCGTCTTTGGCTTTCTTCGTTTGTTGACCTTGACTTTCAGTAGGGGTAATGTTTAGCCCTTAAGCCTCCTAAGGATAACTTTCTTCTTAAACTCGCTTAGAAGTCTCTATTTTTTTTTTGTGATGATTTAGGGAATGGATGGTCCATTATTTTGCATGAATTAAATGATGTTCATGAGGTAGAACAACTTTAGGGAAAGTGTTTAGGAAAAGAAATTACTTTAATTTATTGAGAAATTTAAGAACAGACTCGATAGTTTAGAAGACACAAACTAGAGGAGGTGAGGAGTACTAGAAAGACAGAACGACTCTTCGAGTTCATACTTGGAAATTTAAAACCTAATCTACTTCTATCAAAGGAGAAAGGGAGAGGGTAGTTGTAGCTTCAAAAGGGGTAAGTGTTGATTTCTTCTCGGAGCTTCATCTTCTTCATGGAGTGCGAGGGAGAGGATTGGTGATGACGTTGGGACGTTCTAGATCTCCATTGTCAAAGAGGTCTTGGATGATGTCCTTCAAGTGGTGGCAGGAGTTGGTGTCGTGACCGGTGAAGTTGTGGTATTTGCAGAGTAAGTGATGAGCATGATTTGGACCCATATCCTTCGGAGGACCACCTTCCCTTGGTTTGATCTTTTCATTCTGGACGAGCACATCGAAGAGTTCTTCTTGAGTGATTCCTTCAATTTTGTCGTAGTGCCTCCTTTTCTTTTCGGGAGGAGGGACAGCAGAATACTTTCCGGTGTTGGAGCGGTTGACTGCAATGGCATTGACTGAAGCATCCTTACTTGTAGCGGGTTTGTTATAGCGGAAGTTGCTTTCCTTCTTTTTACTTTTGAGGAAGTCGTCAACCCTAATTCCGGACTCGAGGAGTTCATTGAAACTAGGAAAGTAATTACCGGCGAGCTTCTCTTGAAATTCATCACGGAGGCATTGGAGGAAGATGTGGATTTGCTCTTTGAGAGTAGGCCTTTCGACGATTTCAGTGAGTTTGAGTCTCCATCTTCTAGAAAATTCAGCGAAGGACTCATTTGCATGTTGTTTGGTTTGTTCAAGATCCCTCCTAGTAGGGCGATAAGTGGAGTTATCTCCAAACTGCCTTTGGAAGACTAAACATGCGGATGACCAATCAAGCCTTGTAGTCGTAGGAAGAGACATGTACCAATCCCTTGCAGCACCCTCTAAGGTTTGAGGAAAGCATTGGGCCAAGATGGTGTTATCAACACCCATTGGATGCATAGTCCAAGTGTAGGTTTCAACATGAGCTCGAGGACAAGTAGTACCATTAAACTTGGCAATGTCGGGTGTCTTGTACTTGCGAGGAAACTTAGTGATGAACTGTTGAAGAGCATCGGGATCAAATGGAACGAATGACCCTTTTGAAGTGTCAAGAGTTGCAAGTTTCTTCTCGAGGTAGTTCTTAGTAACATGGTCACCAAGTTTAGTAGTTTCACCACTGCCTTCTTTCTTGGTTTTAGCACCCTTGGAGGTATGTTCCTCATCAATGGAGGAGGATGAGGAGGAAGAGGAGGAATCGGATTCTTCCTTTTTCTTGCTTGACTTCTTGGTTTTTCTATTCACTTTGGTGTAGGATTCCTCTTCATCGGAGGAGGATTCCACTTTCTGCTTTTGTTTTCTGCCTTTCTTGACTTTCAACTCGTGGAGTTCTTTCATGAGGGCGGCCATTTGGACATTTTGCTCATCAATTTGCTTACTTTGTTCATCCAACCTAGTCATGGCTACGATGAGTTGGGCCTTAGCGTCGTTGATATCGGCATCGGTGGTAGAAGGAGAAGCAGACATCGTGGCGAAGAACCTAGACGTGTAGCAACCGTGTTAAACCATGATCGAGTCCCAACAAGTCGGCTGAATAGGGTGTATGAAGGCTTTGAAGGTTTGAAGGTTTGAAGGTTTTGGCCAAAACACGAAAAGACCGAACTCTTATCTCGTACGAGACAAGTAGTCTCGCGCGAGACTTCACCACGGAAAGTCACAATTTTCTGGATTTAATCCTAATTTTGGTCGGACGGAAAATCCGTTTTGGGGGTTTCTAATATTCAGAATCCAAACCTAAGGACCTAGGGGTCAGAGTAATCTCAAGTAACATCAAGTTTTGTGCAATAATTTTGGTGAGAAAATTTTCTCTTTTTAGGGGCAAATCCGAAGGGACAACCGTAGGGACATTTCCGAAGGGACAATTCCGAAGCGACAAATTTTTTTTTTTGATTTCTTTTCCATGGATTGTTGCACAAAACAAGATCTTGACAAGGGATTACAAAGACTCCAAGATCAAACCGACCGGTCAAGGAGTGTCTTAAAAAGTCAATCTACATGATATGTGGCGATGCAGGGCTGGAAGGCTAGGCTCCCCGCGATATGACAATCTAGATGGATTGAATACGCGGAGTGGGATGATCCAACTTCGGAGAGACCGGCGACTAGGTGGTTACCGTCATCCGTCCTTAGTGTGGGTCCCGGGTTTATAGAGGGTATGTAGTGCAATGACAGTTATAATATGAGTGCGCGTGTGTGAGAGTCAATCTAGGTGATAGAGTAAAATAGAAAGTTTTTTTTTTGAAAACTAAAGAAAAACAGATAGTGGCCGCACCAAGTGGTTGCCTACGTTTCTCCCAATTTAGGGAGACTCAGGCCGTCGTAGTTCCACATAAAGGAGAGAGAGAGAAATAAATAATTTAAATTACAATTCCCGAATCCCCAATGGACCGGACTTTAATTAAATAAAACCCAATCGCACGCAGTTTATAAATAATAATCAATTATTTAAAAGAAATAAAGATTCGAGTTCTACACCTTAAGGGAGACCTTAAGATGCGGGAACTCTGCAAATAGTGAATTCTGGGATCCCCCTTGCACGTTCGGCTCTCGTCTTGGATTATGAGATGAACGGGAGAAACCAGAAAGCAACCAGATTGCCGAGGCGATATCTCGCGCGAGATATGATATCTCGTGCGAGATATGCCTCATCTGAGAGCAGAAAATCGAATTTACAATTTTTTTTTGAAAACCTCTCTTTTAATTTTGACGCAAGTTTAAGCCTCTTAATTTTAAATCCCCAGCAGAGTCGCCACTGTAGCGTTGTGAGAAGAATTTTATCTTTTAGAGTCGCCACCTATATTATTCGTTTGGAAACATAGGAAAACCATTTTGAAAAGAGATTTGGGTTCGGGGCTTAGGTTATGGAATGGGTAGGTCAAGGAGCATCCATTCCACCCAATTCGGAGATCGGTCTTGCTAAAGAAAAGAGAGGTTTTCAATCTTTAAAATATATATAATTAAAGAAAACAAATAAACCCTAATCAATTTCTTGATTAGGAATGTCGGATTGTATGCTTCGAGATCGCCTTCATCGATTGAAGGGACTCTAGGCCAATCCTTTTGATGAGATTACACCACTCTAAAAGTCAACAGAGAGATTGAGAAGAAGAGAGTAAAAGTATAGGAATTTACCTAGCGTTTGGGAAGTGTTTGATTTTGAACGTGGTTCTAAGATGTCTTCTCGATCGAGAAGCGATTCGAGCAGAGTTTCGACTCAATATGAGAGCCAAATCTTGATGCGGACAGAGCTTCGCCTCAATCCTTGATTCGGGTTTGGATGTTTGTTGATCAACAAGGTTGATAAACAAACTTTAGGTGATTTTAGGGAGATTTTGTGAGTGATTTGAAGGAATCTTTCGTGGAGAGAAACCAACAAATTGTGTGTGTTGTGTGGAATTTCTGGACCTCTGAAACAGTGGAAGTCGCCAAGTATTTATAGGGGTTTAAGAGGTGGATGGATTACTTTGTCATCAAGATTAGGACTCTCAAGGAAGCTTTCAGAACCCAAATGTGATTGGAGGACCGGATTGATAAGGTTTATCAAGAAAGGAGGTTGAAACGGAGAAGGAGAGTGATTTATGCACATCCTGTCGAGGGGATATCTCGCGCGAGACATGATATCTCGTGCGAGATAACTAGTCTGATGACTATTTTGTCCTCTTCAGTTGTTCCGTTAGTCAGTTAAGTCCAAAACTAACGAGGTTAGTTAGAAACTTAACGAAATATGACAAAACTGATATGCTTTCATCAAAACACAAAAGAGAGACGAAGAGTAGTGTAATCATGAATTATTGATTCAGAATGGGGTGTCTACAAAAGGTTACAGACAGAAAGACGGCCTAGACTATTTTGACACCTATTCTCCTGTCACGAGAATAACGTCAATAAGAGTTGTACTTGCAATTGCCGCATTGAAAAATCTTGAAATACATCAAATGGATGTAAAAACAGCCTTTCTAAATGGAGATTTAGAAGAGGAGATTTACATGGAACAACCCGAGGGGTTTGTTGCACATGGACAAGAAAAGAAGGTGTGCAAATTAGTAAAGTCATTGTATGGCTTGAAACAAGCACCAAAACAGTGGCATCAGAAATTTGATAATGCTATGATGCAAAGTGGATTTAAGATAAATGAGTGTGACAAATGTGTCTATACTAAAACCACGGAAAATGGCTATGTCATTTAGTGTCTTTATGTAGACGACATGCTTATCATAGGGAGTTGTGATAAGATGATCAAATCCACGAAAGACATGTTGAATTCGAAATTTGACATGAAAGATATGGGACTTGCGGATGTAATCCTTGGAGTTAAAATTTCTAGAATATCCAATGGACTTGTGTTAAGTCAATCTCATTATGTGGATAAAATTCTTGAGAAATTTAGCAAGGATGACCATGGAATAGCGAGTACTCCAATCGACCCGAATCTTCATCTATCAAAGAATAGAGATGTACCGGTGTCTCAATTAGAGTATTCGAGAATTATCGGAAGTCTAATGTACTTGATGAGTTGTACTAGGCCGGATATTGCTTACACCGTTAGCAAGTTAAGCCGGTATACAAGTAATCCTGGAACAAATCATTGGAAGGGTATAGTAAGAGTACTAAGGTACTTAAGATATACTCGTGATTTTGGATTACATTACACTAGACATCCAGCTGTGATAGAAGGATATAGTGATGCTAATTGGATATCAGATATCAAAGACTCAAGGTCTACAAGTGGATATTTATTCACATTAGCAGGTGCAGCTATATCATGGAAATCTTCTAAGCGGACTTTATAGCCAGATCAACCATGGAATACGAGTTTATAGCATTAGATAAATGTGGTGAAGAAGCGAATGGCTACGCCAATTTCTAGAAGATATTCCAAGATGGGAAAAGCCCGTGCCCGCAATTAGTGTACATTGCGATAGCCAATCTGCGATTGGTAGGGCACAAAGTCATATGTATAATGGTAAGTCTAGACATATACGTCGGAGACATAATACCATTAAACAACTACTTGCAACTGGCACTATATCTATTGACTATGTAAGGTCAAAGGATAATTTGGCGGATCCGCTAACCAAAGGGTTAAGTAAAGAGATAGTTGCAAGGTTGACATTGGGAATGGGTTTAAAGCCTCTTGAGAAGTTGAACGCAACGGAAAACCCAACCTAGTTTACTGGAGATCCCAAGATCTAGGTTCAAAGGGACAACCTAACTGTTAAAAGACTTGTAGCGTCACTGTGGGGGTCAACCCTATGCTCATTCCTTAAAGTGACATCCCGAGATGAATGAGGTTAAGCTTATGGCTTTTAATGATTCTTATGTGAAGTATGGTTACTTAAAAGAATCACCTATGTGAGAAAGAAGTAGAGGCCGCTTCGAGGAGAATTGTGTGAGGCTCAATTCTTAGACCTTCTCACAGAACCAGGCATTGTGATCCAGGGCCATGAATGGACACAGCTATGAGAGCTGAATTGTGTTAGGGCGATACCTGTGTAAAGTATATGATCGGCTACACAAAAAGCTAGCATTTCAAGGACATTGCGTCTACTGATTAGCGAGTAGAGTAAATATGCTTTTACAAGGGAAGGTTCAAAGGGCAAACCCCTACCTATCCTATGCAGGTTTTCGACTGCCAGACTTTATCACCTATCCTCATGAATTTCCTTCATGTGGGGAATTGTTGGAAAAATAGTGTGTTTGAAGAAAATTAATGGTTTAATTTCTAAAGGATAATTTTGTCAAATTACTTAAGTGGTTTAGTGTGATTGGGAAATAAAATATTTAATTGTCCAAAATGGGTTTTGGAGGAATTAAATATGGTTTTGAGATTTTCTGACACTACCAGAAACTGGTGTTTTAGCGACGGAATAAACAGCGACGGAAGCGTTCCGTCGCTATTTAGCGACGGAAATTATGATTTAGCGACGGAATAAATTTGGCGCCAAATTTAGCGACGGAATTAAATTCCGCCGCTGAATTCCGTCGCTAAAAACGAATATTCGACGAATATTCGTTTTAGCGACGGAATTTCAGCGGCGGAATTTAATTCCGTCGCTAAATAAAATATCGCAGACAGGAATAATTCCGTCGCTGATAATTTATTTATTTTTTATTTTTTTTACGTTAACAGCGACAGAATTATTCCGTCGCTGATAATTTATTTTTAAAAAAAAAAAAATTAGATTATCAGCGACGGAATAATTCCGTCGCTGATAATTTATATATTTTTTATTTTTTTTAATTTATCAGCGACGGAATTATTCCGTCGCTGATAAATTATCAGCGACGGAATAATTCCGTCGCTGAATTTTTTTTTTTAATTTTTCTTCTATATACTTTCATTTGTTTAGTTTTTTTCTATCTTTTTTTATATAACTTTTTCTAAAAAAAAACACTAATTAACAAAGGCTAAAATATTATTTTCTAGTCAATAAAAAATTAAAAAAACAATAAAAAATAAATATAGGGTAGTCGTCCCTCTTTTGACTTTTCTTCTATATACCTTCATTTGTTTAGTTTTTTTCTATCTTTTTTTCTATAACTTTTTCTAAAAAAAACCACTAATTAACAAAGGCTAAAATATTATTTTCTAGTTAATAAAAAATTTAAAAAAAAATTAAAAAATAAATATAGGGTAGTCCGTCCCTCTTTTGACTTTTCTTCTATATACCTTCATTTGTTTAGTTTTTTTCTATCTTTTTTTATATAACTTTTTCTAAAAAAAACCACTAATTAACAAAGGCTAAAATATTATTTTCTAGTCAATAAAAAATTTAAAAAAATTAAAAAATAAATATAGGGTAGTCCGTCCCTCTTTTGACTTTTCTTCTATATGCCTTCATTTGTTTAGTTTTTTTCTATCTTTTTTTATATAACTTTTTCTAAAAAAAACCACTGATTAACAAAGGCTAAAATATTATTTTCTAGTCAATAAAAAATTTAAAAAAACTAAAAAAATAAATATAGGGTAGTCCGTCCCTCTTTTGACTTTTCTTCTATATACCTTCATTTGTTTAGTTTCTTTCTATCTTTTTTTCTATAACTTTTTCTAAAAAAAACCACTAATTAACAAAGGCTAAAATATTATTTTCTAGTTAATAAAAAATTTAAAAAAAATTAAAAAATAAATATAGGGTAGTCCGTCCCTCTTTTGACTTTTCTTCTATATACCTTCATTTGTTTAGTTTTTTTCTATCTTTTTTTATATAACTTTTTCTAAAAAAAACCACTGATTAACAAAGGCTAAAATATTATTTTCTAGTCAATAAAAAATTTAAAAAAAATAAAAAATTAAATATAGGGTAGTCCGTCCCTCTTTTGACTTTTCTTCTATATACCTTCATTTGTTTAGTTTTTTTCTATCTTTTTTTCTATAACTTTTTCTAAAAAAAACCACTAATTAACAAAGGCTAAAATATTATTTTCTAGTTAATAAAAAATTTAAAAAAAAATTAAAAAATAAATATAGGGTAGTCCGTCCCTCTTTTGACTTTTCTTCTATATACCTTCATTTGTTTAGTTTTTTTCTATCTTTTTTATATAACTTTTTATAAAAAAAAAAACCACTAATTAACAAAGGCTAAAATATTATTTTCTAGTCAATAAAAAATTTAAAAAAAATTAAAAAATAAATATAGGGTAGTCCGTCCCTCTTTTGACTTTTCTTCTATATGCCTTCATTTGTTTAGTTTTTTTCTATCTTTTTTATATAACTTTTTCTAAAAAAACCACTAATTAACAAAGGCTAAAATATTATTTTCTAGTCAATAAAAAATTTAAAAAAAATTAAAAAATAAATATAGGGTAGTCCGTCCCTCTTTTGACTTTTCTTCTATATGCCTTCATTTGTTTAGTTTTTTTCTATCTTTTTTTTTATATAACTTTTTCTAAAAAAAACCACTGATTAACAAAGGCTAAAATATTATTTTCTAGTCAATAAAAAATTTAAAAAAAAATAAAAAAATATATATAGGGTAGTCCGTCCCTCTTTTGACTTTTCTTCTATATACCTTCATTTGTTTAGTTTTTTTCTATCTTTTTTCTATAACTTTTTCTAAAAAAAACCACTAATTAGCAAAGGCTAAAATATTATTTTCTAGTTAATAAAAAATTTAAAAAAATTAAAAAATAAATATAGGGTAGTCCGTCCCTCTTTTGACTTTTCTTCTATATACCTTCATTTGTTTAGTTTTTTTCTATCTTTTTTTATATAACTTTTTCTAAAAAAAACCACTAATTAACAAAGGCTAAAATATTATTTTCTAGTCAATAAAAAATTTAAAAAAAATTAAAAAATAAATATAGGGTAGTCCGTCCCTCTTTTGACTTTTCTTCTATATGCCTTCATTTGTTTAGTTTTTTTCTATCTTTTTTTATATAACTTTTTCTAAAAAAAACCACTGATTAACAAAGGCTAAAATATTATTTTCTAGTCAATAAAAAATTTAAAAAAAATAAAAAAATAAATATAGGGTAGTCCGTCCCGGCGAGCGACAATCCGAACAGGGCCTTTGAAGCAAAGGATTTTCGGCGGTGGCTATGCTATGGCTGTTCAATTCGTCAACTTTGTTGAGTTTTTCTTTTTGATTTTTTATGTTTCTCCCTCACAAGATCTAAATCAATTGTAGATCTGAATTTTTTGACGGTGGATTGCGAATTTTTTGTGGTGCTAGATGGTGAATTTTTTGTTGAATGTTCTGAGTTTTTCTTTGTTGAATTTTTTGTGGTGCTAGATGGTGGATTGCGGTTGTTTTTGGTGGTAAGACGGTGGTGTGTTGCTGGTGGTTAGACGGCGGTGAGAGTTCTTGGTGGTGGTGGTGGAGGTTTGTGAGGAATGATTGAGTATAAAAGAAGTTTAGGGGTGTAAAGTGTAATTATGAAGTATTAAGGACCTGATTTGAAATTAATAAAAATTAGCACTGTTGTTATGAGAATATGAAAAGTTAAGGGATTGATTTAATATATATTTAAAAATATATATTAATATATTTTAAATATATATATATATATATTTTAAATATATTAATATATATTATTAAATATATATATATATTTTTTAAAAAAAATTATCAATTTAGCGACGGAATATTCTGACGATGAAATTAATTTAATTTAATTAATTTTTTTTTCACAGAAATTTCCGTTCTTTGGAATAAAAATTAATTAAAATAAATTTATTTCAGACGGAATATTCGTCATTAAATAAATTTATTTTAATTAATTTTTATTCCAAAGAACGGAAATTTCCGCCGCTGAAATTAATTTAATTTAATTAATTTTTATTTCAGCGACGGAAATTTCAGTGCTGAAATAAAAATTAATTAAATTAAATTAATTTCGCGGAAATTTCCGTTGCGATGTCGATAAATCGGCGACGGAATTAATTCCGTCGGTAAAATCAAAATATACCGACGGAAATTGAGCCGTCTGAGACTGCGATTCGGGCTGGTAGCGACGGACCAGCGACGGAATTTTTCCGTCGCTGTTTATTTTTAGCGACGGAAATTTGGATTTAGCGACGGAAATTTCCGTCGCTAAAACCTGTTTTTCTGGTAGTGTGAGGTGCTCGGCCGAGCAGGGTTATTGACTCGGCCGAGCATAGTGTAACAGGAGGTCCCAAGTTTCTGGACAACCTTGCTCGGCCGAGGCATATGCCTTGCTCGGCCGAGCAGAGCCTTACTCGGCCGAGAAGCGGGCTATAAGACTTGGCTAGAAGCGAGATCCTGGCGGAAATTTAATTGACCAATATTAAATGCAGAAAACTGAAATAAAAATCATTATGTCTAATGATTTTGGATTAATGGTGGTTTAATTTTCGTAATAAAATTGTTTATTACATTTTATTACTTAATTAAAACCATTGATTTTCAGTTTTTATTGGTTGATTGAATATGTATATATTGTTGTTTGTTAACAACAATTGGAGTACTTTTGGAAAATCATTTTGAAGAACACAACAGAGAAAACCACTGCAGAAACATACTCTTTCTTCTGAATTCCTCCTCCATTCTCTTTGGTTGCATATTGTCATCTTCTTCCTTGGCCTCCTAGCTTGCATATACAAAGAAGAGGTGATCTAGTCCAAGCTCGGTTCAGCTCGCCGGGAACTTAGGTGCAAAGTGCCCCCGGTCCGCACGTTCTATCCTGGGAGACAAGCGATCCAAGAATAACTCAAGCACACTCGGTGAGGGATCGAATATGTCTTAAGGAGACAGTGATTTCATTGGGCTCGTGCAGCAAATTCAAGAACTTCTCCTTTTTATTTTCTGTTTTTATCAATTTATATTATATTATTTTTTCTGTAATTGTACAACCTTGTGTAACAAAATATACTTATATCAATTGCGTTAATTAAAATAATAATGAAAAAAAATGCTAACCTGCAATGGGTGAAGGATTTTACCTGCTCATAGAACCTAAAATTCAATTCCCCATGTATATACGTTTCTCTCTCCACACACCCCTTCCCAATTCATTCTACAGCAGCAATTGACTTTTTCAAACAAATTCAGAAATCTCAACAGGAACCA
The DNA here is from genome assembly GCA_022495995.1 of Adenophora triphylla var. japonica. Taxonomy (NCBI): domain Eukaryota; kingdom Viridiplantae; phylum Streptophyta; class Magnoliopsida; order Asterales; family Campanulaceae; genus Adenophora; species Adenophora triphylla. Next base: position 286,436 of record JAFEMH010001627.1, on the reverse strand, counting down.
GCAAGGGAGAAAACGAAGGAGAAAGAAACAGTATCCCCTACCTTGGTTGTTCATGGAGACGTAAGTAGTGATCTTGTTGGAAACCGTCCAACCACGGCCGTTGGATTAGAGGCTTTCAGAATTAATTCAAGGACCATAATTAAAAATGGAAAAGCACAGCTAAAAATGGCCTTGGATTGCGGCAGTTATGAATTGATCTGAGCTACTCTTTGTCCTTAGTTAATAAACAGTTGAAAAACTGAGCATTATTGTATATTAGATCATCGGAAACATAAATTAAAAAAAATTATTCCCTTTGTCCAAGATTAAGAGTATTTTTTTAGGAGAATCATTTTGAAACGATGGAGTATTATACTCACAGAAAGAGTACCAGATTTTACTCGCAAATATTTCACCCGTCCCATTTTAAATTGTAAAAAATCATCGGAAACATAAAAAAAAAAGAATTATTCCCTTTGCCCAAGATTAAGAGTATTTTTCTTTATATATCTCATATTAAGAGTCGTACTTTACTTTATTCTAAAAATGGCGAACAACGAATAGTGTGTTGTACGGTTATATCATCTTTCTTTGGTAAAATTACAAAAAAAAAAAAACATTACTGACTACTCTACTTTTGATCTACTTGAATTATTAATAATATTTTGAACAGTTATGTTTTCATCAAGTCGATCACACAATAAATTACACAACATGTCACACAACATGTCATACTTCTCTACTTATGACATCATTCATTCATGCTACATTAGTAAGACCAAGTGCAATGGGCATGTTGAAAAAAAAATTCAACAGTTGAAAACCCTACAATGGCCGGTTGAAAAATTATTCAGCAGTTGGAAAAAAAAAATTTGTTGAGAAAATTCAACAAGTGTTGAAAAAAAATTTTGGGCCCCATTTAGCCACGTGTCGCGCTCTCATTGGGCCGGACAAGGCGCGTGTATCCCACCTCCGGAAGTGGCGCGTTGATCAGCTGAAGGTTTCCTTTTTTTTTTCTTTTTTTCATGAGATGACACTTGTCGCTTTATGATTGGTCAATTTTTTTTTTCAAATTTCATCCAAAATTTTCAAAGGCAATTATCTTATATAAAAAATTTTAAAAAAAAAATTACACCAAAATTCATAATTTTTTTTCTATAAATAGAGTCTTATTTTATTTGATTCTGACACAGAAAAAAAAACAATTTTTTTTCAATATAAATTTTTCAATTATATTGAAAAATAAGGAATAAATTTTTTTTCTCTAAAATAAGTATGAAGTATTTTTTTTAATTATAAATGATAATAATAACTGTTATTATTTTTTAATTAATAATTATTATTATTATTTTACTAATTAAAAAAATAAAGAATATAAAATAAAATAAAAGTGATGGGGTATAGGATGATGAGTTGGAAGGGTGTTGAAAAAATAAGGGTGTTGAAACCATTGTAGGGGTTAAAAATTGAATAGGGTGTTAAATAATTAGGTGGAGGAAAGAGAAGATGATGTGTCGTGTTTTAAAGGGTGTTGAAAAAATGGGATAGTTGAAACTATTGTAAATGGTCTAACAACCTACTATTTCTAGTACCTACTCCAAATCAGCAAACCACACACCACTACCTTTTTGTAGGAAACAGTCACACACAACACACTCGTAGATCGGTCCACACTAGACATGGCCAAATTCGGGTTCGGGTACGGGTTGAAACCGCCGGGTCACGGGTCTGAAATCGAAGGAACCGTAACCGAACCGTGAGATGCACGGGTACGGGTCCACGGTTCCCACGGGTCCGACGAATACGGGTTCACGGTTCCCACGGGTCCATTTCTGTTAAAAATCTAACAGACTTTGTTTAAAAAATAACGGTTTTCTGTTTTTTTTTCAAATTTAGTTGTTACCTAAAGTCAAAGAGAAATGATAATTTTATATAATGAATTAACAAAGTAAAAATGTAAAAAAAAAGGCTTTGAAGTTTGAATTAACAATTTTCGTGAGAGAGTGAGAGATAACTGAGTTTTTGTGAAGTAAATTATTTGGGGTGGGAAATGGTATATATAGTTAGATAATTATATTATTTATATATGGATAATAAATTTTATTTTTGAAGGACTGAAAAGAGGTCAAAAAGTCAGTCAAACGATAATATTTTGGTCAAACTGCCCGTTACTAACGGGATTACTAACAAGATTAAAGACAAAGAGGTCAAAAAGTCAGTCAAAAAGATAATATTCTGACGCGTCTGACGCGGTTCCTGACACGGGTCTCACGGGTACGGTTCCATGGGTCATAACGGGTATGGTTCCACGGATTGGACCCGTCGGGTCACAGGTCCGAAAAATGAGGAACCGTAACCGAACCGCCAACTGTACGGGTACGGGTCCAATGGCTCACGCGTCTTACACGGTTACGATTCTGACGGATCAAATCCGGATACGGTTCCACGAATCCGTACAAATACGGGTACGGAATGGCCATGTCTAATCCACACACAAATCGGTCGTCACAAAAAAAATCGATAGGGCCATTATTTTAGCCTACCCTCTTTATTGGTAGAATTTTTAGTTTGGGGAGAAGTGAATATACTCCCTCCGTCCCACTATACTTGACACTTCTTTCCATTTTGGGCCGTCCCACTATACTTGACACCTTCCAAAAATAACCAAGTTTTTTATATTTTTATATTCACTCTACCCCACCACTCATTCTCTCTCTTCATTTTCTACCACACATTTATTCAACCAACACTACTATTTACCCCACTCATTCTCTCTCTTCATTTTCCACCACACATTTTTTTTATTTTATTCTTTTTCCTTGGTTTTTGAACCCACCCCTTGGGTGTCAAGTATAGTGGTACGGAGGGAGTATAATATAAGGTGTTTTCTGTATATATAATTGATATATAATTGAATTGGGAAAAGTAAGTGATTAGTTGATAAGTAAGACAAATTGGTCTCAAATTAAAAAATGTGATAAATTTTCCATTTTAAGCTTTTGCAATTTGGAATAAATTTTTTTAAGATAAATTAATTGCATTCACATGAAAGTTAAAAGATGACCTCCATATAGGTCATAACCTCATAACGTACAATGTTTGCGAATTGATTAAGATACACAATATAAAAATGCTCTGAATCAAATCTCCATTGTTCCTCTAAACAATGACTTGGGACATACAATGAGTATCCAAGTATAACTTGGACATTGCCTAACACTAACACTGGCATTCACAAAATGTCTACAAGAGTATAATTTTAGCTTTGAGGACACGATAAATAGATGCATTTGTGTCGATAATTCAAACTAAGAGTTTCATCCATTACAACACGAATAAGTACAAACAATAGACAAACGCTCCCAACACAACACAAAATCTGGGAAGAAACGCGTTTCTCCATCATTTACGGAGAAACGGGTTTATTTATGGACACACACAACACAAACAACACAGACAGACAGACTCACCCTCTCTCTCTAGACGCAGAGCACCTCCCTCTCTCTCTAGACGCAAACCCAACTCACCGGCCAAAACCCATCACCAAGCTCTCCCCCTCCGGCCAAATCAACCGGCGACCTCCAAACCCAATCTCAACCTCTTCTTCCCCGATCCAATCTATTCCAATTTCCCGACATTTTTTGTCGTCAGATCTCCATGGGCGATTCCAGGATGACAATCAAAGTGAAGAAAGCACAATCCTCTTGCAATCGCAATCATGAAGTTGCTTGCTCGACGTTTCGTCAATGTCAGGAGCGTTTTTATTGATGAGCGCCTCTCGATTTCACTCCCAGCTGATTTCGTAAAATCTCTATCTCTACCTTCTTCTTTTTTTTTAATCTGAATTTAATTTCGTTGGATGGATTTTTGTTGTGGTTTTAATGTGCGATTAAATTTGAATTGGAAATGGTTACTCAAAGACCAGCTCAATCTGTATGGAGGCATTAGCTTCATCGTTCCAGTCATTTTGTCATTTTGAAAGTTTCTGGATATCCAGAACCTTTTGAAAGGATATCCAGAAATTTATTAAATGTTTCTGGATATCATTTTGTAAGTTTCTGGATATCATTTTGTAAGTTTCTGGATATCATCTTGTAATTTCTGGATATCATTTTTGTAATTTCTGGATATCATTTTGTAAGTTTCTGGATATCATTTTGTAAGTTTCTGGATATCATTTTGTAAGTTTTTGAATCTGAATTTAATTTCGTTGGATGGATTTTTGTTGTGATTTTAATGTGCGATTGAATTTGAATTGGAAATGGTTACTCAAAGACCAGCTCAATCTGTATGGAGGCATTAGCTTCATCGTTCCCGTCATTTTGTCATTTTGAAAGTTTCTGGATATCCAGAACCTTTTGAAAGGATATCCAGAACCTTTTGAAAGGATATCCAGAAATTTATTAAATGTTTCTGGATATTATTTTGTAAGTTTCTGGATATCATTTTGTAAATTTCTGGATATCCAGAACCTTTGAAACTGATATCCAGAACATTTGGAAAAACACGTTTCTCCATAACTTATGGAAAAACGCGTTTCTCAACAGACCTACTCCCAACACAATGGGGAGAATACAAGAGCTCTCGACTTTGGGTAAAAAATAAGGGCTCTCGACTATGAAGAGAAAAACAAACGCAAACTTATTGAATTAAAATCAAAGAAAGTGAACCAAAAAAAAAAAATGAAATGTACCGTTGAGGATGATTATCTTTCAACCAATTTTCAAAAAGTTGTCCTATTATTAAGATATACTCCCTCCTTTCATTTACATGGTTCCCAGTTACTGTTCTCACGTAAATTAAGGAGGAAATATTATATTAAAAGTGTTGTGAGTGTGAAAATAAAATAGAAGAGAGAATGAGTGGAGGGAATAGTAAATTATAATGGTGTTGTGAGTATTAAAATAATGTATGAGAGAGAATGAGTGGAGGGAATAGTAAAGATTCTTTTCCATTTTAGGTAAAAAAACAAAGTGTGAACCATGTAAATGGACGCCCAAAATAAAAAGTGTGAACCATGTAAATGGACGAAGGGAGTAAATTTGATAGGGTTGTCCAGATTGCATCAAAACCCATCTTCATTGCCTCGTAAATCGTCATCATCATTTGAAGGAATTAAAACGGGTGAATAATGAATTGAAGATGGAGAAACATACCGAAATGCATGATGTCGGATTGTGGGAGGCCTACAACCGCCGGCAAATGTTACAGGGAAAGCATCTGTTTTCAATCAAAATCTTTGTTCAATGGAGGAAACAAGTGGGATAACTTGAATATACTCCCTCCGTCCCACCTCACTTGACACTTATTTTCATTTTGGGTCGTTTCAGCTCACTTGACACCTCCCAAAAATAGTCTACTTTTTATATTTTTATATTAGATGAACCCCACCACTCATTCTCTCTCTTCATTTTCCACCACTCAATTTATTCAACCAACACTACTATTTATCCCACTCATTATCTCTCTTCATTTTCTACCACACATTTATTTTATTTTATTCTTTTTTCTTAATTTTTGTGCCCACCTCTTGGGTGTCAAGTGAGGTGGGACGGAGGGAGTATATAGTAAACTAGTAAAGTAAAAGTTCGTGTCCGAGGACACGTTTTTTTTTTTTTTTTTTTAATTTAAAAAAATAAATTTAAAGGGCAAAATAGAAAAGAAACAACTTAGTAAGGACAAAATGGGAAATTTGGCATGTGATACTGTTCACGGAGGGGTTGCGATTTATACTATAGATTTGCAATTTGAAATGAGACAAATAAAGTACTTCATATTGGATACAAATAAATATCCAATCAATCCTTTTTAATCATTTGTACCCAAATGAATGTCGTAATTAACTTATCAACGACTCAACGTTTTTAAGTAAAACGTTTTGCTAGTTTGTAAAATCTTAAAATTTCACTACACCATTTTCCTTACTTGGAAACGTATGCGATATTTATTTTGGAACAAACCAAAATGAAAAATGAAAATTTTATTCCTGAACAGAAGGAGTATGTTTTATTTTCAAAAATTTGTTGATTTTTTTATCCTAACATTCATATGTCCATTTTTCAATTGATACAAGACAATATAATGTAAGTAACTCATTCTACTATAGTGTAGTACTGTAGTTGAACCGTATAAAAGCAAATTAACATAATACTAATTAATTAAATAATTATTCAATAGTTCCTGAATCAAATAGAAATTCTTAAAAAGGATTTTGTATTTTTTTATTTCTATTGGGTTCATCAGTTGAAATTTTATTTTTAAATAGTTTACATAATTTATGTATCAGAGTTTTTTTAAATCTAATAGTCATGTATCGGAATTTTTTTCTTTTGCTCTCATTCTCATACATGACTTTTTTACTTCTACAGATTTATCTCAGAATTTTGATGGACCTGACGAAAATAAACTAACTATAGGGTCCTTATAAAAAACTAGCCTAAGCCCGTGTCCAAGGCCACGTTTTTTGTTTTGTTTTTTTTTTTTAAATTTTTTTTTAATTTAATTTTTTTTTTTTTAAATATGCCCGTGTCCAAGGCCACATTTTTTTAAAACTATTTTTTTAAAAAAAAAATTAATTTAAATTTTTTTTTTTTAATTTTTTTTTAAGGGCAAAATGGGAAAGGGAGTAAATAGTGAAGGCAAAATGATCATTTCCGCGGATGAAACTATTCACACCACTGTTCAAAACAATGGTGTGATTTATAATATAGATAAGGATTTGACTGAAAGACTTTTAAGCAATTCTCCATAAATTAATATTGTTGAGAGTTGAGACCACCAAAATTTATTGATTTAACGAGATATTAATTAACCGATAAATTAATAATTATTAATTTATATATTAGTCAATATCTTATTAACATATAAATAAATTTATTATGAAATAATTATAATATTTTTAAATAGAATATATTATTAAAATTTTCAAATCACCCTTCAATCTCTCATTTTGTCACATTGTTCAATATATACCATTTAAGTACTACAATAGCGCCCCTTCACGAAATGAGTCTATTATTAAAGCGACAATCACATTGAATAATTTTATGTCAGAGGTATAAGAAAACAACACCATGAATTCTTACAATAATAAGAAAAAATTAGAGATGAAATGCAATATAATATTGATTTTAATAAAAAACAGAAGACATTTGAATTATTTTTCAAAAAAAAATCTTCATAAACCATTAATGTATTGAAAATATATATAATGAATTATTAATTTATACATCATATAGGGTTTAAATAGGTAATCAAAATGTATTATTTTATAATTTTAGCGAATTACTAATTTGGCACGTTGTCCCTGGCTCGAGATCGGCTAAAAATACTACTCCCTCCGTCCCACCTCAATTGGTCCATTGAGGTGGGACACGATTTTTAAGAAAAATTATTAAAGTGGGTAGAAATTAGAGGAGAGAGAATGTAAAAGTTAAATGTGTGATAGGGAATAGGAGAGAGAATGTAAAAGTTAAAAATATTTAATAGGAAAGAGAACGAGTGGGAGGAATTGTAAGTTAAAGTGGGTATAATGAATGGTTTTTTTTAAATATATGGAGATGATAAGGGTATAAATATATGAAAAACTTTCCATTTAAGGAATGGATCAATTGAGGTGGGACGTCCCAAAAAGGAAAGTGGACCAATTGAGGTGGGACGGAGGTAGTATTTAAGAGAGTTTATTAAATACTTAAGTACTAATTAATGAAATTTCTACTGTAGCTACTCCACTATTATTATTACTACTGTTATTATTATTATAGTACTAGTACTCTTATCCGTACAAATGGCACGGTTATAGTATGAATTTGGTCGGTTCTATAAAAGTGTATAACGTATTATGCGATAGGGAGGATGGAGAGGTCGATTGCCTTAATGTATGGTTAAAGTTTTATATTATCGCCCGAACATCAGTAGCATCATTAAGATAATATTTAGCCTTACTTGATTTGAACTTAATAGTTAAATTGTTTATTCCGGTGAAAGAATGCAATTTTTTTTGTTAAATTACAATCTTAATATTTGATTCAAGCTCTGAAAGGATTCAAAAATGTTATAAACTTTAGGTTATATAAAACTAACAAAAATGTATTTCTTTGAAAATGCAAAAATGAAAGGAAAGAAAGTTTTTTTTTTTTTTTGGAAATAGAGTACAGTAAGTGAGCAAACAACAAAGACAACAACAACGAAGTCTTAGTCCTAACATAGGTAGTACATCATTCATTTTGAAGTATCAGAACAAAACCAACAGATGTGTACTTCTCAAACTCACCTTCATAATAAAGGACTTTCAGATTATTGGAACCGTCTACTACTGTACCCCTAGGATCCTAAATCTTTTACTCAAATTAATAACTCAAAAACGCATTCCACCTACGATAGAAAGTATAACAACCTTTAAATATAATAAAAGAAAATACATTCGCGCCACATAAAATTAACACAGTACTCGCATAAGTACATTAAAAATACCAAGAACTTGGATTGTAGACATTCTATTAGAACCTACAATTTTCTTTTCGCTGCGTTTCTGAGTAGGAGGAGCAATTCATATATAAATCATATGTTGTCAGGCAAATGATCGCAGATTCTGCTAGAATTCTATGATAAAGGGATATGTGCTTTCACTTCACATCAATAATGCTCTCAGAATGTGGGTGTAGTTTATGATTGTCGGTCAAACTCATATTTCTATAATTACCAAATCCATGATTTATTTGTTCAATGCAGAACAGGTAATGCTAACCAAATGAAAGAAACCATGCATCACAAATTTACAACACTGTTAAGTATCAATCACTAAATACCTTATGCCTCAGGCATTCGAACGTAATTATGTTATTGAAATGAATACTTTTATGCGATGAACTTCTGATTTTTACATTCGAGTTGTTTCTTTCTATCTTAACATTCCAATTTGATTTGTTTATTCTCTTCTAAAATATCACTAAGGTGACTAATTATAATTATAATTATAATTTAAAATATTTTATATGTACATAAAAATCATAGAACTTTGATTGATGCACAATTAAAATACAATAATAATTTTTTAATTTTTTTAATCATGCATATTTAATGTGGCTATATTTCATTAAATTTTAAGCGACATTGTTAACAGAGTGAGAACATTTTGAAAAATGTAAAAGTTTAGTGAGAACATTTTGAAAAAAATAGTTCAGTGAGAACATTTTGAAAAATGTTATAATTCAGATGAAAATATGGTTTTTGCAAAAAAAAGAAATGAATAAAGGAAACCACTCATTGTCAGCCCTTAGATTAGAGTTACTAAAAAAATAATCCAACGATTGAAATTAAAAAGAAATAAAATTGTTTAATAATAGTCATTAGATGAGGACGGTTATGGATTAATCTGTACCTTTTTTGTCTAAAATCAATAGAAAGTTATTTTTGAGCTTTATTATAATATAGATTACTTATAGTATTACTTATTTATCTCCTCTTTCGAGGGCCTTTGCCTTTGAATTACTTCTAGTTAAACATGTATTTTTTTTTTGACATGAAGACTCGGGATTAAGTTGTAATTTAATAAATAAATTGATTGGTGCAGTCGACAACTATTGGCAGAGAGATTTGCTTCTCACAATCCCGATTTTATACGAGATTCAAGTGTCAATCACTCGTCTGTTCGCTGCAAGTATGGTTTGGTATCCATTGTTATTTGGATATTAAAGTCTTTGAATTAATTCTCATTATATATGTTTTCTTGAATTACTTCTCGTTGTATATGTTCTCTCCTCTTTTGAGCGCCTTTGTCTTCTCTTCCCTGTCAAGAGTCTTTGATTTTTCTCCGTTTATTAAGAGTTGAAATTGTCAATGACTTAATAAAGTAGAAAAACAAAACGAGTGTTGTCAATAGTATTGCCAACACTAAAAACAACATTGTTCACACCAATACAAAAGACGAAAATAATTGAGATATTTTAAAGCATCGAAAATAAAATAAATACACGAGAATATATTTCTCTCAAGTTATATAAATATAACTTGAGGGTGCCCGGATGGCAATACCTTTCTTATAAAATAAGCTTTCGTTAAAAGGCCGAAATGTTCCGTAATGATTTTCAATCAATAGCTCAATGGAACGACTATTATAGAACACACTCTTTATAAGAACTCTCTATCTTACACACATAAGCACTATAGGAATGAGAGTTATTCACTATAACTTAGTGATGTTGGACAGAGTGATGCCAACAAATTGGACAACACTGTGAGACTATGTTATATATTGTGCAAATCTCAACGTATGAATTGGGTGATTTGAAGTTGTAAGATGCTTGCACTTATTTATATAGAATTCTAGAAATTGGAGCCTACTCAATCTCGCCATAAATCAGCCATGAGAGAAAATTCGAACCACCTTTCCACTTTTAGCTCCACCTTCCACGTTATAGGGAGACTTAGTCTTCCGTTGCTTAATTGCTTGTACATCCAATCTTCTTCAGCCTTGTACACGTTATCTTCAGTCCCTCCACGTAGATAAGCCTCTAACAACTTTACTTGGCCTCCACTTTCACACATAAATGAGGATTTATGTGTAACTTCCTTTTCTTACATTTGTCACGCATTGAACAACATTTAAGACCTGTTCAAACACATTTCTAACAAACCAATAGCAGACATGAAAGCAATTAATTATCACTTTGTAATTTATGAATAACATGTAGTAATTATCCTCATTTTAAACTATTAGCACGATGGCAACATATGAGACAACGCCAGTGACAACACCAGTGTGGCAACACATGAGACAACACCAATGGCAACACTGGTGTTAACACTAACAAGAGTATGTATTGTGTATTGTATTATTTACTAGTACTCCCCTACCCGTGCCAATGACACGGTGACAGTACGACATAAATAAAGTGTGGTTGAGATCAGGATCCTAAAAATGCAGTAAATCTAGTATCTATCATCACACTATAAATAATCAAACAATAAAAAAAGGGCAAATCTACTAAACTCTTAAAATTTATATTTGATTGCAAGAACAACAATATTGATAATCCCTTACATACATAATAGTTCATGATTCCAATTGAAAATTTTCATAATAATTTTGTCTCTTAGATATTTGACACCGAAAGAAAAAATAGAAAGTAAAATCACATTCCACAATATCGCTAAATAAGATTGACAAAATACAATTTTATTATTATAACCAAAAAGAAAATTATAAGAAAGTATGATTTCAATATAACTATCCAAATTAAATAATCCCAAACCCACCCACTTTCCTCTTTCCCCTCAGCCCCTCTCACCTCACCCTCTTTCATGTAACCTCAAACCCGCTCACTATTCTTTGAGTTGCATTTTTTCAAATTTTCAAGACTACTATAGAGAAACTATGCACTAAAATAGTACACTATCAAAAATAAAATCTTGATCAAGCAGAAATTATTTTGAGTGCTTGCAAATAAAAAAGCTAAGTACAAACATGGAAAAAAATTGCAAATATTTCTAAATATCAATAGCAAGCTCACCTTATAAGAAATCTCCCCAAACTTCTCAGCATTTTCAAGAAAGTCTGACTTGGTGAAAAAAAACTCTTATTAGATAATATCATAACATTATGCAAATTTTGTGCACTAAATTTGATTATACTTACAAAAGTTTTCAGATTTGAAGAAGAACCAAATTAGTGCCCTCGTCAAGCTGTTTCATCAACCACTTCCCAATCCCTTCTCTCTTCCATTCAAAACCCTCACTCCAATTATCACTTTGTAACCCATCCAACCCTATGCTTTTTTATGTAAACTTCATTCACTCACTCTTCTATTCATTTTTAACCTAAAAATGACTGCAATGGATGTGTAGTATTCTCTTTTTCTCAAGTTTGTTTGTTCGTGTATCTGTAGGTTTTTTGTATAGATATGTGAGGGATTTACGTTTGTTCTTGGCTCTCTAAGTTGTTGTGTTATTGGTTATGTTTTCCTCTTGTTCTTTTCTTTTTATTTTACAACAATGACATAGAAACTTACATTCCCCCATAAGCATTTTTCCATTCAAAGATATACTATCAATATGATACATCCAGGAGGTCCGATGAAGGTTAAATATCTGCTGGATTGTGCAGCAACCAGTTAAGGATCTGAAGTCACGCAATTTTATAAACCAAGTTATGAGTAGAAAAGCAAATAGAAGCAATCAAATCAACTTAATTTAGTTTTAACCTAAGCAAATTACATAATTTGACAAAACATAGAGACACACATGAATTAAACAGTTCTCATATAATGATTTTGAAGAAAACACCGATTCAAATAAAAACACATGAACAAAGAAAGATTAAATATGTAACATAAAAAGGATACTGAATAGGAAATGATGCCCACTCATGCAAATAAACATGAGAATGAACTCAAAATTGAAGCCCAATCGTGCAAATAAACTTAAGAATAAAATCAAAATTCAAAATCAAAAAATCAAAAATAGACATTGGAAAAGGGTACCTGATGAGAGAAAAAATTAAAGTCTTTCAATTCTACAAAAACATGGTTGCATACCCTAGTCGTCTACGGATTCCAATTTCGACTCTGATGCTAGTTAAAAATATGGCTTTAGGATTTGCTCGGCGAATTCGATAAATCATTACGCAAAACCGCGGATCTCATTGCTATGATCTTTCACTCAGCATGCTATAATGGTCGTTGGTGAAATTGCTTGCCTGCGAAGAGATGGATACGGGAGAGTGACTGGGTAGAGGGCTGCGTCCGAGAGAGGTGAGGGTATTTTTGGTAACGGATCAATTGACATAAAAAACTGCCTTGCGATTTTTGGAGCAGGGGTATTTTTTTCAGATTTAATCCTAGTCGTTCTTTGTCTTGTGTGAAATTGAATCTGAGCCACTCTTTGTGTGGCGGTTATTCTTGAGGTGTATTGTATTTTTTCCATATTTAATCCTAGCCCTCTTTTGTCTTTTGTGAAATTGAATCTGAGCCACTCTTTGTGTGACGGTTATTCTTGAGGTATATTGTAATATAGACTAGTTCTCTTACCCGTGCCAATGGCACGGTGACAGTATGAATTTGATCGGTCCTATAAAAGTTTATAATGTATTATGCGATAAGGGGGATAGAGAGGTCGATTGCCTTAATGTATGGTTAAAGTTTTATATCATAACCCGAACATCAGTAGCATCATTGAGATAATATTTAGCCTTACTTGATTTGAACTTAATAGTTAAATTGATTAACCCGGTGAAAGAATATATTTTTTTTTGTTAAACTACAATCTTAATATTTGATTCAAGCTATGAAACATTTCAATTTGATTTGTTTCTTCTCTTCAAAAATTCACTAAAGTGAGTAATTATAATTATAATTATAATTTAAAGTATTTTATATGTACATAAAAATCTTAGAACTTTGATTGATGCACAATTAAAATACAATTAATAATTTTTCAATCATGCATATTTAATGTGGCTAGATTTCGTTAAATTTTAATCGAATTTATTAACAGAGTGAGAATTTTGAAAAATGTAAAAGTTCACTGAGAACATTTTGAAAAAAAAATAGTTCAGTGAGAACATTTTGAAAAATGTTATAGTTCAGTGATGAAAATATGATTTTTGCCAAAAAAAAAATGAATAAAGGAAATCGCTCATTGTCAATCCTTAGATTAGAGTTACTAAAAAATAATCCAACGATTGAAATTAAAAAGAAATAAATTGTTTAATAATAGCCATTAGATGAGGGCGGCTATGGATTAATCTGGATCCTTCTTTAAAGTCAATAGGAAGTCATTCCTGGAGACAATCACAGCCGCTCTTTATGGTGGTTGAAGATAGATCATGTCCGCTCTTTGTCTTGCGGTTATTACCGAGCATTATTAAAATAAAATTAATAATTTTTTAATTTTTTAATCATTCATATTTAAGGTGGCTAGATTTCGTTAAATTTAATGCGAATTTGTTAACAGAGTGAGAACATTTTGAAAAATGAAAAAGTTCAGTTAGAACATTTTGAAAAAAAATAGTTTAGTGAGAACATTTTGAAAAATGTTATAGTTCAGTGATATAAATATGATTTTTGCCAAAAATAAAAAAAGAAATGAATAAATGAAACCGCTCATTGTCAGCCCTTAGATTAGAGTTACTAAAAATTAATCCAACGATTGAAATTAAAAAGAAATAAAATCGTTTAATAATAACCATTAGATTAGATGGGGAGGTTATGGATTAATCTGGATGCTTCTTTAAAGTCAATAGGAAGTTATTACAATCACAACCGCTCTTTATGGTCATTGAAGATAGATCATGATTGCTCTTTGTCTTGCGGTTATTTCCGAGCATTATTATAATATAGATTCTTGTTGAAATGTCTGAGAAGCATGGTTGGACATTTATTGCCTACACAAATGCGGGACTTTATTAGGTTTTAAAAGTTAAATTCTTTTCGAAAAGGTGTTTTCTAAATACCAGTGTTAGGTCGTGTCCAAGTTTTGCTGAAAAAGCATTTGTGCACCCCATGTCATTAGGCCCATGGGCATTTATTGGAGATTTGGTTTAGAGTTATACATCACTATTCAAGATGTCATAGGATATCTTATTGGGACGGATAATTTATCGCTAATTATATTTATTTGTAGGTAATATAATTTTTTGGGATGAGACTCTAACTATTGTAGGTTATCTTATTAAATTTTATTAAGGGTTAATGACAATTTAGGGCCTGAAGTATACGGGCGGTACCACATTCGGCCTGAAGTCTTAAAACTATCAATTTAGGGCCCAAACTTACAATTTTGATCAATTTGGGGCTTTTTGACGTTTTCCATCAAAAAAACCCGTTAAGTGACCATGTGCGAGTCACGTGACATTCAGTGAGGGCATTTTGGTCATTTCGCGTTCCCCTTAAACTATTACAGACTCAAAAAATCAAAACAAAAAAAAAATCCTTCATATTCTTCTTCTACATTCCTCACTCAACCACCAGCTCCCACCGTTTCTCCTCCTCCTCCGTTTCTTCTCTTCTTCTCCAAAACCCCTTTCACTCCCCACCCTCCAACCCTCCAAAGATGCTGACTTAATATCCCCACCCTCCAACCCTCCAAAGACGCCGACTTAATTCCATATTTTCTCCTCCGCACCCTTTCCCCTCCCCACCCTTTTCAGATCTGCCGCCGACCCACCTCTCTCTCTCTTCACTGAACTCAGGCCATCAAACGGGTCCCTATGTCACCTCGCTGCCATGTTCGTCATCGTCATTGACTTCTCCTCGGCCTCCCCCTTTCCAGATCCGATTCATGTGCGTGTGGAGTGATGTGTGCGTGTGAAGTGTGTAATGGTGGAAGGTATGGTGGTTTGATTTGGGGAAACAAATGGTTGATTGTTCCAGATCTGGGTTCAATGCTTTTGAGTTATGGATTTTATTGGATTGGAATTCAGTTTTTGGTTTAATGCTTTTAGCTAATGGTGGTGGTTTCAATTGTGATGGTGATGGCGGCGATGGTGGCCGCAATGTCGAGGGTTTGGAAGAGATGCAAGACGAGGGTTTGGAAGAGATGCAGGGCCTTGAGATGCGACAGGAATTAGCTTCAGATGGTGGTGACAGAATTGTTGTTTCTCAGCCAAATGTCGAGGGTTTGGAAATGGTATTTTTAATGGAAGTGGTGGTGGTGGTGGTGGTGTTGGTGGTGGTGGTGGTGGAAGCAGTGGTGGGACCAAAAATTCTCACTCTTTTTTTTTTATTTATGTATTTATGAAATAACACTTACTACATTATTCCATCTTTAAACCTATGATTAGTAATTTTTTTGTAAATATTTATTTTATTTAATCTATTTTTATTTATATCTTTATATCTTTATTTTTTTCAATATTTTAAATTTACTAATTAATTTTTGTAAAAAAAAAAACTAAATATTTTTATTTATTATTTTATAGGGTAAATGACACTTTAGGGCCTGAAGTCTATGAAATGACCAAAATGTCCTCACTGAATCTCACATGCATATCACGTGGTCACTTAACGGGTTTTTTTGACGGAAAACGTCAAAAAGCCCCAAATTAATTAAAATTGTAAGTTTGAGCCCTAAATTGATAGTTTTAAGACTTCATACCCCAATGTGGTACCGCCCATATACTTCATGCCCTAAATTGTCATTAACCCTTTTATTAATGCAAGTATTTTATTATTTAAAAAAAATCAATTTCAATCAAGGGGAAATTACCGGTGGATCCTCCATCCTATGTCAAACGACCAATTAAGACATGAATTTTGAAATTTAACCAACTAATCCGGCTTCATAATCAAAATTTCACCTAGTCCTTCCTACCCAAAAGTATAAAACTAACCCCCTCTCTCTCTCTTCTCACTTTCTCTCTCTACCAACCCTTCCCCTTCCCGACGACCCTTCCCTCTCCTCCGGTGACTATATCCCCCTCCGGCGACCACCTTCTCAACTCCGGACAGACAACTAGAACCTCATAAAATCTGCAATTGAATTGTTCTGAAGAAACTGGTCCGGCGAGCCATCAGCTAACCTGGAAGTAACCTTGAGCTTGAAACCAGGAAAAATTGGGCGGGTAAATCTAGGGTTAGGTCTGAAATCCTTGTGATAGTAAAATCTAGAGGAAGAAGATGGAGAATCGAAAGTGAATGCGGATGACGAAGATAATAGGGACAGAGAACTACCCGCCATTAGTTCTCAGAAATGGAAGTCTGGATTTTTATTTTTTTTAGTCAGAGGTAGATATTAACGAATAATGGGAATAAAATATTATTATTTGATTTTTATTTTGCTTTTCTGTCGTTCTTGGCAATGGCAATTTAGGGTGGGTTTAGCTTCGCTTGCACGGGATATCCACCGTTCATTTTACTGATATTTTCAGGTAAAAAGGAGGGGATATTTACAATTTTCTGATCGTTATTTTTAACCCTCTTATTTTTTTGCAAGCTTCTATTTTTTATCATTTTTAATTATCCTACATTTTAATAAGCAAAAATCTTACAAAAAATATTACAAAGTCGAGACCAACAATATTACAAAGTCCAGATCGTTGGACCCTGCAGAGAAGAGATCGATGCCAGAGATTACAAATATTTCAAGGATTAGAGAATTTAGTACAAGAAATGGAATTAAATAGTCTTTGTTTTTTGGGAATAATGAGAGAGATGAAAGGATAAAGAAAATCTGGTTGCCAATAGCAAGACGGACAGTTCAATGGTTTGCAGGTCGAGAAAGAAGTTCACTGAGATCAGAATCAAAAAGAGAACCGTCAAATGTGTAATTTTGATAGCTCTTTCTTTTTCATTTTCATTTGTAACCGTTATGTAACAATTAAACTCCAATCAAATTTTCTTATAAAGTGTGCTTCTTTTTCTTGAGCAAAAAAAAAAGAAAAACAACTGCGAACTTAACTAAAAAAATATGTAAATTAAGTAAATAATAGTCATTTTTATGTAGAAGTTATGAATTTAGCTAAAACAACGGTGAACTTCTCTTAATTGTTATTGGAACAACTTTGAACTTAAAAAAAAACAACTGTGAACATAACAAATATGTCAAATAATCTCATAAAATTGCAAAAATAGAGGTCATAAAGGACTAAAACAACTGTGAACTTAACAAAAAACAATAGTGAACTTAAGTAATAACAACTGTGAACATAACAAATATGTCAAATAATCTCATAAAATTGCAAAAATAGAGGCCATAAAGGACTTAAACAACTGTGAACTTAACAAAAAACAACAGTGAACTTAAGTAAAAAAAACTGTGAACATAACAAATATGTCAAATAATCTCATAAAATTGCAAAAATAGAGGCCATAAAGGACTAAAACAACTGTGAACTTAACAAAAAACAACAGTGAACTTAAGTAAAAACAACTGTGAAGATAACAAATATGTCAAATAATCTCATAAAATTGCAAAAATAGGGCCATAAAGGACTAAAACAACTGTGAACTTAACAAAAAACAACTGTGAACTTAACTAAAACAACTGTGAACTTAACTAAAAAATATGTAAATAAGGAAATACTAGTCATTTTCATGCAGAAATTATGAATTTAGCTAAAACAACTGTGAACTTCTCTTAATTGTTATTGGAACAAATGTAAAAAATAACTGTGAACTTATCAAAAATAACTGTGAACTTGTAACAAATGTGAACTTCTCAAATTTACTCCAAATTATATGTTGATGCTACTAGTTTGATTCGTATTGACGATGCGAAAACAACGGTGGTTTCAGATTTTTTTTTTTTGAGTTCTAGATCTTAAGATATTTCATTTTAAAGTTTCGAGAGGAAAAAAAATGAAAAAGCAGGGAGGAAAAGGAAAGCGACAGTTGTCCCTTTTATGTCGCATGGGGTGCCTTTATCAAAAACGGGGTGTCATAACAAAGCGTTGACCTGATGGAATTTCTACAAAATGTGTGTCCTTGGTGATTATTTTCATTAGGATGAGGGACTATTTGATAATTGCCCCTTTAAGGGAATTAAATAGTCTTTGTTTTTTGGGAATAATGAGAGAGATGAAAGGATAAGGAAAATCTGGTTGCCAATAGCAAGACGGACAGTTCAATGGTTTGCAGGTCGAGAAAGAAGTTCACTGAGATCAGAATCAAAGAGAGAACAGTCAAATGTGTAATTTTGATAGCTCTTTCTTTTTCATTTTCATTTGTAACCGTTATGTAATAATTAAACTCCAATCAAATTTTCTTATAAAGTGTGCTTCTTTTTCTAGAGCAAAAAAAAAAAAAAACAACTGTGAACTTATTAAAAAAATATGTAAATTAAGTAAATAATAGTCATTTTCATGTAGAAATTATGAATTTAGCTAAAACAACTGTGAACTTCTCTTAATTGTTATTGGAACAACTGTGAACTTAAGTAAAAACAACTGCGAACATAACAAATATGTCAAATATGTCAAATAATCTCATAAAATTGCAAAATAGAGGCCATAAAGGACTAAAACAACTGTGAACTTAACAAAAAACAACAATGAACTTAAGTAAAAACAACTGTGAACATAACAAATATGTCAAATAATCTCATAAAATTGCAAAAATAGAGGCCATAAAGGACTAAAACAACTGTAAAATTAACAAAAAACAATAGTGAACTTAAGTAAAAACAACTGTGAACTTAAGTAAATGTTGAGCTATCAAAATCACAGTTGTTATTATTTAGCTAAATTGACTATTAATTTTAATTTACATAAAATTAAGTAAATTAAGACGGACAGTTCAATGGTTTGCAGGTCGAGAAAGAAGTTCACTGAGATCAAAATCAAAGAGAGAACCGTCAAATGTGTAATTTTGATAGCACTTTCTTTTTCATTTTCATTTGTAATCGTTATGTAACAATTAAACTCCAATCAAATTTTCTTATAAAGTGTGCTTCGTTTTCTTGAGCAAAAAAAAAAAAAACAACTGTGAACTTAACTAAAAAAATATGTAAATTAAGTAAATAATAGTCATTTTCATGCAGAAATTATGAATTTAGCTAAAACAACTATGAACTTCTCTTAATTGTTATTGTAACAATTGTAAAAAATAACTGTGAACGTATCAAAAACAACTGTGAACTTGTAACAAATGTGAACTTATTAAATTTGCTCCAAATTATATGTTGATGCTACTAATTTGATTCGTATTGATGATGCGAAAACAACAGTGGTTTCAGATTTTTTTTTGAGTTCTAGATCTTAAGATATTTCATTTTAAAGTTTTGGGAGGAAAAAAAATGAAAAAGTAGGGGGGGAAAGGGACAGCGACAGCTGTCCCTTTTATGTCGCATGGGGTGCCTTTATCAAAAATGGGGTGTCATTATAAAGCGTGAACCTGATGGAATTTCTTCAAAATGTGTGTCCTTGGTGATTATTTACATTAGGATGAGGGACTATTTGATAATTGCCCCTTTAAAGGGAATTAAATAGTCTTTGTTTTTTGGGAATAATGAGAAAGATGAAAGGATAAGGAAAATCTGGTTGCCAATAGCAAGACGGACAGTTCAATGGTTTGCAGGTCGAGAAAGAAGTTCACTGGGATCAGAATCATAGAGAGAACCGTCAAATGTGTAATTTTGATAGCTCTTTCTTTTTCATTTTCATTTGTAACCGTTATGTAACAATTAAACTCCAATCAAATTTTCTTATAATGTGTGCTTCTTTTTCTTGGAAAAAAAAACAAATGTGAACTTAACTAAAAAAATATGTAAATTAAGTAAATAATAGTCATTTTCATGTAGAAATTATGAATTTAGCTAAAACAACTGTGAACTTCTCTTAATTGTTATTGGAACAACTGTGAACTTAAGTAAAAACAACTGTGAACATAACAAATATGTTAAATAATCTCATAAAATTGTAAAAATAGAGGCCGTAAAGGACTAAAACAACTGTGAACTTAACAAAAAACAACAGTGAACTTAGGTAATAACAACTGTGAACATAACAAATATGTCAAATAATCTCATAAAATTGCAAAAATAGAGGCTATAAAGGACTAAAACAATTGTGAACTTAACAAAAAAATAGTGAACTTAAGTAAAAACAACTGTGAACATAACAAATATGTCAAATAATCTCATAAAATTGCAAAAATAGAGGCCATAAAGTACTAAAACAACTGTGAACTTAGCTAAAACAACTGTGAACTTAACTAAAAAAATAAGTAAATTAAGTAAATAATAGTCATTTTCATGCAGAAATTTTGAACTTAGCTAAAACAACTGTGAACTTCTCTTAATTGTTATTGGAACAAATGTAAAAAATAACTGTGAACTTATCAAAAACAACTGTGAACTTGTAACAAATGTGAACTTCTCAAATTTGCTCCAAATTATATGTTGATACTACTAGTTTGATTCGTATTGACGATACGAAAACAATGGTGGTTTTAGATTTTTTTTTTTTTGAGTTCTAGATCTTAAGATATTTCATTTTAAAGTTATGGGAGGAAAAAAATGAAAAAGCAGGGGGAAAAGGGACAGCGCTGTCCCTTTTATATCGCATGGGGTGCCTTTATCAAAACGGGGTGTCATTATAAAGCGTTGACCTGATAGAATTTCTTCAAAATGTGTGTCCTTGGTGATTATTTTCATTAGGATGAGGGACTATTTGATAATTGTCCATTCAATCAAATCCACATTAGGTGGCGTTTGATTTTTGAAAACATCTCTGAATCAGACCTCAAGGTCTGAGCGTAAAGTTATTTCAATTTTCCATTTGTTTGTTTTTTTTTTTCTTTTTTCAGTCTTAAAGGATCTGAAAAGGCTCTGAAAATTCAGTGGAAAGATAGCCTCTTATTGCCTCTGATTTAAAGCCTTCACACTTTTACCCTTCTACACATAATAACGCCACTGTTCATACTTGCGTTTGATTTTTATTTTTTTTTTGTAACTGTTTTTTTTTTTTTTTGTATGTCTTTAAAAGCATATTTTATATTTTAACTGTTTACTGTTCATACTTGCGTTTTTTTAAAACATTATTTTGCTACATTAAATTTTGTGTGTTTTTTTTGAAAGATAGTAAAATAAATATTATGTTAAAATATTAGTGATTTAGGAAATAAAATAATTTTTATGTTAAAATATTAAATATTATACAGTACTTATTATTGATATTTATCACCTATGATATTTCAAAAGTTTTTTAAGACATTATTTCAAAAGGTTAAAATGGTAAATATACCCAATTCAGAAAATGAATTCAGATAAAAAATCAAACAGCTTGTCTAATTCAAAATTTAATATTCAGACGTTGTCTCTTAAATATTCAGTCAAATAAATTCAGAGATGAAGCACTTAACATTTAAAAAAACAAACGCTAAGACTATCTACAATGGGGGATGAAATGGGGGATGAAATCCCATTTCATCCGGCTCAATACGTGCAATGGTGGGCTGAAACAAGGTTGGTCGGATTGGCGGAATGAAATGTTTCATCCTGGATGAAACAATTGCTTTTGCTTTTCTTTTTTTTTTTTTTTTTAACTTGCCACATGTCAAGACCTTATTGGTCTTGACTTTATTACTTTTTCACCCAATTATTTAAACTCAATTATCTCATAATAAATGATTTAAAAATAAAAAGAAAAATTCACCAAAATTCATCATTTTTTTTCCCTACAAATTGATATAAATTTCATTTGATTTGGACACAAAAAAAAAAACACTTAGTTTTCAATTTGGGCTGAATTATTACCTAGTAAATTGATTTTTTTTTTAATTTTTTTTTTTCACCAAAATTCATCATTTTTTTCCCTACAAATCGATATAAGTTTCATTTGATTTGGACACAAAAAAACACTTAGCTTTCAATTTGGGCTGAATTATTACCTAGTAAATTATTATTTTTTTAATTTTTTTTTTCACCAAAATTCATCATTTTTTTTTCCCTACAAATCGATATAAGTTTCATTTGATTTGGACACAAAAAAAAAACACTTAGCTTTCAATTTGGGCTGAATTATTACCTAGTAAATTATTATTTTTTTTAATTTTTTTTTTCACCAAAATTCATCATTTTTTTTCCCTACAAATCGATATAAGTTTCATTTGATTTGGACACAAAAAAAAACACTTAATTTTCAATTGGGGCTGAATTATTACCTAGTAAATTATTATTTTTTTTAATTTTTTTTTTCACCAAAATTCATCATTTTTTTCCCCTACAAATCGATATAAGTTTCATTTGATTTGGACACAAAAAAAAAACACTTAATTTTCAATTGGGGCTAAATTATTACCTAGTAAATTATTATTTTTTTTAATTTATTTTTTCACCAAAATTCATCATTTTTTTTCCTACAAATCGATATAAGTTTCATTTGATTTGGACACAAAAAACACTTAGCTTTCAATTTGAGCTGAATTATTACCTAGTAAATTATTATTTTTTTTAATTTTTTTGTTCACCAAAATTCATCATTTTTTTTCCCTACAAATCGATATAAGTTGATGCAATATTTTTTTAATTAAGTGTGAAATATTTTTTTAATTATAAATAATAATAATTATTATTTTACTAATCATAAAAATAAATAATATAAATGAAATAAAATAAAAGTAGTGGGGTATAGAATGATGAGTTGGAGGGAGTTGAAATTTAGTTTAAGTTAGCCATTGGAGTGGGGGTAAATGAAATGGGTAGATGAAATATTAGGTGGATGAGAAAAAGTGTAAAAAGTGTTAGATGAAATGGGGAAGTGGGATGAAACCACTGTGGGTAGTATAAGGACAGGGACTGTCTGTAATTTTATTTATTATTTTTATTGTTAGGGAACCGAACTGTCGCTTTACTTTATATAGGACTCCCAAACCAGTTTGGGACTGACTAGAAGAAAAGAGTATCTGATTTCGCGTCAATATTTCACTTTCATTAGGCGAACCCTAATTCATAAACCCCTTTCCTTCACACTCGAATCTACGGGAATCAGACGCAGGTTCGATCTATTTTTGGTTTAAGTCTCAATTGGGTGAAGTTAATTGTGTGCTTTTTTGTATTTTGTTTCGATTTTTCCTTGTTTGTACTATAATTAGTTTGAAGTTTTTTTTTTTCCTGACTTTAGGATTTGATCCTATTGATTTGAGCTTGAGATAAGCTAGCTATACAAGGTATGTGTTTTATTGTTGTGTTTTCACCAATAAATTTGAAGACTTTTTTGCTTTAATTGCTTAAGTCTGTAGTTCTTTATATATAGGAGTATATATATATATATATATATATATATATATATATATATATATATATATATATATATATATATATATATATATATATATATATATATATATATATATATATATATATATATATATATATATTTATTTATTTATATTTATATATTCACGGAGTGTTAAATTTTTTTCTTTTGGAATATGTCTGTGCATGTGGATGTAGGCTGATTGAGATTTTTTTTTTTGGAGAGTATTAAGAATTTATGGGTATATGGTGATTTGGGTAAGGATTTAGTTGAGGAATTGGGTTCTTTTTTAATAGTTTCCATTGTCCTTATGGGGCTGATGAATTTGACTAGGCAGAGAAATGTATGATGTGTGTTTTGTATTTGGTTACTTTTCCGTTTGAAGTAGATATTTTGGTATTAAAGGGAATTTACTTTGCTTATGCAAATTGATTTCTTCTTAATCTGGTGTTATTGCTTGTGAGAGTGTAGCAGTTAGCTTGTGTGGGAATCATTAATATCCTTGAGATTTTACAGTGTTCTGTTATCTTTCCGTTAGTTTATGGAGTGTCTCTGTGTTTATTGACTTCTTTTTTTTTTTTTTTTAATCAATGGTTTTCGGTCTAATGGCATCCATTAGAATTTTGATCATCACTTTTACATTGATGCAAATGCTCCATTCTTCCATGTTTCTGGATTGAGTAGAATCTCATAGGAGTATAGGACTACTAGGTTCTTAAGGCAATGCTTTGGCATTGGTGGAGGTGCTTAATTTTCCTAGTTTCTGAAAAAGTTAGGAGGGTGAGGAGTTTTCATGTCCAGACTCCAGAATCATATTTATTATAAGTATGAAAAGTTCATTGTAAATGATACATTTTGCTTTGCGATCCTTCTGTGATTTTGGAAATTTGTAATATGGTTTGGGTTGCTTAGTGGCTCCTTTGTTCTTTCATCGTTTCGACTATCCATTATGCTAGAAGGAATTCTTGTCTTGCATACCCTTTTATATTGCCTCTCCCATACAAACTCTTGTTCAACCTCTAGTTATTTATGGGATATAGTCCCTATAAGTGGACAAATGAAGAAAAATTCTGAAAGATACAAAACCTAGAAGACTCAGAATTGGCTCGTTTGTTCTGGTTTATTTGGGCAAGTGTAGGCTTTAGATCATACATTTGCTGATATCATATAAGACCTGAGCCATGGAAGATTTCTTAGTCCAAGTGGCCTTCTCAACTATTGTTTTTCATAGCCAGAGAAAACTACAACCCATTAGATTTTTACCGTTGGGATAAAGTAAACGAGCCGGTTCTCCTACTATAAATTTGAAATCCAGGTATCACAAATCAGTTGTTTGACAGGAAGACTCGGGGTTGAGTTGTGGGGGTTCTTCAGCAAAGAGAAAGGGATTTTTGTTTTGTGTCAGCTTAGTTATGCCAGGAATGTATTTTCTTGGTCCAAGCATGTAGTTATCTAAAACTGAATTGATTTATATGAATGTTTGATAAGCTAAAGTTGCACGCCTACAAATTACTTACCAAGACTCGGCTACAAAATTGCAGCAAGGACAAATCTAGGGTCGATCCATTGAAGAACGGTTATTTGTTTGCACAATTGTCACTCGACAAGATTGGGGGTCTAAACTTGATTTTTATTAATTTCTAAGACGGGAATAAAAACTAGGTTGTAAACAATTAAGGAAAGCACTTTGGATCAATTATTTTCCCCGTCTATCATTCAAATATCATCGATTAATTCTTTTCACTTTTATCCTATTCACTCGATCACGAGATGTCTTTCAATCTCTATCTCTTTCTTTGATATTAGTTAATAGCAGTGACATACTCACTAATAACCCTAATTAATATTTAAACATAACTGACACAGTCTAGATTCACAATATCAATTGATTACCGATTTAAGAGATTAAGATCAAGAACACGTTCTAATGTTATTTCAATTAGATACTTGTTTATTTTCTCCTACTTCACAATCCACCATGACACATACCTGGACTATAAAGTTACTACTTGTGAAACCCTAAATTGACACAATCTTAGGGGATTCTATTCTAGCAATATATTAAGAACCAAGATTTAACAATCGACCTAATTGCAAAACCCAATTTAATCAATTAAGAACAGAAAAAGAAAAAATTTAACACTCCGTGAAATAATTAAATCCAAAGCAATAGGAATTAGTTCTCCATGCAAAGTAATAAATCTCTCTAAGACAAATAAAAGTTCGAACCCCTAATTATTTTCCAAAAGGAAGTATTTATCCTCCACCCTGAAAACCTAAATCTAAAAGGAAAAGAAAAAGAAAATAAAAAGGAAAGGAAAAAATCTTCCCAAACACACGAGAAAATAAAGAAAAAGAAAAGATTTCCAAACACTCTGACATCACTCGTAGCACGAATCGGGAAAAAAAAATTCAATTGTGCTGTTTGTAAGCACGAATCGTGCAAAGTAGTACCATTCGTGCCATTATTCTTGGTTGGTTGACTTACAGATTTTGCCTTTTTGCTGTGATTGACTTGATTCCTTTTTTCTTTTGCAATTTGGTCATTCAAGTTTCCAGACTTGCATTTTAGCCCCTGAACTTCATAATTCTTGTTTACTCCTCAGTTTTCCACAATTTCAGTTTGGTCCCTGAATTTCTAAAATTTCTGCAAAACAATCCTCGGCTTCAAGATCTTGACTTTGACTCCTCGAGAGTATTACATCCGGATATGAAATAAAACAACTAAAATACCCTCGGATTACAATAACTCTCTAACATCATCTCACTTTAACATATTAACTCAAAATACATCAAATCTAAACTAAATACATGAAAATAAATAATTAAAAGGACGGAAAACATAGGAAATAGATAGTATAAATTCGTCCTATCAATGTTATTCATGTTTATTCTATATTTCTTTTTCCTCCTGTCATTCTTTGAAGAATGTGAATGCAGTATTAACTTGCATGCACATTATGTAGGATCTAGAATGATATATTAATTTTCATACAAGCTTATCTTGGGTCAACTGATTGAATCTCTTTTCCTTCTCTATATTGAAAAAAAGTGTTCGGTATCAATGGAGTCATATTTGGAAGATATGTTTAACCATGATGAGGATTCCACGTTCAGATTCTCTGTTACTTTATGATTTCTAGTTCAGTCATTTAACTTCTAAGAGTGGTTTTAGCTGAAATAAATGTCCAAAAGTAATTTACAGAAACATGTATTACAAGCATATCTCATTTGCAGATTGCAGCATTATTAGTACTATAGAAGCTAAAAAGAAAAGGCAAGTGTTCATGTTTTTGGATATTAAACAGTTTTATCATATTTTATTCAGCTTAATTGGAAAATTCAAGTAAGCTGAATCTCTACTACTTTAGATTATGTTCTTACTTTTTATATTACGCTTATTTTAAGAGTATGTTAGTGCTAGAGACAGTATCTACTTTTTAGGTAAAAAAAACTTCCTGTCTGAGCCTCATCGGTTTATTTGGTATTGTAACCAAACAAGTGTGTGCTTTACCTTCCTTCATTGCTTAAGCACTACAGAAACCAAACTATTATGCTTGAACTACGTACCATATGGAGAGGAGTAAAGGTTGCTCCCTTGGCATGCTTGAGGTATCCTGTAGGTGCTCATTGGGGTCAGTTGCTTTGGAAATCTACTTTTGGAGTTGATATTCTGATATCACAAATATTCATATATAGAGTTATGTATGTGAGAGTTTCATGAAATTTACTTGGCTGATATTTCCTTGCTCACCGAATACAAACAAACCATATTCTTTGAAACTCCATTACAGGTCAATTTGAATGGACTGAATGGGTGAAACATAATCTTTGTGATTTAAGGATTTAAAGATTTTAGGTTGTGTTGGAGAAAGAGTCTTATGAATCACTGGGCATTGTTGGTTACACTAAGACTGTTCCATAGGTCAGACTGTCAGACCATATTTGAGTACCTCTGAATCTGGTTAGCTGATATTGTGTTGAACACATGTCCGATACAATCATGTTCCCTGAAAATTTATAATAATTCAATATGAATCTATGCTTGGAAAAAGGTCTCATGGATTTCAGGAGAAGTGTAATTGATAGTTTGATTATTTAAGTTGTCTTGTTCACAATATTCATTTAAGAGTTGCTTGCTACTGCCATGTCATGTTATTGTGTTTGACACTTTTTAATTTTGTCAAAGATATGCTTGGAAAGTGATGCATTAAACTATAGATGTGTAGTCCTAAATCCTGGATATAGCATTTTACATCCTCCCTCCCTCCCTCCCTCCCTCCCATATACCTTAGCCATTTACTATTGAGAACGAGAATTAAGGAATAATGTTATAAAAGTTAGTGTTGTGAATGGGTAGGAGAGAGAAAGTGGGGTAGGGAATAGTAAATGGATAGTTGTTATGAGTATGACAAGTGGGTCCGATTTATACAGAAGTATTATAATATTTCCTTTTTAGGAAGTGTGACTTACTATTGGGACACCCAAAATGGCAAAGTAGGTAAGGTTCTATGGGACGGAGGGAATATCTATTTTCATACACCGAAACATATCTACACATTGTTCAATGTGCTAGTCGTCATCTGTGGTATAAAATATGAATAGTTGCTCTACCTTTTTGTTTCTCAATGGGTTTATGATGATAAGAAGACATAAACTAGACCTTTGTAGTCAGTAGTCACACACATATATGTGTGTATATACTCCCTCTGTCCAACTTGAAATAGGATTTTTTAGAATGGCATGGGAATTAAGGAAAAGTGTTAGTGGAGTAGGTGTTGTGTGTATGAAAAGTGGGATAAGAGAGAGAAAGTGGAGTAGGGAATAGTAAGTGGAAAGTTCTTGTGAGTGTGATAGTGGATCCTTGTTTTTTTTTTTTTTTTTTTTTTTTTGGGGGTTGTCCTATATTGAGCAGGGCACCCAAAATTGCCAAATGTCCTAATTCAAGTGGGATGGAGGGAGTGTATTGATTCAGTTGTCTTAACGTGTCAATGGTTTGTTGGTGACAGAGACTCTAGCAAGTACATCAGCCAAAATGGATCAGCAAGGACATGGGCAGCCCCCGGGTATGGGAGCCGGAGGCAGTTCAGCTCAGATGCCATACGTCGCACCGTATCAAGGCAATCAAATGATGAGCGGGGGCCCACCTTCTTCAGTCGGAGGATCAATTCAATCTTCCCAAACAGCCGGCCTTTCTTCCCCACCAGCTCAACTCGCACAACACCAACTTGCTTATCAACACATCCACCAGCAACAGCAACAACAATTGACTCAACAACTTCAAAACTTCTGGGCAAGTCAATACCAAGAAATCGAGCAAACCACCGATTTCAAGAACCATAGCTTACCTCTTGCTAGGATCAAGAAAATAATGAAAGCTGACGAGGATGTCAGAATGATATCGGCTGAAGCTCCGGTCATATTTGCCCGGGCTTGTGAAATGTTCATACTTGAGTTGACTTTGAGGTCATGGAATCATACGGAGGAGAATAAAAGGAGGACACTTCAGAAGAATGACATTGCTGCAGCAATCACTAGAACTGATATCTTTGATTTCTTGGTTGATATTGTTCCTAGGGAGGATTTGAAAGATGAGGTACTTGCCTCGACAATGCCAAGAGGTGGGCCCATGCCTGTTGGTGGGCCAACTGAGGGTCTACCTTACTATTATATGCCGCCACCACAGGTTGGAGCTTCAGGAATGTATATGGGTAAGCCTGTGGATCCTCAAGCCCTTTATGGGCAGCAGCCTCGTCCCTACATGGCTCAGCCAATGTGGCCTCAGCAACCACAACAAGAACCCCCTTCAGATTCTTAAGCGGGGAGTTCCAGGTGCACCAAATACGTGATTGACAATGTGAGTATTCTTATCAGATTTTGCGTTTATATTCATTTTATTCCCTGTTTTTTCTATTCTGTTTTCTTTTTCCCAACTTTTCTTCACACCTATTTCTACTTTGAAGTTACTTCTTGGTAGTGGCAGAGCCAGAAATTTTTCGAAAGGGGAACAAAATATTTTTCACTAATCAAAAGGGGGCAAAAAATAATTAATCTATATTTTTGCACTAAAACCCCTAATTTTTTTTTAAAATGCACTAGTAAAAAGTTTTTAAAAAAAAATTAGAAGGGGGCAAATGCTCCCCTTTACACACATGTAACTCCGCCTCTGCTTCTTAGCTTTTTTTTTTTTTTCCATATGACAATTCAAGTTAGCCGCTGACTCCAAATAATTTTGGGGTTAAGACTTTGTTGTTTGGTGGAACTTGCAGAAGCTCTTGGTAATGACGTTAGCGGGATGTTGAAGCACAAGGCAGCATCATACCATATCGATGAATTCTGAACCTGAATTAGCCTAAGACCCCGTTTTGTAAAATATTTCATTTGTTTCGTTTAGAAGGGTGTTATTTAATCTTCTTAACTCTGCAAGTTATTTGTCGTGTGGTACCTACTGTTAGTGTTGCTTATTGTATTGTACGAGTATTACTTGTTCTTGGTTCAGTGTGTTATTTATGAAGGTTATAATTAATGTGTTATATTAGGAATTACTTTGATGCCTATGGTTTCACATTTCATCTTTTATTGTAGATTTTGTTGATGTTCAAAGTTTACAATATGGGGTTTGCTACTGTCTTATTCAGAGGTTGCTCGAGGAAAACAGTATTTTTCCTTAGATTGTCTACTGTACAAGTTATTTTCTTAGGCAGTTCTCCCCCAATCGTCGAGACCCACCACCTCTCCCCTACCACACCAACGCCAAACCCTTCCTTACAAATCAAACCCTAACACAACCTGACCTCCCACCTCAAACCATACATGCACCAAACTCCTTTTCCAACCAACTGATGCACTCTGGTGTGATCACACCAACAACCACATCACACCAGAAATCACACATGCACTCTCCAACAACCACATCACACCAGAAATCACACATGCACTTTGGTGGTGTGATGACACCAACAACCACATCACACCAGAAATCACACACGTCTGGGTTATAACCATTTACATCCCTCCATCGAATCCGGTTCGTCTCATCACTTTTTAAGATTGGACTTTTACAATGATCGTCTATCACTATGGGTCCGTTTGATTTAGTTTATTGATATGTGCTGATGACTTATTACTTATGACTGATGAGCTGATGAATAATGCTGTTTGATTTAGTTTTTTTGAAGTGCTGATGAGCTGTCATAAGTATGACTGTTTGATTAATAAGCTGAAAAAGTGCTAAATGAAATTATAAAGACTAAAATAATAATAATAATAATAGTAATAATCATTATTATTATTTTATTATTATTATTATTTTATTATTATTATTATTTTATTATTAATTATTTTATTTTTATTATTTTATTATTTTTTTTATTATTTTTTTTATTTATTATTATATTATTATTATTATTATTTTATTAGTATTATTATTTTATTATTTATTATTATTATTATTATTATATTATTATTTTTATTATTATTATTTTATTATTTTATTATTATTATTTATTATTATTTTTATTTTTATTATTTTTAATTTTTTTTTAATTTATTTTTATTTATTTTTATTTTTAGTTTTATTTTTAGTTTTATTCTTATTTTTATTTCTTATTTTTATTCTTATTTTTATTCTTATTTTTATTCTTATTTTTATTTCTTATTTTTATTCTTATTTTTATTCTTATTTTTATTCTTATTTTTATTTTTATTTTTATTTTTATTTTTATTTTTATTTTTATTTTTATTTTTATTTTTATTTTTATTTTTATTTTTATTTTTATTTTTATTTTTATTTTTATTTTTATTTTTATTTTTATTTTTATTTTTATTTTTATTTTTATTTTTATTTTTATTTTTATTTTTATTTTTATTTTTATTTTTATTTTTATTTTTATTTTTATTTTTATTTTTTATTTTATTTATTTATTTATTTTTTTTTTTTTTTTTTATTTTTTATTTTTTTTATTTTTTTATTATTATTATTATTATTATATTATTAATATTATTATTAATATTATTATTTTATTATTTATTATTATTACTACTGTTCATACGTGTTTTTGGCTTAAGCACTTGGCTTGAGCACTTTTCCTACTACTTATGACTTATAAGGGATTTGTGCTTTAATTGACTTGTACATGACTTATGACTTATTTTACAAAAAATGAAATCAAATGATACTAAAATGACTTACAAAAAGTAATAAGCCATAAACACTTCAAAAATAAGTGATATCAAACAGGCCTTATATATATTGTGGGGGCATTTAAGGATAATATCAAGAATATATTCATATATATTTTGTTACCTAAATTATAGAAATCATATAGTATATCATTAGAGATTCAAATCTTTTATAGCTTAGATAAGATAAATTTTCGTATCTCAATAGGAGATTACCTCTTATATTATAAATATGTTAGCTCTTGTAATTAATAAAATTGAGTTGTTCATATAACTTCTTCTTCTCCTTGTATGAATGACTTTGTCTACCATCCTTTGTTCTATTAGTAAAAATATTAGATGTATTATACATAACCAACCTGATGTCAAGGAAAGAAGATGGGTACTCAGGCTTAATTATCTGGGGCCAAAGTTAAGACCTGCGCCTATTTATAGTTAGGATTGTAGCCACTACTAGTGTCTGCCCGGGCCCCGGAGTCCCTGATACATGGAATGAGCTACTCTAAGCTCTATTTTTGAAAAGGGAGACTAATCAAAGTAAGATTGTTTTTGATAAAATCAAGTAATTAATGTTTGTTATTTATTGATTTTCTTTTATACAACTATTTTAAACTAATGGTGGATTTTGACTTGAATTGTAAAAATAATCTAATATTAACACTTGATCATTAAGAGAAATATGAGATGATTATTACAATTGATCCCATAAATTAGTATAAATTGAGTAGTAGATAATAAAGAATAAAGGTAGAAAACCACTAAAAAACAAATATTAAGTGCTTGTTTTTATGAAACACAACCAAAGAACTCTTCTGCATTTTAAGCACGGTTATGATTGGATAACAAATTATATCTTGGAGTATATATTTTGACAGTGGTCAACGGCAGGGTACCCGTAATACATCTATTTTTGAAGATTTTTGGCGCGGACATAGATAAGAGCCACTAGGGATGGCAACAGGGCGGGTTCAGCACGGGTTTGACATTTCCCAAATTCGCCCATACACAAAAACTCTAAAATCCGAAACCGACCCACCTTGGATAAACCAAAACCCGGCCCCGCCACGCCCCGCCCCATTTCTCTATAATATTTTTAAATATTTCATTACACAAAGATAATTTTTTTCATTTTTTTCTTTTCACAATAATAAAAATCCTTTAATAGTATACAAAACTAAAAAGTTATATTTCATTGTCAAATATATATACAATATATATAAATAATATTAATATTAAGAAAGTTATTAAAATAAATCTATATATTGTGTGGGGCGGGTTAAATAAGGCGGGTTCAAGTGAGTCCCAAACCCGACAGGTTTTAAAAAAAGCTTCTCAAACCATTTCCATTAGGGGCAGGTTATTGCGGGCTTGCATTTTTGCAATCCCTAATCCCTAAGAGACAGGTTTCAAATACAGAAGATGGAAATTGATGCTACCAATATAAACGGGTATGCAACGGTGGTCCGGCTCAAGGATGAAGGCGGTCGAATATCTGGCTTGACTCGATCTCCTTAACCTGAGAATAAGAAAGAAAATCGTTGGCTCAAAGCCTAGGGGGGGTTCCCCGGCGATGAGGCTCCGGCGTGAGGATAAGAACACAGTGATGGAGATGAAGTTATGGAGTATGGAAATTGGCTTGAGTTTAAAATGACTTACCTTCTGCCTTGAGGGAGAAGTCATATTTATATGAGGGAGAGGTTTGGATTATTATCAATATCTAGGGGACACGTGTTCATACCTCATTGGTGGAGAGTCCTTTTGGTCGGGAGAGTGGGGAGCAAATCTCTGTTGGGACAGAGCTTATGGGAGCCTTTTCTCTGTCATGCAGAGGGAGTGAAGTTGTTAGTGGAGATCTCTGTCGGAGGGACCACTAGGATGATCGTCATGTTCATAGGGGGACCATCCTAGGTCTCTTGGTGTCATTACACGTGGAGGGGTTCCAAACACTTGATGGCACATAGGAAGGATTGATAAGGATGATCAAATATGGAAGGATCATGAGAGTAATTGGGTAGGTAGAGGAAAATGGGTAGGATCTCATGGGGAAGGTGCATGGCGCGGTATGCTCAAGGAGGCGGCATGAGGTTGAATGAGACTTGTGGGTTTGATAGTGGGAAGGCGACTTGTGGCTAGCCTGTGAATGTGTGCCCAAAATTTTTGTTTATTGGAATTCACGCGAGTTTGAAGACATCCGAGTTATTTGAAAAACGGAGTCGCCACGCCATTTTGATTACCTCAAAACTTTGAAAAAAAGGTTTTATGGGTTCGGAGGTTAAGTTACCCCTTGGGAAGAACGTTTGGCGTTCACCCAAAGTGCCTTGCCGGAGCAAGTCTCCCTAGATTTCATTAATCGTGTTTGCTTGCGTGCTTTCTTTGTGTGCATGTGTTTGAAAATAAGGGGGGAATGTCCCAAGTTGTCTTCCGGACGTACAAACCATTTGTTGGTTGTCGCTCGGGATTCCTTGGAATTTATGTATTTGGGATTATGATCCCGTCCTCATCTTATGACTTATGATCATCGCATTTTAAACCTCGGGACCCTCGGGACTTGCGTGATCGAGAGAATGACTCTCTTTTGGGTCAAAGATGAGGTTCTTTAGGAAGGAATGTCCTTAGCCCATCAATCCTACGCTTTAAGACGGTCGAGCTCGTATAGAGGCTTCATACTCATTCTTAAGCGATAATCGGAGATATAGGGTTCAAGGTTATCCTTTTCCTAAAGAAATCATGAACCTTTAATGGAAGGAACGATGCAAAGATGAGAACTTTTACACCGGTCCGTTCCAAGGTTGGGGGAAAGGGAAAATGCATGATAAAAAAAATGACTCTTTAATGAAAAGATGACATTTTTAGGTTGCAAATGATGCTTTTTGATTTAAAGAAATGATCTTTATGCAAATGATGCATAAATATTTGATTTTTATGCAAATGATGCATTGAAAAAGGGGTTTTGATGCAAAGGATGCGTTTTTATTGAAAAAGATTGGATCTTTATATGCAAATGATGCATAAAGATGACATTTTTATTGGAAAATAGGGATTTTAGGTGCAAAGGATGCACCTTTATGAAAAAAGACTACATTTTTATGACAAATGAGGTCTTAATGCATGCAAAAGGGGAAAGGGGGTGATAAAGATATGATCTTTATGAATAAATGCCAAGTCCCAAGCAAGATATATGAATGCAATGAGCAAGTATATCAATTAAAATGCAAGGTTAGGGCGTGCGAGGTTACCAATCGTTTCCTTCGATTCTTCGGACGGAGCTAGGAGGAGAGGTTCTTCTTGGGTCTTCAAGGAGGAGGGAGATGGCTTCTTGAGCTTCTTCTTCGCCTTCTTGGACTTCCAGCAGCTCCTTGGGGGATCTTCTTCGTATTATGAGAGTATTATGCTTCTTGTTGATGGAGCTAGGAGGAGAGGTTCTTCTTGGGTCTTCAAGGAGGAGGGAGATGGCTTCTTGAGCTTCTTCTTCACCTTCTTGGACTTCCAGCAGCTCCTTGGGGGATCTTCTTCGTATTATGAGAGTATTATGCTTCTTGTTGATGATCAAAATGGGTAGAGGAGGGCTCTATTTATAGGAAGTCTGGATAAGGCTAATGAAGTCGTGCGGCTGCAGGCCCTTTGCAAATGAGGCCGTGCGGGCTTATCCATTATGACTCAGCATTCTAGAACCATGCAAGGTGGCATTATTCTAGAAGCTTCCCTCCTAATTAAAAAAACGTGTTTCTTAATTAGGAAGGATTCCCTTCAGCCTTTATTTAATTAAAAACAGTTCCGGAATGTTTCCGAACATTGAAGGTCCGGGGAATTACCGGAAAACTTACCGAAATTGCCGGGAAAATTAACCTAAGGCATGAGCCGATTTGGGTACTTACGAAGCCCTCGGCAACGTCACTTGCAAGGCGAGTGGGGTTGTCGATAGAAAAAGGATCCGATCTCGGCGAATGCCGAGATCGGATTGGGTGACCAAGGTGGTCGAGTGGCCGAACCTTTTGGAAGGCTACCTACGTATCCGGAGGAATCGAAGCCAGCCGTAGTTCGGAATTAGGATCCGCTGGGGAGGAAGAAGAGAAAATGACCTAGGAGGTCAAGCAATTGATCCTACTGGGGACATGCTAGGAGTGACCCGTGGTCGAATATTTGAATTTTTATGAGGGCGCTTTATCACCGAGGAGTGACAAAGGAACAGGGTGACCAAAGTGGTCGAATGGCCGATTTGGACCTTTTATAAAAGGCTACCTACGTATCCGGAGGAATCAAGCCTTGATCGTAGTTCAAGCATCACTAGATAGTTAGGAACGATGTCTAGGATCCTTGAGATTTTGACAATTCGGAGGTACACCCTGAGGAAGCTAGAGCTTACGGCACTATCTCTTTATGACGGGGATAGAGGTAACTTAAGTTGGGAAACTTGAGCGTACGTCACTATTCGCGGATAGAGGTAGCACAAGTTGGAATGACTTGGGCATACGTCACTATTCGCGGATAGAGGTAGCACAAGTTGGAATGACTTGGGCATACGTCACTATTCGCGGATAGAGGTAGCACAAGTTGAAATGACTTGGGCATACGTCACTATTCGCGGATAGAGGTAGCACAAGTTGAAATGACTTGAGCATACGTCACTATTCGCGGATAGAGTTAGCACAAGTTGAAATGACTTGGGCATACGTCACTATTCGCGGATAGAGGTAGCACAAGTTGAAATGACTTGGGCATACGTCACTATTCGCGGATAGAGGTAGCACAAGTTGGAATGACTTGGGCATACGTCACTATTCGCGGATAGAGGTAACACAAGTTGAAATGACTTGGGCATACGTCACTATTCGCGGATAGAGGTAGCACAAGTTGGAATGACTTGGGCATACGTCACTATTCGCGGATAGAGGTAGCACAAGTTGAAATGACTTGGGCATACGTCACTATTCGCGGATAGAGGTAGCACAAGTTGAAATGACTTGGGCATACGTCACTATTCGCGGATAGAGGTAGCACAAGTTTAGAGTTCTGACAATTCGGAGGTTGTCACCTAGTGTTATCCCGTTATAACGGAATTAACGGAGGCGACTGGGAATAAAGCTTGATTGCTAAAGAGATAAGGGATATTTTCTGAAAAGATGTTATCTTGGTTAAAAGATAACGGAAATTGCACGCCAGTGGAAGGTCCAAGGGCAGGATTGTAATTTATGCTCGTAGCGAATGAAGCCGCCCGCATGAGATGGAGAAAAAGAAGCCGTACGGCTAGAGACTGTTTTTTCAGATTATTTAAAACAGGTTTTGAACGGGCATTGGGCACTTGTTGCCGCCCACTTCAGCCGAGAGAGAGAGAAGAGAGAGGGAGAATTTCGAAATTCTTCAACCCTTTTGCTTCCCTTTGATTTGAGATGGATCCGGAGGGCAATCCCATACCAAGGCAAGCAAGGAGAAACATCTCGGCGGCCGCGAGAAGGAGGAGGAAGGAGCTCGTGAGGACGGAGAGGAAGTATGACTTCCTTACGCCTCCATCGGAGCTTTACCCGGGGAGGAGGGAGCACAAATCAACGAACCCGCGATCAGTTGGGGTAAGCATTCTCACTTTGCTCGAATCCGATGATTTTGCTTGAATTTTGAATGATTTTAGGGCTTGACCCGAATTTTAGGATTTTTGAATGATTTTTTGAATGATTTTGAGATGCATGAACAACCTATGAGGCTAAGAATATGCAATGTGCAATTTTATTTGATGAAAAATATGAGAATGACTCACTTTTTTCTCGCAAAATGAAGTAAGAATGAGAATTTTTCAGAATATGAGACGGAGTTCTTGCCTTGTGCTGGAACTAGGTCAAAATTCTGATTTTCAATGAGAAAACATGATTTTGGGAGATGAAAATGATTCATGCATGCCATTTTTTGAAAGATAATGCTTATGTGCAAAAAATTGTGATTTTGTGCTTTAGGAAAGCAATGACGCGTTTCAAGTGATGAAAGACACGTTTTTTTTTTTGTGCAAAAGATATGCTAGAAAAACTTTTATGAATGCTTTTCTTTTGAAAATATGTGCACTTTTGAATATATGCATGCTTTTGAAATGATATGAAGGACTGACGCTTCTTTTGATGTGCTTGTCTACAGGAGAACAAGACTAGAGGACCGTCGGAGATAGCGGTCAAGCTTTGGCAGAGGATGCCGGACTTTGAGAAGGATGGGATGAATCCCAAGCAATAGCGAGGGCTACGGCTTGGGATGCATTTGTAGAGGCCATCGGGTAGGGGTGTTCACATCACCTCGAAGAGCAAGGGCTTGGTCCAGCCCTTCTCGAGTTACGGTGGGACAAGACACATAGCTTTCACCTCGAGCCGGGAGAGCCGACAGTGACTCTGCCGATTTCACGGCTATTACGGCCTACAGTTCACCGGGAGGCCCGTGACTGGAGAGACCATATTACCGCCGAGGAGTTCCGGGCTTTGGTAGGGTTTGAGCCGATTCCGAAGGGGCCGGGGATGGAGACACGGAATGTCGAGGTGGCAGTTCGTACTAGCATGCGTAATTTTGCCGCTTAATGATGTGATCGCCCAGCCAGCTGGCTAGAGCATTCATATGGTTGATGCTATCACCACCATCTTTGCCAATTACGGGACGATAGCTATGACTTACCTCCTCGACTCTCTCGGGAGGATGTTGATGGGATAGGGACAGGTCTCTTGGGAGAGGCCGGATTGGCGGAGCTCTACTTCTCGTTGGACATGTACGGTCGGAACAAGGTCGCTTCGATGGATCGCTTTTCTTTTGCCCTCGAGGTAGTCTCCTTTTTTTCTTTTCTCTTTTCCCCGTCTTGAGACTTTTATGAGAGAAAAAATGACCTTTTGATGTTTTGAACATGCAGCCTGGTTTTGCGAGGTGATCGGGTTCTTCCCTTGGAACCAGCAGAGTGATGTCACCATCTTCCCGCTATGGTCCTCTGGAGGAGATGCGAGAGATAAATTCACTGGGAAGACCCGGATTACCTTCGATTACAAAATGGTGAGGCCGGTCATCAATGTGGATGGGCACGACGGAGTGGACTTCTACCCAGGGCGGTGTATCCAGAGATCTTCTGGGAGATGCTATAGAGGTGACGAGGCGAGAGGAGGTGGCTCACGGGGCGACATGTGATGTCATTTATCCGGGGACCGCTTCGAGACAAAGATGGTCATGTTCCCCCACTAGATGCCATTACTCCTTCGACCCTCCAAAGACGGATGCTGCAGCCCGTGGATTGGCCGAGGATGAGATTGCCGGTACCGTGTGCGTGGCTGCAGAGGAGTACTTCGACATGGACACCCCTACAGCCGTGTTTGTGGAGCGGCGCACGAGGACGCCACGAAGCTAGTGAAGCCTGGCGGTCACTGTGGGATATGGGGAGGATGAGCCTCTTGACCCGCCGATCCCTCCCGCACATTTGTCCTACGTGGTCCATGGAGTGCCGAGGAGGATGAGGATACCTGTCCCGATGCTAGGGAGCCCCAAGACACCTTGCCGCCCGATAGCACCGTAAGTGTACTCTTAGTGGTCTTATTCCCTTTTTAGCTTTCGATTTTCTCGCTTTTTGCTATTTTCCTCGAGATTTTACGAGATTTTTCTCTTTTTTTCTCAGGTTCCGGCTCGCACTTACGATAGGCTGGTCGGGCGGAATAGGGGCCGGAAGGACATGTGCCGGTCTCTTCGAGGAAGCCGGCTGCGCTTCAAGGCGGCAATGGATGCACAGGAGCACGGGCGCAAGAGACGGCACGTCGGGGGCACAGCGTCTACCTCATCGGCCTCGGAGTACTCTTCCAGTGCTATGCCTCGGGGGCGGGGACCCAACGCTGACATTCTGGAGCAGCTGGCTGAGTACGGGCACGATAATGTCCATTTGTCTGACGTGAGTGACCAGGAGGACTTGATGAGGGAGGCTAGCATCTACGAGCTGAGCAGCGATGAAGATGAAGAAGAATCGGAGGCCTAGGAGGTCTCTAGAGTAGATTTGGAACAAAAACAAACAATTTACAATTTTTATGCACACTTTGCTTATTTTTTGTTTTATTTGGACGCCGATGGGGCGAAAACATTGTATTTACGTTTTAATTGCTTTTCTAATTCATGCTTTTTCAATTTGCATATTATCTGAGCCTTGGGGCGACTTTTTGCTTGGAATTGGGGCTGAAAATGGGCCAAAAATGATTTATAATGGTGTATAAATGCTTGAATGGCTTCTGGACATGTTTTTGTACAGGTTTTGGTTGAAAAAGTGGGTGAAAACTCCCTTGGGCAGCAACTTTAATTGCTGCAGAATTTTTTTTCTGCAGAGAGCTAATGTAGCCGTGCGGCATGGCCTTGAGGGCAAATGTAGCCGTGCGGCTAACAGTTCTGTCTGAGCTGGTTATTTTCTGAATAAAAGCAAGGCTTGGCCATTTCATTTCATTTTCACTCTAGACTTGCCCCAATTGTTCCCAGAGCATATTTTGGACCTAAAAGCACCATCTTTGATCATTTTGCGATGGAGAATCCCGTTAGATTGCAAAGGGGGAAACGAGACCATTTTCTATCCGGTCTTCAATCTTGGGCGAGATATAACTTCCAAAATCACAAGGGGCTGCTTGATTCTTCCTTCAAGATCAAGTCTTTATGGCATTTGAGGGATCTCCCGCCCGATTGGGATCTGTTGAGAGCCGCAAAGCAAAGTTACGGGATGTCCTGGAGACATGTTTATCGTTTTTCTTACAACGAAATTGTCCCAACGCACGAAGACTTCAGAGCCTTGATTGGGGGTCCCGAGATTGAGGCTATATCTATTCCGCCGATCGGAGACGTGCGGTGACGGTAAAGCTTGCATCTTTTCTCGCAGATTCCTTTGGGAGAGGCCGAGAGGATGATGGTAGCCCCTGGATAGGATTGATCTTTACGATATCCTGGCAAGTTTGGGTCTCCAGGATATGGCTGCGACCACGGTGGCTATGGATGCTTTCATTCTCTGCGTATTCTCTATTTTGTTCACCTGCCGAGTCCGTGGGGATTCGTCATAGTGGTCTCTTGGACATGGTCGAGACTCGCAGTGGCCGGGAAGGATATTGTCCCGCTGGTTTTGGGAGAGACATTTCATGGGATTGATAGGATGGCTCGGGAGACCGTTTCATGAGGTCCGGAGTCGGCTATGTTGACTTTGTGGTCAGCAGGAGAGGCTCGGGGCTTTGCGGGGCTTTGCCGACTCGGTGCCCTTGGGTGATTTCTCGGAGAGGTGCACCTAGGCAACGAGAACAGTGGTAGCCGGGAGCCGATGATGGCTAGGCTATCCACTTCGGACATCCGTTGGTGGATACCACATTGGAGGTTGCGGCATCAGGAGGATATTTCGGGAGTCTTATGTCATGAGGGTTCCGTGATTCGCCGGTCGTCTTTCTACATACCCTCGCTTGGTATCCAGCAGCTTTGGGGCTTTACAGGAGCCATTGAGTGATTGGGAGGACATCCAGGACCATGGAGGTGGTGTCATTGGACATGAGAGATCCGGCCCGGCTTCTTTTTCTTCTCGAGGGCTTGGACACATCTTGCTTTCCCACCCAGGGCTATCTTCGGGAGCGGGGAAGAGCACCATTTTGACCACCGTCTACTTGGACCGGTATGAGAGGGAGATGGGAGCGACTCGGAGTTATCTTGGAGGATATACGTCGAGCTTTATTGGGAGCCGATCGCGACTCGAGTAGGACTACGAGGAGACCGAGGCTAAGGCGAGTTGCCATAACCAATCGTGTGATTTGGTCGGAGATATGGGAGGCTCGGTACAAGAGATTGTCCGAGGTCGCTCCTTTGACCGAGGCTCGCAGGGAGGAGGTGCGGACTCGTGCTCGTATAGAGAGAGCGCTCATTGACACGGGGTTGGTAGAGGCTCCAAATGAGAATACGAGAGGTCGGGATGAGGGATACCGACATTATTGAGAAGAAAAGGAAGAAGACTCGACGAGGCCGAGGAAAAGGGAAGAAAACCGAAGAAGACTCAAATGAATGACGATCGACAAGTCTTTTCTCAAGATCCTCTTATTGCCATTTGCAAACACATTAGTTTATTTAGGCATTTTATTGTATTTTAGATCTTTTTAGCGAGGTTAGCGAGTTAAGAGGTAGACCGTGCTTGAACTCAATCAAGAAGTTTTTAACTTGTAATGAACAAGAAATATTATTTTAAAAATTAATCAAGACACATTTCATGGAAATTCAAATGTCTTTTTTTATTGATTGGGACCCGTTTTATGAAAACTGAAATACCCTTTACTATTTTTTAGGACGCACTTCATGGAAGCTTGATTGTCCCCTTTTATTATTTAGGACACATTTCATGGAAACTTAATCGTCCTTTTTATTGTTTAGACCGAACCATATATGGCTGCCTACGTTCCCCTTTTACAAGAAAGGCTAAGGGCTCGAGGTCTACGTAGTTCATTCCAGTGAACTAATAAAATTTTTTTTCATGTGCGGCCATTTGTCTTTTGCCTAGACCGCCCTTTTGGGGTCTTCAGGCTTGGGCATTACTCTTTTTGCACTTTTTTTCTCTTTTTTTTTTTATATATTTTTTTTTATGTGCAGCCCTGTCTTTTGCCTAGACTGCCCTTTTTGGGGTCTTCAGCCTAGCTGGGCATTACTCTTTTTGCACCTCTTTTTTTTTTCTTTTTTATCTTTTTTTTTTCTTTTTTTATTTTTATCGAGACATAGTATCTTCGGAGTTTATCACCGATTGACCGGGTGGACAAAGGGATTGCCATCCAAGTCTGCAAGCTTCATTGCTCCTCCCGACGGTATTTTACTGCACCACATAAGGGCCGATCCAGACGGGTTCCCATTTTCCCGGGGTTGTCTACGGTAGGGGCTTTACTTTCAAAGCACCAAGTCGCCCTCTTTGATGTCTGGCCTTGACCTTTTATCAAACGCTACGGCCATTCGCCTCCGGTAGGCTCTGGGTGTGTTCCATGGCTTTTAGCCTTCTCTCGTCAAGCGGGGCTAATTCATCATGCCGGCTGCGCAACCATTCCACTTCATTGACACCGTTTTCCAGGAGGACCCTTAATGACGGGATTTCCAACTCCACCGGTAACCTTGCTTCCATCCCGTAAGTTAGGGCAAAAGGAGTTTCTCCTGTGGGCATTACGACAGACGTTACGTAGCCCCAGAGTGCTAGGTGCGGCTTTTCGGGCCAATCACGACCACGGGTGGCCATCTTCCGGATGATCCGCTCGAGTGTCTTATTAGCGGCTTCCACGGCTCCATTGGTTTGAGGTGCATGTACGGGGACGACTTGTGGCGAGTAACTCGGGTCGACGCCAGCCTATCGCAGTCTCCTTCGAAGTGTGACCCATTATCGAAATGATCTCGTTGGGCACCCCATATCCGCACATTATGTTTTCTTTGATGAACTGGGCCACTTTTACGGAAGTGAGGACCTTGTAGGACTTGGCCTCTACCCACTTGGTGAAGTAGTCAATGGCCACGCAACACGAACTCGTGTCCATTGCTTTCCCGCCGGGATATTTTCCCTATCACGTCAATGCCCCAAGTTGCAAACGGCCAAGGAGTCGTCATGCGGTACAGGTCATGAGGTGGGAGATGGTTGAGGTTGGCAAACCGCTGGCATTTGTCGCAGTTCGGACGTGCTGAACGCAATGCTGTTTCCATGGAGATCCGGTAGTAACCCATTACGAGGATCACTTGCATCGTGGCTCTGGCATTCATGTGAGGACCGCAGTGGACCATTGTGGACTTCGGTCATCAACTCTCTCGACTCTTTCTTGAGTGACACATAAGAGGAGCGGTCCTTGATACCGCTTCTTGTATAGGTTGCCTCCTAGAATGACATACCGAGAAGCCAACCTTTTCGGGGCTTGCAAGCTTTTGGCTCGACTCCTTCTTTTGGCCTACCTTCTTCGTCTCACGAAAGCCGACTCTCCGTCTTTGAGGAATTGGTAACTGATTGTACCAAGGTTCCTTTATAGGCTTGGGTCCCAGGTCCACTTCACAACAGAAAGGCTGGGGCTTCTCTTCTACCCACTACGAAGGGCTTTATGGCCTTTCCCTCGGGGATCTCTACCAAGGGAGGCTAGAGTAGCTAGAGCATCTGCGACCTGTTCTTTTCCCTCGGCAAGTAGTGGAAAGTTACTTCTCGGA
Source organism: Adenophora triphylla var. japonica (assembly GCA_022495995.1). NCBI lineage: Eukaryota > Viridiplantae > Streptophyta > Magnoliopsida > Asterales > Campanulaceae > Adenophora > Adenophora triphylla. Next base: position 242,434 of record JAFEMH010001627.1, on the reverse strand, counting down.
ACTGTCCGATCAACTCCTCCATACGGGCATGATACCGTTGCAGACATTAGGGTCTACGCCTTCCACTTGTTGGAGACTTGGTTGATGATCGTGGCCGAGTCTCCGTAAACTTCGAGCTCCTTGACATTTCTTTCTAAGGCGGCCTCCAAACCAGCAATGCAGGCTTCATACTCGGCGGCATTGTTCGTGGCGAGAAAGTTCAACTTGAGGGCTATGGGGTATGCTCATCTTTCGGATCGACCAATAGCATTCCTACACCATTTCCTCTTTTGTTAGCGGCTCCGTCAAAGAACAACCGCCATCTATTTTCAGCTCAACCGCAAAGATCCCTTCATCTCGGAAATTGGGGTTCGTGCCCTCTGTCTTCATTACCGGGGAAGTTCGCTAGGTGATCCGACAATGCTTGACCCTTGATGGCCTTTCCGGTCACATAGTTGATGTCGTATTCTCGCCAAGAAGAAGGACCACTTCGCAAGGCGCATCGAGAGGGAAGGCTTGTCAAAGATGTACTTGATGGGGTCCATTTTCGAGACCAAGTTCACAGGGTGGGCTTGCATATAATGCTTCAACTTGCCGACTACCTGCACTCGCCTCCCGCACAGTCTTTTCACACGCCGAGTAATTGAGCTCACTCCCGTAGCTTCCTACCGACAAAGTAAATGGCATTTTCTACCCGAGAGTCTTTCTTCTCTTGAGCAAGCATAGCCCCAACCGCCGTGTTCAAGTGTAAAGTGAGATAGAGCAAGAGGCTTCGTCTATGTGGGGGCAGAGTACCGGGGATGTACTAAGTATGCCTTGATCCGGTCAAAGGCGTCTGGCATTCTTCGGTCCATTCTCGTGTCCACATTCTTCTTCATGAAGCTTGAAGATGGGCTCGTACATAGTGGTCAACCGATTGACAAAACGGCCGATGTACGCAATTTACCCATAAAGCTTTTGACTTCTGTCCGGGTTTGAGGTGGCCTCATATCCATGATAGCTTTGATCTTTCGGGGTCAACTTCTATACCTCGCTCCGTGACCACGTACTCCGAGCACTTTTCCCCTTGTCACTCCGAAGGTGCATTTGGCGGGGTTTAGTCTCATGGAATCCGTCTCGGCCTCTCAAAGAATTTTCGTAGGTCAACAAAGTGCTGCCCACCTTCTCCTTTGGAGTGGATTATCATGTCGTCTACGTAGACCTCAATCTCCTTGTGGATCATGTCATGAAAAAGCGCGGTCGCTGCCCTCTGGTAAGTAGCCCCGGCATTCTTGAGCCCGAATGGCATTACTGTATAACAGTAGGTTCCCCACGGTGTGGTAAAGGCTGTCTTTTCTTGGTCTTCCTCGGCCATCTTGATACGGTTGTAGCCTGCAAAACCATCAACGAAGGATTTGACTTCGTAGTTGGCGATGGAGTCCACCAGATGTCTATGTTTGGCGAGGGTAGTCGTCTTTGGGGCTGGCCTTGTTCGTATCTCGGAAATCCACACAGCAGCCGCACCTTCCCATCGGCCTTGGTTACTGGCCACGATGTTGGACAACCATGTCGGGTATTCAATAACTCGATGAATCCTACCCGCAGTAGCTTCTCAATTTCTTCTTTGACTGTAGGGACCATTCCGGCTTGATCTTTCTCGCTCGCTTTACGCTTGGCATCCGGTGCTAGAGGGATTACGTGCTCTACTATCGAACCGTCTAGCCCCGGCATATCTTTGTATGACCACGCAAACACGTCGACGTATTCTCCGAAAGCCTCAATCAATCGTCCCTTTCAACCCACGGAAGAAGCTTCCAATCTGTGTCTCTTTAGGTTCCTCAATAGTACCCAAGTTCACACTTATCAAAACCTCCTCGCACTTGGGCCCGGTTTTCCTCTTTTACGAAACCCGCTTAAAGATTTCTTTAATGTATTGTTCGTTTAGTGTGTTTTGCATCTTGTTCAAATGATTCATTATTAACTGTTGTTAAGTTTTGAGTTAATTTATCATTTGTTAAGTTGGCAATAAGAGGATAATCGTAAAGATTTGTCATTTCATTCAAGATAAGGGGAAAGATGACATCGATTACATTTTCATAATCCTCGGGCGTGAGGCCTTCGGATGACTCTCGAGGATCGGAATTCGAAGATTCCCGACTCAACCCCGAATAAGCTGACAACACCGACTCTGGACCCTACACTACTTATTGACTCGAGGGGGACTTGACAAGGGTTGGACCGGGATCTCACTCCTTCTTGCTTTGTTGCCCGGGGAGTAGCAGTCTTGCGCCGTTCTTCGTAAAGTTGGAGACTTCGAACCGATCAAAAGCTTGCCGGAAATCATTAATGTGCCTAAGACGTGGAAAGATGGTGAGGGGAACTAAAGTAACTTGTTGCAATCTTTCGCCTAGCTCTTCCGTAGCGACCGGACTCATTGACCAAGGGTCCGGCTCATCTTATCAATGCACCGCCGATAACTCATTTTCTCCTTATCGATCTTGGACACCACGACCTTGCCGGTGTAGCAGCCAAAGAAGGGGCCCGGGATAATGCCGATGAAGTCTTCTTCAGAGGGGATCTTAATTCTTCCTTGACCGGCTACGTATTCAATAGGCTTTCGTGTTCCGCTTCGAGATCGATAGCTTCTCATTGAACTTCACGATGGCCACAAATTCAGCATTTTACGCTTCAAGAGGACCACTGCATACGGGGATATCAGCCGGACCGTGCTTGGGGTGACGGGTTCTTTGACAGGTTCCTTGGCATAACCGACATAGTAGTCGAACTTGCCCGAAGGCTCTCCCAAAGTTCCTACGCTCTTGTCTCCAGCTTCGTATCTTTCCTTAAGCTTCGCCGTGTGGACTTTCTCTTCTTCTTCTTCCTTGAAGGAGCGTCCTCATTGATCCATTCTTGATACTCATACTCTAGGCAGGTCTTCACAATCACATACATCATACCGTATGTGAGGCTTGGGTTGAACTGGGATAGCCCCTCCCATTGCTTGGTCATTACCGTGGTGGATTACCATGTTGGCCATTTTGACACCGAAAGCCGACAAAACCGAGGATTCGCGAACGTCTGAGGATTCTGCGCTAACAAGTCGCCGACCCGGTGTTCTCACCCACTTCTTTCTCGCCGCGGAAAGGGATAGGAAAGGTTTAGACTCGGGGTAGGTGTTTAGGCCGAAGGCTCGTGCAATATGCAAATTAGAATCTTCAAGTTTACTTAAAACAGTGTCTTTTATTAATATCTATTTGGTTGGAAAAGGGGTTACGCTCCTTCTTTTTCACAATTACTCTAGATCCTGGATCGGTGGGTTCCGTCACTACGTCTATAAGCCCCTCGTATTCCACCTCGTATTTCGACCTCCCAGGGTGGATGCCCCGGCGAGGGTCCTATAGGGCACGCGGATCCCACCGACCGAGAGTAAAGAACGCTCCTATCGAGTCTAGCGGGTCATAGGACCTTTCAACGCACGAGCGATGCGGATTATAGTCAAGGCAATACCGGAAAGTCTCGTCTCTGCTCGACGGATCTTTGACAGAGTTTCGCTTGAGCGAATGACGGTTTTTGACTTTCGGTAATGTCCGAGAATATAATAGGCATTGGTCGGGCGGCAAAAGCCGGATGACACGGTGTCACATTGAACTTCGTTGCATACGCAGTGCGTGAGTCGAATCGAAGTCAATGCCGGCCAAGATCTTGCCAATTTTTCCTTGTCGGAATTTTGCGCGAGCTTCGCTTGAGCGAAAGATCTTTTATTTTGGCAAAGACTTGGTCTTGACTTTTACGCATTCCGTGCGGGTCAAGGTCAATAGTCAATGTCGGATTCAAGATCCCACCGATTTTTCCTTGTCGGAATTTCGGCAGAATTTCGCTTGAGCGAAAATCTTGGCTTCCGTTATGAGCTAAGGCTTGACCTTTACGTGGGTATGCAACTGGGCTATATGACACGGACTAGACCAAAAACCAACCAAAAGTCACGGTTTTTTGAAACGTGTGACACCTGACCGTGCATTGGTCGACACCGGCCGCCATGGGAGGTTGGGATGATTAAGTGCGCGCCCGGAGCATCGTAAGGCCGTCCGTGGATCGCACTGGAACCACCCTCGGGTTTGAAGGACGTGCGTGCAAAAGTGTACAGGATATATCAGGTGCGCGTAGTGTGCGGCCTCCTAAAATTGTTCCTTTTTGAGTTAAAACAGAGATTTTCATAAATGTGTTTTAAAGGAATGATTTTCGGGACGGGGGAAAATGCAACACATAAGCACGTAAATTTTTCTCGGGAGCCCCGGCCGCCATGGAGCCGAATAGCCCCAAGCCGCTAGGACTGCCAGATTAACCATGATTTTTCCTGGTGGAATTGCCACCGAGGTCGTATGGTCGAATCCCATGAGGATTAGCCGTACGACCGCATGGGATCAATTTTCCAGGTTCCACTCCTGTTGCTTTTCTTCGGGTTATTTCCCGTTTCAAAGTATGCGCGAGATTCCAAGATGCAAATGATGCAATGCATGGTAAAGAAAGCAAGCACGATTAATGAAATCGGCGATGGGAGTCTAACCCGCTCAAAGGGAAAAGCTTTTTTCTATTTTTTTCAAAATTATATCTTTTTCGAAAAGGGGATACTGGTACGTGGGATTGTTAAACCACCTTGTTATCCCAAGCCCCGGGTTAGGGAGCGATACAGGAAGGGTAAGTGGGGTCCACCTATATACCAAGTATCGACTTTTGTTTCGCAAATAAAGCTTTTCTCCTTTAGGGATGATCCCCACGAGTCGCCAACCGTGGATGTGTGCCCAAAATTTTTGTTTATTGGAATTCACGCGAGTTTGAAGACATCCGAGTTATTTGAAAAACGGAGTCGCCACGCCATTTTGATTACCTCAAAACTTTGAAAAAAAGGTTGTATGGGTTCGGAGGTTAAGTTACCCTCGGGAAGAACGTTTGGCGTTCACCCAAAGTGCCTCACGAGCAAGTCTCCCTAGATTTCATTAATCGTGTTTGCTTGCGTGCTTTCTTTGTGTGCATGTGTTTGAAAATAAGGGGGAATGTCCCAAGTTGTCTTCCTGACGTACAAACCATTTGTTGGTTGTCGCTCGGATTCCTTGGAATTTATGTATTTGGGATTATGATCCCGTCCTCATCTTATGACTTATGATCATCGCATTTTAAACCTCGGGACCCTCGGGACTTGCGTGATCGAGAGAATGACTCTCTTTTGGGTCAAAGATGAGGTTCTTTAGGAAGGAATGTCCTTAGCCCATCAATCCTACGCTTTAAGACGGTCGAGCTCGTATAGAGGCTTCATACTCATTCTTAAGCGATAATCGGAGATATAGGGTTCAAGGTTATCCTTTTCCTAAAGAAATCATGAACCTTTAATGGAAGGAACGATGCAAAGATGAGAACTTTTACATTGGTCCGTTCCAAGGTTGGGGGAAAGGGGAAATGCATGATAAAAAATGACTCTTTAATGAAAAGATGACATTTTGATTTTAGCAAATGATGCTTTTTGATTGAAAGAAATGATCTTTATGCAAATGATGCATAAAGATTTGATTTTTATGCAAATGATGCATTGAAAAAGGGGTTTTGATGCAAAGGATGCGTTTTTATTGAAAAAGATTGGATCTTTATATGCAAATGATGCATAAAGATGACATTTTTATTGGAAAATAGGGATTTTAGGTGCAAAGGATGCACCTTTATGAAAAAGACTACATTTTTATGACAAATGAGGTCTTAATGCATGCAAAGGGGAAAGGGGGTGATAAAGATATGATCTTTATGAATAAATGCCAAGTCCCAAGCAAGATATATGAATGCAATGAGCAAGTATATCAATTAAAATGCAAGGTTAGGGCGTGCGAGGTTACCAATCGTTTCCTTCGCTTCTTCGGACGGAGCTAGGAGGAGAGGTTCTTCTTGGGTCTTCAAGGAGGAGGGAGATGGCTTCTTGAGCTTCTTCTTCACCTTCTTGGACTTCCAGCAGCTCCTTGGGGGATCTTCTTCGTATTATGAGAGTATTATGCTTCTTGTTCAAATGATTCATTATTAACTGTTGTTAAGTTTTGAGTTAATTTATCATTTGTTAAGTTGGCAATAAGAGGATAATCAGAAAGATTTGTCATTTCATTCAAGATAAGGGGAAAGATGACATCGATTACATTTTCATAATCCTCAGGCGTGAGGCGTGAGGCCTTCGGATGACTCTGAGGACTGGAATTCGAAGATTCCTGACTCAACTGAATAGGCAACACTGACTCTGGACCCTACACTACTTATTGACTCGAGGGGGACTTGACAAGGGTTGGACCGGGATCTCACTCCTTCTTGCTTGCCCCTGGGAGTAGCGGTCTTGCCCGAGGCGTTGTCATTTGATTGTGCACTCTGCGGATCATTATTGCCTTTGCCGACACCAATTCCATAGGAAGTACTCTACCGATCTCGCGGAATCTCCTTTCGAACTTAACTTCATCCATTTGTACCTCCGGCAAGAGGACTGGCCAGGCTTTCGGCATCGAGATACAGCTCTCTTCATCCCAAAAGTCTTCTGGCTTGTTCACTCTTCTCTCTACCTTTTCCCAAACAGGGGGTTGGGAATGATCCTCGGGAGTAGTAAGAGCCATTACAAACACATTATGCTCGTCATGGGTAATGAAGGGTTCTGGAGAGACTTTCATTAACATGGCTCGGATGTCTTCAAACTCGCGTGAATTCCAATAAACAAAAATTTTGGGCACACATTCACAGTTTGAAAAATTTTTGGGACTGAGAGTGTGTCCTCACCAACTCTCAGTCCCTAATCGTTCCTCTCCATCATCTCTATCCCAATCGACACACAGACACACAGTAGCTCGCTCATTCTCTCTAGCTCTAGACGGGGATGGCGACCTAGCCCTCACCGAGCTCACCCTAAATCGTCCTCCTCAATCCCCTTCACCACCGGTCTTCTCCCTAATCATCTTCTCCGATTTTCCACCTCCATTCCACCACTCCCTCAGTCATCCTTTCACCAAACAACAACCCATCTTCGTATCCCCTGTTCTACGCCGTTAACCACCATCACCGCTCCACCACGGTTCGGCTTTCCAACCCTTTTCAGTTCACAGATTCCGATCACTTCACCGCCCTAGCTCCGCCCAACACTTAATCGTTGCAAGCTTCCCTGATATTTCTTTCCAATCGCAGACAGTTGGATTTGGTGGGAATTTTGGCTGACTTGCCATTGCAAGCTCTGCTACATCGCCCTCGGAAGCTGAATCGAAGGCTTCCTATACCGACGTGGTATAGGAAGTGTGGACACTACGAGGGTAACAAATCTTAACCTTCTTTTCTCTCTGTTTTCATTGCGTATGAGCAGTTTCTATGTTCAATATGCTGCTGGGTATAGAATCTTGAGTATATTGGCTTTGTTATGATATCAGTTAACATATGGTATGCTTTGATTCGTATGAATTTTCTGGTCATACATTTATCATAGTGATGCTGATTATATTTTGGATCCCCATACTCAATCCATGACTCCGAATGGTATTGAGCTGCTTGATTTGGGACTTGGTTGAACATGTTTCATTTTAGTCTCTGAATATTGTATCCATTCTCATGATATTGCACTTGGTTATTCATGTTATTGAGTGCTTCAAGTAGAGTGTGGATCCTCAATATCCACACTCATTGAAGTGATGGTATTGATCTCAGTTCTCTTGTGGATGTGCAATCTGTTATTTTGGCTTCCTGATCATATTTTAATATCCATGTTCAATCCATGCTTTCGAATGATGTTGATATGTTTAGTTTAGTCATTCAAGAAGATGAGTATGGATCAATCATATCCGTACCCTTTTTGAGTGTTAAACCCCGACTTCTATGATTTATTAGATCATTTCTGATATAATTGGGTGTTGTTATTACAAGATGTAATTCTCTCATTTCATCAATAATACAAAGCATCAAAATGCATTTTATCACATTTTGTCTCACACAATCGCACACACTTTTGAATGAATTGGATGTTGAACAATTGAAAGACTCGTATACGAGGCGTATTGGGTGAACGCCAAACGTTCTTCCCAACACGTAACCTGACCCCCGAACCCATTTTCTCTTTTCAAAAGGTTTTCAATGTTTTCCTTTAAAACGGCGTGGCGACTCCTAATTAATTTTCTAAAAATTTCGGCGAGCGTACATTCAGTGCATGGGTGATATTTGGTTAAGGGGGAATTCGCCCTTAGGCGGTTAGGGGAGATTGCATGGGTCAAAGGAGAAAGCAAAGGGATGAGGAATGGAAGAATTTGGGTGAAGGCGATAGGAGGCATAGGGGAAACCGCACATAGGCGGTTTGAGGGGAGAAGGGCGAATGCGGGCGACGGTGTGAAGGAGAGAATGGGGGGAGAAGGACAAGGGCGGATAGGGGAGAGAGTCACAAAGGCGGTGTGAAGGAGACCGCATAGACAAGATGGGGAGGATAAGGACAAGGACGGGTGGCGGTATGAAGGAAACCGCAAGTATGCGGTTTGGATTACTACTTGTGGGTCTTGGTCCGATTTTTCATGGATTACTCCGGTTTGACATTGAGCTCAAGACTTTGACTCATCAGTAGCCCCCGACTCTCTTTGTGATTATTTATGATCACTCAAGAGAGGAGTATTTTTCTAGCTTCACTACACCACGTCATGCCGAATTTTTGAAAGAAAATCGTGGTTGCCGTTTGTTGTATAATTCTTTTTTCCTCCCGATGCAATCCTCTTGGAGCTTGATCCGATTATCCAAAGGTGATTGAGTTGTCGAGTTTATAACCATTACGAGGAGTGGAGCGGTGTGTCCAAACGGCAGTAGGGAAGATGGAAATGATACCGCAAATAATTGAGTTTGATACATACTGAGAAACTGGCGGTTTGCTCAAGGTTTTCATGACAAGGGTAAGGAAATTTGAATTTTTTATTATTATAAGGGGTGGTAGGCACTATTTTCAAGACATCATTTTGCCCACATAATTTTTGTTATTTTCAAGTGAAAGCCTTCTTCTCTCTCTTCTATTTTTTTCAAAAACACAAGTCACTTTTTCTCTCTCCTTTTCTTCTATTCCCAAAAATCACTTCTCTTTCTTCTCATCATTTCACATCTACTTTCTTTCTCTCTCTAGCCGGCCGACCTGCTCTAAGGCATTTTCCGACAAACTTTTTTCTTCTCATTCTGGCGAAACTTGACCATTTTTCCTTGAGAATCTTGTTCTAGTTGCTTTTTCGAGCATCTTGGTGGTATTTTTGTTCCGTTTCATCGGTATACTCTTCATTTTCTTGGAACTTTACGATTCTTTTGCTTTTCCCGGCCAACTTCCCAGCGGTTCTTCAATTTTCCGGCGACATTCGAATTGTTCTTTATTTTTGGGAGTACAATGGTCTCATCCTTGGTGTTTTAGGGAATAGGAAACCGATTGGAAGTGTACGAATATTGGGTGAATTTGATTGGAAGTGTATGAAAGTAACTTAAAGTATTTGGTTAAATCAAAATAATTGGAAATAAATAAAATAATAGAATGGAGTGGTAATAAAATGGACAAATAAAATGTTATGGGTTGGGAGGGTTATTTTAAAATGGTTGAAAGAATTTTATTATGGAAGCATGGGGTGGGGGACCATTTCCCTAAATTCCTCTTCTTTCCCCTCAATAGTCAAAGACTACCCATACCCCCATACTTCCCCCTTACTCTTCCCATACTCCCTCTACCCTCCTCCATCATCCTTCTTCAATTTTCTTCTTACAAATTTCCATGGAAACTCCATTTGAAAGCCTCACCTTCCAAGACTTGTAGCAAGCTCATTTCTTCTCCATTTTCAAATCAAGTTGTACTTTTGTGCTTGGTGCATCTAGGGGAGTTCATCAAACCAAGAAAATCATCATTCCATCTTGTATTTGCTAATGTGAGTTATTATGACATTTTCCTTCATTAAATGCTCATGAACTCTTTAATGTTGTTCTTGTTAAAATGATGTTTGTTTAATGCCTTGAAATTATTATTGGAGTTGAGAAATTGGTAAATGATATAGAAGGATGATAGTGTTCTTGGAGGTTGATCAAAATGTAGGAAAATGGGTTGAAGAGATTTAAAAGGGGTAAATCTTGAAATAGTATAGTAAAATGGGTGGAAAATTAAATGACAAATGATCTAGGGTTAGGATATGTTGTATTGGGGTTAGATGGTTTAAGATGAAGTTAACAAAGTTAGAAACTCCCTTTAGGATCACAAATTAGTAGAAGCTTGGCACAAGTCTTGGATTTTGGGTATTTCTAATGAATCTGCCGCCGATGCTGTTTTTGGCCATGGCACGAGTCGTGCCCCTAGGCACGAGTCGTGCCCATGGCCAACTCGTGATAACGACTCGTGGATAGAAGGCCAAATCGTTCTGAGTTGTTGTGTGGAAAATTGGCACGAGTCGTGCTCTCAGGCACGAGTCGTGTCAAGGAGAAGTCACGAGTCGTGCTTGCCTTGGGACGCATGATTCTGAGTGAGGCCAAAAGGGCACGAGTCGTGCCCTGGGGCACGAGTCGTGCCCTGGCTTGGTTACATTGCACCAACTTTAGAGCTGTTCAAACCTAATCAAACTAGAACCAAAATGAAATCTCTTTAACTTAGATTAAAGTAAAATACTTTGGCTACACATTGACATCTTAAGTGATAAAAATGGAATTGGGAAAGTACTTTAAATATTGCTTGGAAAACGCTAAGTAGCCTAGTTTGGTAACTTGGCAAATGTGATTCTAACTTGGTAAAAGTAACTTGGATCTTTATAGAGACCACGTATTAGTATATAATGACTATGTATGGTGGATTGATGATATCTCAATGCTTTACTTGAGTTCATATTCGTTAATTATATTATGCATAGTAAGTTGAATAAATGTTGCACTATGATATTTGTTGAACATGAGTATATTTTACCATGTGGCTATGTTGCTTATCCCCTTTGTGGATTATATTTCAAGTAACTATTATGTGCTTGATAATTTGTTAATCAGCTGATGTTGGGGGTATAACATAATACGATCAATTATGGAAGTGTGACCTAATGTGATCGGATTATGTTATATACGCGACCGTCCCCTCCCGTGGCCGCTGTGTCGTGGGTTATAGCATCTGTATTGAGCCAAAAGCCTTACAGAGTTGCTACTATCTTATATGGTTCCCTGAAAAATGGGTCTTATAAGATGTGAGTATTGCTTAAGCAGCTCACCTAAGATTGGAGTATTATACCCAATGTTGTACGACTATTGTTCAGACGGGAAAAGGTAAACCAAGGTAATGGAAGGTGTTTACAGCTTTTCCAATGTGTTGTATGCAACTTGTTATGTGTTGCATTTTATTTGGCATATTGTTGCATTCATAATAACTTGCTGAGATTTATTCTCACCCCTCTCCCTTTAATGTTTTTAGATCCTGAGACAGGCGGACCGGCCAAGTGAGGACGGAAAGGAGTTCGGATGTGGTATTTTGGGTTTGTCGGGGTACGTATAGGTTGGCGTAGGAAATGTATTTTGGTATAATTCCTTTGTGGAGTTGGTGTGTATAAAACTTAGTTTCTACATTATAACTAAAGTCTTTTGTAATTAAAGCAGGTTGTTACTTTTAAAAGTTATTCAACTCTTCCTTCCATGTAGAGAGGAATGAAGTTATTTGGGAATGGTTTTGTTAAGTATGTTTAAGTTGTAAGTTAAATCAAAGTTTTAAAAAGTTTAGGTGGTTTGAGTTCTATTGGGGACGCTTTAACTTGGAACACGGGTTAGGTTCCGGGTTGGGGTCCTCACAGTTGGTATCAGAGCTCGGTTAGAATTCTCGGGTAGAGTCTAGCTGAGTGAGAGTGTGCGATAACTGACGTCGAGTGTTTAATGCAGGAGTTTGTTCTAATGGCGGAAAATGGTAACGATCACCCAAGGAATCAAGGAAATGTGAGTAGTATGGGAACAGGATGAGACCAAATGGAGAGATAGACTCCTCCGCAGTTATTAGAGGTATATTACCTGTCTCAGGAGTTAGGGGTCATACTTTTATGGATCCCAGTTCATCTTATTCTTATGTGGCATTGCATATTTTTGCTTTCATTTGCATAAACTGCCCAAGAATTTGCATTATGTGCTGGAGATTTCTACTCCTATGGGAGAGTACCTCGAATCATACTTGATTATCATGGTAGTCATGATCATGTGGGTATGTATTGCCGGTGGATGTGATAGATATGTCAATCCGTGATTATTGTTATACTTGACCTGAATTGGTTGAGTAGTTGTTGTGTTGGGATAGACTGTCGCAAGAAGCGAGTCTCCTTATCTATGTTGATTTGCCTCTGTGTGTGGTTGAGGCGAATAAGTCGTTATTTGATATTATGTCATATATGCCTTAAAGATCAAAAGTATGGTCTAAAGAATGTGGGGGTTATTTGGTTTATGTAATAGACGTGAGTAACGGTCACTCAAAATATCTCATGTATCGGGGTAAATGAACTAGTAAAGTGTTCTCATCAGAGTATTTCTTGCCGCCAGTTAGGGCGATAGAATTTCATATGGATCTAATGTCAGGGTTATGTCCTTTATCCAAAAAAAAAAAAAAAAACCTGAGTTTGATATTTTGTGGTAATCTTGATGGATGTGAAAACTTGTGATTAGCCATAACTTATTCATTTTAAATCGGATTCAAGTGATTTTTGAGTCTAAATCGATTAGCTTTTGAGAGCTTTCCGTTTGATTAATTTTGTGATTTTTGAGATGAGTGGAATTGCCCAAGAACTCGGTTTTGTGCTATAGAACGGGTTGCAGTTTTGGAAATTTGTAAATTAAATTGATCGTAAGTTATTATTTTTTCCTTCGATGCTTGATCATATGAAGTTTTATGATGAAATTGATGACATATAATTATTGGTTGTTAATTTTAGATATTTTATTTGGCTTTGGAATTGGGTGAGATGAGTTTTGGTTTTGGATGAATAGAAATGGGTTTTCATCAGGTATCATGCCAAGATATTGAGGCTTTGAGTTGAGATAAGGTATTATTTTGGTATTCGGATTCATATATAGAGGACACTAATTGGGACAATGGAATTGATGATTCAACTTGGGAAATTATTTGATAAAGAAGATAATAAGCTTAGCGAATCTCCGTAAAGATAAATTGTTACCATAGTTAGAAAGGATGGTACTTGGTAGTTATGTATAGATTATAGAGATCTTAAATTGGTAACTGTGAAGAATAAGTATTCGTTATCACTTGTTGATGATTTGTATGACTGATTTCAGGAACTAGTAGAATACTCAATGGTTATCAGTTGAATTTTCGGGGTGTTACAATTTCAGTGAATATTTGTTTTAAGGATATACTTAAGACAACATTTGTATCTAGTATGAACTTTATGATTTGTGGTTGTGTGTTGGTTATGGAGAAGTAAATAGGGTAAATGTGAAGAAGTATAATAGATGTAGTTATTGGTGACTTGTATGATCAACTTCATGAATTGGTGATATATGTATATGGTTGTTTTGAGAAATGATTATCATTAGTTGAGAATATAAAATGAGGATAAATCTTATTGGAAGGCAGGATACTTGAGGATAATGACACGCTATATGTTGACTTAGATGCGTAACTCATATGAGAGATGGGTGTGATGCTTGGGGAAGTATTGACGTTATACGGATTTTGAGTTTGTTGATGGTTATCGAGAGGTAAGTTAGTTTGCACTGTTAAAGTTAAATTGCAATTTGGGGAGGATTGATATATGTGAGTTCCAATTATATTTTCTTATTAGGAAATCATGGTATTTGATCGAAAATTTGATGTTTGCAATACGTTGTTTCTAAGTACGATACCAATATCATAAGTAGTGAATGGATGGACCAAATTAAATAAAAGTGTTGAATATTCAACTTGAGGAATTATTGAATTGAGGATGATCTACCAAGTTTATTATCTTACTGAATGTTTTAGTGTTATTTATCAAAGATAGTGATAGTATTACGAGGTTGTGTTTTCTTAGAGAATTTAACTAAGTATAAATATTATGGGTGGTGGCTACACTATAAATAGAGGTCAAACAAGAATATTATGTTAGAATTGTTTTAAATGTGTTTTAAAACTTTGGATTGTATACTGAACCTCTGTATGAGCATTTGTGCCCTTCGGGGATAGTTGATTCAATAAGGTCAGTGAACCGTTTTTGTGCACATTAATATCTGTGAGTAATTTGATTATCTACCGCTGGTATGGGACGGTTGTAGATAATTAGATCACTCGAGTTAGTTTTGTTTAGCTTATCAATCTTTTGAAATTTCTTAAATTTGTGAGTGGTTTAGTTAATTAAAACTGGTATGAGACGGTTTTAAATAAATAAACCATTCGAGTCTCATTGAATCTCTTTTTATCTATCCTTTGGAATTCTGAAAGATGTTGTAAATATTAGAAAGACATGTTATTCTAAAGATATAAGTTGTACATGTAGAAGTAGAAAGGCAACCTAGTTCCCTATAGTGATTAATTATATTAAAGTTTTGATCCGAGAAATGATTTGATAAATTGTGGGGTTATTAATGTGACGGTCGCATGAGACTCGGTTTTTGTATCGAGTTGGATAGGCTCCGTTGCGGGCGGCCAACCATTTGATTCGGATATTGATCGTCACTGGACCCGAACATAATTGAAACATTGAACCGTGAAATATGGTCGATTAATATTCCGTTTATGGAATCGTGGTCTTATTAGCATGTCCATATTTATTATTCTACGGGCGCTTGTTTAACGTTTGTATTATGAGAATTGCGGACGAGATAATTGAAATAACTCGTTTCAAGTGAGTCATGACATAAAGTGGTTTGGTCACAAATGTGAAAATAGAATATTGACGTTAGAAGATTTATTAAAATATTTAGAGTTCTAGATTGAACTTGAGAGTATTATCAAGATGAATTTTGTGATTGGGTTACCTTGGAAGTAAAAAGGAGTATGTTGTTTTGTTTATAGGAAGTTGATTGTATTTTCTACTCATTATATATGTATATAGTGATGAGATTCTTTGATCAAGTCCTCATATATGTTAGTAGATAGTTTGATTGTATAAACCCCATAGTATTAATGGATTGGATAGACATCATTTGGGGAAGGTCCTTTTGGAATGTATGAATGCTATTAAGTTTAACCTTGTGAAAATTTGAGGAATCATTACTTATTGTTGAGGATATGCTACGGGCATGTACAATGGATGTTAGTAGTCGATAGGACGCATGGTTACCAGTGGTTGGGTGCGTATAATAGCAGTTATCATTCTAGCATTGAGATAAAACCGTATGAGGCGTGGTTCAGGAAGAAAATATCGATCTTCAATTTGTTGGGGTGTGGTTGGTGAAGCAAGGCCTAAGGTAAATTGGCGCCAAAGTTGTTAATCCATTTGAAGCTTTAGAAAAGGTTGGTGATTTGACTGATAGACTGGCTTGGAGCAGCTTATAGAGTATTTGAAGTTTTTAATGTAATATTGTAATGTATTTGGTGACATAAGTTGTAATACTTTTGTTTATTTATATTTTTATTGAGGTCGTGAAAATTCGGGTTAGTGCTATTTGTATGGTATTTTGAAACATTAAGTTGTAATACCGTATTATTAATGGAATTAGAAATCTTGGGGAAGAATCACAACATTGAAGAGACTATTTGGGAATTGGAGTCTGAGGTATACATAAGTAACCGAGGCGGGTTGAACATTTAGGTAAGTGACAGTCAAATTCGGGACAAATTTTCTTTAAGGGGGAGTGAGTGTAACGACCCTAACCCTAGGCACAATTTTAGTATAATATTATATGCTTTTAATATTAATGTTAACTTTATGTGCTTATTCTATGCCTTTAATATTTATGTTAAGTTGAAATGGTTAGGAGATAATTCAAAAGCCTAGGGATAAAATGAAAGTAAGTTAAAGTATTTGGTTAAATCAAAATAATTGGAAATAAATAAAATAATAGAATGGAGTGGTAATAAAATGGACAAATAAAATGTTATGGATTGGGAGGGTTATTTTAAAATGATTGAAATAATTTTATTATGGAAGCATGGGGTGGGGGACCATTTCCCTAAATTCCTCTTCTTTCCCCTCAATAGTCAAAGACTACCCATACCCCCATACTTCCCCCTTACTCTTCCCATACTCCCTCTACCCTCCTCCATCATCCTCCTTCAATTTTCTTCTTACAATTTTCCATGGAAACTCCATTTGAAAGCCTCACCTTCCAAGACTTCTAGCAAGCTCATTTCTTCTCCATTTTTAAATCAAGTTGTACTTTTGTGCTTGGTGCATCTAGGGGAGTTCATCAAACCAAGAAAATCATAATTCCATCTTGTATTTGCTAATGTGAGTTATTATGACCTTTTCCTTCATTAAATGCTCATGAACTCTTTAATGTTGTTCTTGTTAAAATGATGTTTGTTTAATGCCTTGAAATTATTATTGGAGTTGAGAAATTGGTAAATGATATAGAAGGATGATAGTGTTCTTGGAGGTTGATCAAAATGTAGGAAAATGGGTTGAAGAGATTTAAAAGGGGTAAATCTTGAAATAGTATAGTAAAATGGGTGGAAAATTAAATGACAAATGATCTAGGGTTAGGATATGTTGTATTGGGGTTAGATGGTTTAAGATGAAGTTAACAAAGTTAGAAACTCCCTTTAGGATCACAAATTAGTAGAAGCTTGGCACAAGTCTTGGATTTTGGGTATTTCTAATGAATTCTGCTGCTGATGCCTGTTTTTGGCCGTGGCACGAGTAGTGCCCCTAGGCACGAGTCATTCCCATGGCCAACTCGTGATAACGACTCGTGGATAGAAGGCCAAATCGTTCTGAGTAGTTGTGTGGAAAATTGGCACGAGTCGTGCTCTCAGGCACGAGTCGTGTCAAGGGGAAGTCACGAGTCGTGCTTGCCTTGGGACGCATGATTTTGAGTGAGGCCAAAAGGGCACGAGTCGTGCCCTGGGGCACGAGTCGTGCCCTGGCTTGGTTACATTGCACCAACTTTAGAGCTGTTCAAACCTAATCAAACTAGAACCAAAATGAATTCTCTTTAACTTAGATTAAAGTAGAATACTTTGGCTACACAATGACATCTTAAGTGATAAAAATGGAATTGGGAAAGTACTTTAAATATTGCTTGGAAAACGCTAAGTAGCCTAGTTTGGTAACTTGGCAAATGTGATTCTAACTTGGTAAAAGTAACTTGGATCTTTATAGAGACCACGTATTAGTATATAATGACTATGTATGGCGGATTGATGATATCTCAATGCTTTACTTGAGTTCATATTCGTTAATTATATTATGCATAGTAAGTTGAATAAATGTTGCACTATGATATTGGTTGAACATGAGTATATTTTACCATGTGGCTATGTTGCTTATCCCCTTTGTGGATTATATTTCAAGTAACTATTATGTGCTTGATAATTTGTTAATCAGCTGATGTTGGGGGTATAACATAATACGATCAATTATGGAAGTGTGACCTAATGTGATCGGATTATGTTATATCTGTGACCGTCCCCTCCTGGCCACAAGTCGGGGTTATAGCATCTGTATTGAGCCAAAAGCCTTACAGAATTGCTACTATCTTATATGGTTCCCCGAAAATGGGTCTTATAAGATGTGAGTATTGCTTAAGCAGCTCACCTAAGATTGGAGTATTATACCCAATGTTGTACGACTATTGTTCAGACGGAAAAAGGTAAACCAAGGTAATGGAAGGTGTTTACAGCTTTTCCAATGTGTTGTATGCAACTTGTTATGTGTTGCATTTTATTTGGCATATTGTTGCATTCATAATAACTTGCTGAGATTTATTCTCACCCCTCTCCCTTTAATGTTTTTAGATCCTGAGACAGGCGGACCGGCCAAGTGAGGACGGAAAGGAGTTCGGATGTGGTATTTTGGGTTTGTCGGGGTACGTATAGGTTGGCGTAGGAAATGTATTTTGGTATAATTCCTTTGTGGAGTTGGTGTGTATAAAACTTAGTTTCTACATTATAACTAAAGTCTTTTGTAATTAAAGCAGGTTGTTACTTTTAAAAGTTATTCAACTCTTCCTTCCATGTAGAGAGGAATGAAGTTATTTGGGAATGGTTTTGTTAAGTATGTTTAAGTTGTAAGTTAAATCAAATTTTTAAAAAGTTTAGGTGGTTTGAGTTTTATTGGGGACGCTTTAACTCGAAACACGGGTTAGGTTCCGGGTTGGGGTCCTCACAGTGTCATTACACGTGGAGGGGTTCCAAACACTTGATGGCACATAGGAAGGATTGATAAGGATGATCAAATATGGAAGGATCATGAGAGTAATTGGGTAGGTAGAGGAAAATGGGTAGGATCTCATTGGGAAGGTGCATGGCGTGGTATGCTCAAGGAGGCGGCATGAGGTTGAATGAGACTTGTGGGTTTGATAGTGGGAAGGCGACTTGTGGCCAGCTGCATGGGTGATATTTGGTTAAGGGGGAATTCGCCCTTAGGCGGTTAGGGGAGATTGAATGGGTCAAAGGAGAAAGCAAAGGGACGAGGAATGGAAGAATTTGGGTGAAGGCGATAGGAGGCATAGGGGAAACCGCACATAGGCGGTTTGAGGGGAGAAGGGCGAATGCGGGCGACGGTGTGAAGGAGAGAATGGGGGGAGAAGGACAAGGGCGGATAGGGGAGAGAGTCACAAAGGCGGTGTGAAGGAGACCGCATAGACAAGATGGGGAGGATAAGGACAAGGACGGGTGGCGGTATGAAGGAAACCGCAAGTATGCGGTTTGGATTGCTACTTGTGGGTCTTGGTCCGATTTTTCATGGATTACTCCGGTTTGACATTGAGCTCAAGACTTTGACTCATCAGTAGCCCCCGACTCTCTTTGTGATTATTTATGATCATTTAAGAGAGGAGTATTTTTCTAGCTTCACTACACCACGTCATGCCGAATTTTTGAAAGAAAATCGTGGTTGCCATTTGTTGTATAATTCTTTTTTCCTCCCGATGCAATCCTCTTGGAGCTTGATCCGATTATCCAAAGGTGATTGAGTTGTCGAGTTTATAACCATTATGAGGAGTGGAGCGGTGTGTCCAAACGGCAGTAGGGAAGATGGAAATGATACCGCAAATAATTGAGTTTGATACATACTGAGAAACTGGCCGTTTGCTCAAGGTTTTCATGACAAGGGTAAGGAAATTTGAATTTTTTATTATTATAAGGGGTGGTAGGCACTATTTTCAAGACATCATTTTGCCCACATAATTTTTGTTATTTTCAAGTGAAAGCCTTCTTCTCTCTCTTCTATTTTTTCAAAAACACAAGTCACTTTTTCTCTCTCCTTTTCTTCTATTCCCAAAAATCACTTCTCTTTCTTCTCATCATTTCACATCTACTTTCTTTCTCTCTCTAGCCGGCCGACCTGCTCTAAGGCATTTTTCGACAAACTTTTTTCTTCTCATTCTGGCGAAACTTGACCATTTTCCCTTGAGAATCTTGTTCTAGTTGCTTTTTCGAGCATCTTGGTGGTGTTTTTGTTCCGTTTCATCGGTATACTCTTCATTTTCTTGGAACTTTACGATTCTTTTGCTTTTCCCGGCCAACTTCCCAGCGGTTCTTCAATTTTCCGGCGACATTCGAATTGTTCTTTATTTTTGGGAGTACAATGGTCTCATCCTTGGTGTTTTAGGGAATAGGAAACCGATTGGAAGTGTACGAATATTGGGTGAATCTGAGTGGGGAAATCGCACATTTGGAGAATCCTAATTTTAGGTGGAGATAGAAATGGGTCTCTTTGATAAAGGCTTGGTGGAAACCGATTTTGGTGTTGAACTTGAGTGTTGGCCGATGTATTGACCTTGCGGCTTCAGGGAGAGGGGAAAACGGGCTTTGAGTTTAACAAAGTTGCATGGGGAGGCCCCATGGGAAAAGGGGAAAGGAAAAGGGATGGGTATGGGTTAGACACATGGGGGCAGTTTGAGGGAGACCGCACCATGCGATTTGGAGGATACCGCTTATGTGCGGTTTGGCTTGCCACTATGCCTTGATCCGGTTCATTTTGACTTGTCATTTTTACAATTCAGTTTGAGCATGAGCCTTAAGCTTTGGCTCATCAGTAGCGCCCGACTCCTTAGCTTGATTATTTATGATCGAGTTGAGGAGGAAATAATATGATCACTTAGATCAATTTTTGCAAATCTTCATCGGTTTGCTATGGTCACTTAGACCAATTTTTGCAAATCTTCATCGGTTTGCTTTTTGCAAATCTTCATCGGTTTGCTATGATCACTTAGACCAATTTTTGCAAATGTTCATCGGTTTGCTTTTTGCAAATCTTCATCGGTTTGCTTTTTGCAAATCTTCATCGGTTTGCTATGATCACTTAGACCAATTTTTGAAAATCTTCATCGGTTTGCTATGGTCACTTAGACCAATTTTTTCAAATCTTCATCGGTTTGTTATGGTCACTTAGACCAATTTTTGCAAATCTTCATCGATAGTCATCTTGGCCTTAGCCTTTCATTGCTATGGTTGATTGAACCAATTTTGGCTAAGTGTTTATGCATCATGATCACTGGGATTGATTTTTACTAAGGACTTGAGCCCTATTTTTAGTCATATCACCAGTGAGGCCATGGGGTTTTGTTTCATCACCCGATATGCTTGTGGTGTTCTTGCTAGCTATGACCTCCTGGATCAATAGTCGCGAGCACCTTTATTGTGGCCATTCGATACCCTTTTGCTATAACCACTGAGATTAATGTTTGCAAGCATTTCGATTTTTATTTTTTGGTATCGTTACAAATGCTATAACTTCATGAGTTAATTTTAGCAAGTGCGGCAGTGCTATGGTCGTGTTTGACCAATCTTGGCAAAGCGTTCAGGCCTAGTTATTCTTGGCCTTTGGTTTCCATGAGGAACCGTTTCGCAAACCGCTAGGGTCATTTGGACCAATTTTCGCGGAGTGCGTTGTTTTTAGCTTGTTTGTCTTAGGCCCATATCAGCTGAGATGTGTACGGTATGGACACCTTTGTTAGGATACCGCGTGGAATAACATATGTAAAGCTTTTGGAGAAAGATAGTAAAAAATAAGATGGAGAACATTTTCAAATGGAGAAGGCATCGATTTCATTAAACTTTCATGGAAAGTGGAGAAAATCTACTACATGTTTAAGTCTTTGGGGAAAGCGGCAAAACATTTTACCGATGCTACATCTTTTAGGGAAAGCAGTAAAAACTTAATAAAGAGGTTTACAATTTTTGTTCAGGAATGGCTGGACTGATCACAATTTCCTCTACCTCCTCATGAGCTTGTATTCGGGTTCATCCCTCATCAGCAAACTGTCAATCACAATGTCTCTCTTCCTTGGAATTTTCTCTTTTCCAATTGGCTCTTCCTTCTTCCCTTCATCAGCTTCTTCCTCCGAAGTAATCATTATCTCCTTTCCTACTTCATTTGAGAGAGGTTCATCCACATCCTTATTAATCTCTAACACCATTTCAACGTCTTATTCCAAGGACTTGCATGTCACAACTTCATTGTCATCGGAGATCACTTCCACTAGGATTGGCGATTTGGAAACTTGACATTCCCATACCATGGGGTCTTCCTTCTGGTATTCCCATATCATTGAATCTTCCTCCTCCTCTATTTTCAAGTCGGCAATTATTCCAATCGTGCTCCTGGAGGAAGTTTGGGAAGGGCTAAGTGTTATTTCACGATCTGACTCATAGATTGTTATGCTATTCTTGTTCTTCTGCATGGTGATCTTTTTCTTGAGGGTATCAACGGGCTCACTTTTCAAGCAACCAAACCCTTTGGGAGTAGGAAACTTTGCCTTTTGATGGGGAACAGAAACCACCATTTCAAAACTTTTCATGAATGGTATGCCTACAATGGCGTTATAAGGAGATGCCAGATCTAGGACCATGAAGATAACCATTTTGGATCTGATCATATCGCCATCTTCATCAAAGATTAGGATATCAATGGTGCCTTTGACTCTAACCGCATGGTTTGTGAAACCTTCCAGCATTCCGGCGAAATGTGCAAGGTGAGCTTCTGAATATCCCATCCCTAAGAAAGCTTCATAATACAAAATATTGCAGGATGCTCCCGTATCAACAAGGATTCTTCTGATTTCTTTTTCTGTGGCATACAGCTTAATGATGATGGGCTGATCGGCATGCCCAGGTGACAAAGCCAACTCCCTCCTACTGAAACTGATCGTTCTTTCCTCCTCTGGTCATATGCCGGCACATTGAAAGTGTGATTTAGGTTGTAAATCTGGTTACGGAGTTGGGTGATACTTGGAATTCTTTCATTGATCACGTGAATAACCGTGCGGCTTCCTCCTTCCCCTTGGCGCTTTTCTTTGTCTTCTCCTGGTTTGATTCCTTCTAGGAAGCCATTAAGGAGTCCGCGGTCCACCATCCTTTGCAAAGCCTTCTTCAGGTGGAAGCAATCTTCGGTGTCATGCCCCGTGTCTCTATGAAACTCACAAAACTTGTTCTTGTTACGTCCTCCGCTATACTTGGTGTCCATCAGTCTGGGGGTTGGCACGTCAACGAGCTTAAGGATTTCAGCTCTGGGCATATTCAAGGGAGTGAACACTTCTTCCTTAGTGGGTTCATTTCTATCATGAGGTCTCCGTGTGTTCCTTTCATATCCTCTGTGAGCTCTTGCACCATGCTCCACAACTTCAACTCTTTCCTTCCTAACTCTTCTGGAGTCTGAACCTCCGCCTTGGCCATCAATATCTTCTCCTCCGGCGTACCCCCTCGCACGCTCGTACAACTCTCCTGAGGATTTGGGGGGACGCATATTCAATTCGCTTCTGAGGTGGGGAATGGCCAAATCGGCATTGAACAACATAATAATTTCTCCATCATTAATATTTGATATCTGATCCACCAAGTGCCTAAACCTTGTGACATAGCTGATGACCGAGTCTCCTGACCTCTGCCTAATTTGACACAACTCCGATTTGGCGATGGGGAAAGCTCCTGAGGCACTAAACCGAGTCATGAACTTGGCTTTGAAATCATCATAGCTATTAACGGAGTCAGATGGGAGAACCATGAACCACTCCAGAGCGTGGCCGGTGAAAGTTCTAGCTAGAGCTTTGCATAAGATGGGATCATCCTTTGTGAGTAAGGACATCTTAACTTCGATTTGTCCAAGGTGGTTGTTTGCTTTGGTTGTGCCGGTATAATCTGGCAAGGTTGGAATTTTGATCTTGGGGTTTGGTGGAGCTTCCTTGATCCATCTTGTGAAAGGTCGGAGGAAAGAGTCTTTTTATGGCTCATCCTTCTTGGCGGTTTCCACTTGGGCCAATCGTCTCATTATCTCCTTTTCCCATGAACTTTCTCTATGACTTCGCTCCTTTTCTGATGACTTTTTCTTCCCCTTGCTTTCCTTGGAGGGGTGGTATGTGGAATCATAACTTGATCCGGTGTCCTCATCCCGATAGGAGTACTCGTCTTCACGCCGTTTCTTCTTCCGATCATCATGATGGGAATGGCCCTTTGATTTCTCCTTCTGCGCGGTTTCCTCTACCAAGCATTTCTTGGGTGGAACCTTGGAATCATCCTGATTGGGGCGTCGGGTTTTTACATAGGCTACGCTCTCACTCTTGGTTTTGACGCGCGAATGAATGCTGTTCGCGATTTTGTCAATTTCATCGGTGGTGAAGAGCATTTGTGGTTTCCCTCGCTCTTTCAATCGCTCATTGTTCGACAAGATATTAGCATACATCAAGCTTTGTTGTTGCAAAAAGGCTATCTCCTTTTCTCCTTGCTCTAGATCAACATCTCCTTGGGGTACTTTGGGTTGCTCTCCGACGGGTTTCTAGGCATTTCTTACCTCTTGAGCCTCCTTATGTCTAGCAGCCACAATAAGCTCTTCCTCTCCGTCATTCTCCGACGAGGTATGAATGGTGTGTAGGTCAACAGACTTTGCCCTATGATGGTGAGTTTTGTGACGTTCAGATGGTTTGGAAGGTGTTGGGATTTGAATTTCCACAGTGGATTTGAGGTGTCTTGATTTAGGCAAACCAAGAAACTCCATAGCAACAGAAAAATAATAAGAGTGTTTTGTTTGAAGGATTTAAAAGAAATGTCCAGATTACGAGTTTCTGGGCAAGAGAAAGAAAACTTAGGTAAAAACAATGATGAATGAACACTTTCCCGACAATGGAACCAACTAATGCTACTAATAGAAATGGGTATGCAACGGTGGTCCGGCTCAAGGATGAAGGCGGTCAGATATCTGGCTTGACTCGGTCTCCTTAACCTGAGAATAAGAAAGAAAACCGTTGGCTCAAAGCCGAGGGGGGGTTTCCCCGGCGATGAGGCTCCGGCGTGAGGATAAGAACACAGTGATGGAGATGAAGCTATGGAGTATGAAAATTGGCTTGAGTTTAAAATGACTTACCTTCTGCTTTGAGGGAGAAATCATATTTATATGAGGGAGAGGTTTGGATTATTATCAATATCAAGGGGACACGTGTTCATACCTCATTGGCAGAGAGTCCTTTTGGTCGGGAGAGTGGGGAGTAAATCTCTGTTGGGACAGAGCTTATGAGAGCCTTTTCTATGTCATGCAGAGGTAGTGAAAGTTGTTAGTGGAGATCTCTGTGTCAGAGGGACCACTAGGATGATCGTCATGTTCATAGGGGGACCATCCTAGGTCTCTTGGTGTCATTACACGTGGAGGGGTTCCAAACACTTGATGGCACATAGGAAGAATTGATAAGGATGATCAAATATGGAAGGATCATGGGAGTAGTTGGGTAGGATCTCATGGGGAAGGTGCATGGCGCGGTATGCTCAAGGAGGCGGCATGAGGTTGAATGAGACTTGTGGGTTTGATAGTGGGAAGGCGACTTGTGGCCAGCCGCATGTGTGATATTTGGTTAAGGTGGAATTCGCCCTTAGGCGGTTAGGGGAGATTACATGGGCCAAAGGAGAAGGCAAAGGGACGAGGAATGGAAGAATTTGGGTGAAGGCGATAGGAGGCATAGTGGAAACCGCACATAGGCGGTTTGAGGGGAGAAGGGCAAATGCGGGTGACGGTGTGAAGGGGAGAATGGGATGAGAAGGACAAGGGGAGAATGGGATGAGAAGGACAAGGGCGGATAGGGGGAGAAGGACAAGGGCAGATAGGGGAGAGAGTCACAAAGGCGGTGTGAGGGAGACCGGATAGACAAGATGGGGAGGATAAGGACAAGGACGGGTGACGGTAGGTAGGAAACTGCAAGTATGCGGTTTGGATTTCTACTTGTGGGTCTTGGTCCTATTTTTCATGGATTATTTCAGTTTGACATTGAGCTCAAGGCTTTGACTCATCAGAAACTTATACACATTTTTTTGCTTTTCTGACCATAAGAAGAAAGAAATATATAAAATGGTTAGAAATAACTCTTTCTATCTCATAATAATAAGTGTCATATATATATAGTTAACCTGTCAATCCTTGTAAAAAGAAAACATGACACTTGTTACTAGGGGTGTGCGCGGGCCCAAAGCCCGGTGTGAGCCCATTTAGTTGCGGGCTTCAATTTCAAGAGCCCAACATAGCGGGCATTTAGCGGGCTCAACTTAACGGGCTGTTGCGGGCTTTAAGCGGCATTTAGCGGGCTCGGACTTGACGGACCCAAATTTAAAATTACAAATTTCAACTTCAAGATCAAAAGAATTGCCATAAAGTTAACAATTTAACATTACAATTTAGCATGAGTCGGAGTTCTCTCACGACCCAAGGATACACCTTCTTACTTGCATGCATCATTTTTGGGTACAACTACCTTCTGTTGAAATTCATTTTGGAGCGAGAGTATGACATATATTCCCTCATTATTTAACTGGTATTTGGCCATTGGCTTGCACTTCTTTATCCCTTTTTAATCATACAACCAGGGGCTACCTTTCATAAAGAACTGATAAGATAACTTATTCTTGATCCCTCATGACCAACTTGGTGTAGTAGTGTATTATATTATTATTTCGTCCTGTGCCTTACTCCTTTGGACCATATTTAAGTCCCTGCATCACCCATCTGGATGAACTAGCCTAAGGTTTTTGAGTTGGATACCCAGCCTTTTGGCTAGTCAGTGTTGCTGTGTTGCTGTATCGTGATCAATAGCTTTCCATCTTAATTAAATTTCCATGTGCTAGTAATACTTGACCAATAAATCATGTTTGCTAAAGTATAATACATGCATTTAGTGTTGCTTCATGAAAATTCGAGCTGATGGGCAGAGAAAGGTTCCAGGTAGGTTCTCCAGTTTGGCCTCCAGTCAAGTTAACAGCATTAAAATTAGGTTATTAGTCATTTGAAGAAGGATGCAGGCCGGGCCGGGCCGGGCCTAACGGGCCGAAGAACTATGAAAGCCCGATCTCAGCCCAAACCCCGCGTGCTTTCAAGCAGTCAAGCCCAGCAGGATTGAAAACCTTGCGGGTGCGGGCTTTGCGGGCGCGGGCCTTGCGAGTTTCGCGGGCCGATGGACGGGTTTGCACACTCCTACTTGTTACTACACCCATGAAGTAAATTTTGAGAATTGTGTCAGTATTTGGATGAACAATGCAGGTAGTTGATTCTTTCATTTATATTCATGAGCTGTAAGCTTTGTTTATACGTACTACTCCATCCGTGAATAAATGTTGAAAAAAATTTTAAATTTATTCTTGAACAAATTTAAAATGTTTTTTAATATTTATTTAGATACAAGGGAGTATTATATATATAAATGAATATTATAGTTTTGTTCAAAAGTTTTTCAATATTTATTTAAATACATATACTCCCTCCGTCCCAGTAGAAGCTTCTCATTTTGTCATTTTGAGTGTCCCGTTAAAAGCTTCCACTTTTCTTTTTTGACAAAAAATCTTTACTATTTCCTCAACTCATTCTCTCTCCTACATTATTTTAATACTCACAACACCATTATAATTTACTATTTCCTCCACTCATTCTCTCTTCTATTTTCAAATTACACTCACAACATTTTTTCTTCCCACCCATTTTCTTATATATACCCTCCGTCCTAGTAGAAGCTTCTCATTTTGCCATTTTGGGTGTCCCGTTAAAAGATTCCACTTTCCTTTTTTGGCAAAGAATCTTTACTATTTTCTCCACTCATTCTCTCTCTTACATTATTTTAATACTCACAACACCATTATAATTTACTATTCCCTCCACTCATTCTCTCTCCCATTTTCAAATTACACTCACAACATTTTTTCTTCCCACCCATTTTCTTAATTTGCGTGCAATGAAAAAAATGGACAGCTTATGTTGGGACGGAGGAAGTATATATATATATATATATATATATATATATATATATATATATATATATATATATATTATTATATTATAGGCAAGATACTATATACTCCCTCCGTCCCAGCCCAACTGATATCAAAATTTTGGGCACACACAGATTAAGGAAAAGTAAGAGAGAGAAAAAGTGGAAGAAAATGTTGTGAGTATGAAAAATTAAATAGGAGAGAGAATGAGGGGGAGGAATAGTTAGAAGAGAGAATGTTATGAGTGTAAAAGTGAAATAGGAGAGAAAATGAGTGGGAAAAATAGTAAAGATTTCCTTCCATTTTGGGCAGTATCAATTGAGCTGGGACGAACCAAAAAAAAAAAAAAGTATCAATTGGACTGGATCGGAGGGAGTATGTATATATTCGATCATTTAAAGTTGTTGCTGTCAGTAGTAACGACTTTAAGTTTAATTAGGTTAAAGTCGCTATTGTTAGTGGCGATTTTTTTTGGAAAAATTCCTTTTTAACCACAACCCCCAGATCTTATCCCATAAAAATCTATCCCAGATTCAAAATTTCAAACTCATTGAGAAGCCCAGATCAAAATATCGTGTAAACCCAAAACTCATTTGACCTGGTCAAATATAATTTTTAAATACCAATTTTACCCCTCCCTCTCTCTAAACGCAAAAGGAGGCCACTCTCTCTCTCTCTCTCTATTGACGGAATCCATGGATTCCTCTCCATTCACCATCTAATCCCTTCCTCACGCCCTCTCTCTGCCTCGCCAACCCTCGACGTCTCCATCTCCGGCCAAGCCCCCGTTCCGCCGCTACCTCAATCCCCTTCATCACCGAGCTCTCCCTCACATCTCCTTCAATCGCCCATTACCCCTGTTCCAAATCGGCGTCCACTGCCGACCTCCTCACCGTTCTCTCTCTCAAATTCGATTGAACAGAAACAACAAACCAATTTCTCTCTCGATCCCAACCAACAATCGCCTTCCTCACCGGCTCCCTCTAATCGACCGGAGCTAATTGTTCCTCAAGGTTGAGCTCACCCCCACAACACCAACCCAGCAAGCTTCACGCTGTTGGACTTAAGTAGTATCACCCAGGTGACTTGCAATAATTTTGTGGCATAAATTTTAAATTTACTCCAATATTATTGTTTTAGATGCCATAATTTTTCTATTTCTTCGTGCTGTGAATCTGTGAATGGTGTTTATACATATATATATACATGTAATTTTTATTTTTATTTTTGAAGATGTTGCAAGCTAGGAAAAATATGTATAGTTTGAATTGGGGGAAAAAGATGGTTGTCCATGTATTTTTTGAATTTTTTCTGATTGCAATGTTAATTTATGCTATTTCTGAAGTTGGGTTTTATGATTGTTTCTCTCTCTCAAAGGTCCTATATCACTTGATATAGGACCATTCAAAGGTCTTATAGCTTTGTATATGATGTTGTTAAGTCATATATCAGTTGCTATAGGACCATTCAAAGGTCTTAATGCGTTGGTATAAGATTGTGTGAGGTCCTATATCACATGATATAGGACCATTCAAAGGTCTTATAGCTTTGTATATGATGTTGTTAAGTCCTATTCCAGTTGCTATAGGACCATTCAAAGGTCTTAATGCGTTGGTATAAGATTGTGTGAGGTCCTATACTACTTGCTATAGGACCATCCAATGGTCTTATAGCTTTGTATATGATGTTGCCAGGTCATATACCATTTGCTATAGGACCATTCAAAGGTCTTATAGCTGTGAAATCTCATTTTTTTTTAAAATTAATTTTCCCCCACAGTTTATACTAATGAAATATATTGCAAAAATAAATGTAAATAAAGCATTGCTCAAGCGGTTAAGACCTTGGTTTATAGTGGAGGGTCTAGAGTTCGAATCCCACACTCTACATTTTGATTCAATTTTTCTAAAATAACATAGAAAATGACGGCTGTTTAGGAACGGGAAGGAGGGGTATTCTAGGTATATTAATTACAGCGGGTTTCTGAGGAATTTCTGATCTCGATTGGGTATTTATGGGTTTGTGATCTCACTTATGGGTCTTAGGGTCCTTGGCTACTTTTTTTTTGGGGCTTTAAATAAATTAAAAATCATGACAAACAAAAATAACCTCCCTTTCTATATACTCCATTCGTCCCATATTATCTTACCCAGTTGCTACAGTAGCAAGTTAATAGAGATGAACTTTGAACAAATATTAATATCAATCTATTCATTCTAATGAAATTTCAATAATTGTTATTGATAAATCATTTGATTATTTTATGAATAACAATTTTTAGATTTTTATTATGATAAGTAAATTAATATTAAAGATTGGTCAAAGTTGAACTCGGTTGACTGAGTTCAGAACAACTGGGTAAGCTTTTCTGGAACGGAGGGAGTAGTTTTTAAGTTTTAATATTATTTCATCCGTCTTATTTTAAAGTTTTAAGTTTGATTTTACACATAAAATGCTCAACAATAGTAACAATAGTAGTGAGTTGATGATATAATTGTACAAAATATTGTTCATAAAGTATATGGGTGAAAAGTAGAGCAAAGATTATTTTTTATTATATATATTTTTTATAAGGATTAGATTGTCCAAAATACTATTCATATTTTGTCATTTATGGATAAAGTAACTAAAAACATTAAACTGAGATTAAAAAAAAAAAAGGGAAGTATGAGCTTTAAACTGGACGTAAGGGATATGATTTTCTTGTTGATTAATTCTTCACAAACATCAAGATAGTTTAATTTTTGACTCCGACTCATCTCATTGAGATCAATAATTACTTTAATTTTCCAATGATTTTGGAGCAGTTTGGAATTGAAATTTTCATTTCATTGTCAAGTTACTACAATTACTTTCATAAAAGATTAGGAATATTTCGTTGTACTCGTTCGACAAAAATTAAGAGACTAATTTTATTTTTAAAAAGAATTATCTTGATAAAAAACAAATTTAAAAAGTTTTTGTTAATTCATTTCGAGACGGTGATAGTACTTACCTTCCTTACTTTTTGTATTCATTTTTTGTGATTATACGGTCAAATAGATTTTAATGGTATTTGAAATCATCAAATATCATTTAAAAAATTCCCTAGCCGAAAGACTCAAAAAGTTATTAGTTATAAATACTTTTGCACATTAAAAACGATAAATTGGGATTTTTTTTACTCACTCACTAAAATTTCTGGATCCACCACTAACTACTGGCAGTAGCAACTTCTAAGAAAATGTATATTTTGGTACATATTTTTGCAACATGTATATTTTGGTACATACTTGTATAAAATATAATTAAATGAAAAAAAATTCCTTTGTCCTGCTCGAAATAGAATTTTGATTTGATTGCATTCTGACTAAGGATTTGAAGAAAAAATAATGGTCATAATAAAAAATCTAAAAATTGTTATTATATCGAGATTAATAATATTCTCAATAACAATTTCTAGATTTTTATTAGGATTATTATTTTTTTTATTTAAATTACTTGGTCAAATTGTAATCAAGTTTATCAGATCCTATTTCGCATGAAACGAAGGAAGTATTAAATTAGTCATTTTAAAGATTTAAATATCAAAGATGTAAAGTTAAAATTGCCATTTCATTTAAATATTTAAATGACCCTTTGAAATTTCAATGATCTAGAGTTAAAATAGTTATTTCATTTAAATATTTAAATGGATTTATAAAATTGGCTAGGTGAGACAAAACAAAACCCAAATTTTAGAGGGACAATAGTAAAATCTGCCTGCTAGCTTCTGCGACGGGAGTTAAACCTTAGTGTTGTCTCCGTGCTTGCACCGATCGAGCCACTCAAGAGTTCTCCAATGGCGGACTCCACTGAGCAACCCAGCCGATCAAGAGACCTCGATAAACTCCTTCTCCGCCCCGGCCACTTAGTCGCCCCTACATTCGAGCCTCATCGAAGTAATCACCTCTCTCTACTCTATTCTTTGAGGAATTTTTACAAACAATTGGTGCGCATGTCTTAAATTTTGGTATTGTGTTGAATTGCAGCTGAGAAATGATCTTCAAGAATATGCGCGTGATTTGGTTGTTGGTGCTGGTGGATTAGAATTGAAGTTTCTAATCTCAATCGTCAATTTCTTTTCAGGTATGTTTTGTTTGTTTTTGAGCAATTTGATTTTAGTGGTTGATTCTGTTATTCTTTTTACTGAATTCACGTTTGGTTTGTGTGTTAGATTGATGTGCTAGTGTGAAGTAGATGAAGATATTGAAATTAGTTTTAACTTTGTATTATGAATCATGATGTTCAAAAATATCAATAGAAACTGAGGGTTTCTTTGATTACCTTAAAAATTAATTCGCTTATATTGCAACTGCAAAAGAAGATAGAATGTGCGAATGACAGTTTGTTTCAATTTTTTGTGAAGGGATTTAGAGAATGGGATATGCCTATAAAATTAGCAGTTCCGAATTTGTGTTAATTCCTAGAATGCTGGTTATGTTCCCTTGGTTTGCGAGCATTCAACACAAGACCATATGATTTACTTGGCTTGCAAGCTTGGCATATAAAGACTGTAAATGGAGATCATGTTCTTCTGTATAATTTGGATGGTTAATTGGTTAGTGTGTTCACACTTACCATCAATCTCTATATTAGTATGCCCTACTTTCAGCGCTTTTAAATTGTGGAAACAAAATGTAAGGATGACCCTGGTATGTACTTACGGGTGACTTAATAGGTTATTATGAAACATGGTTTGGTTAAGTTTAGTTAGATACAGACATATTGGGTCAGGAAAAGCGTAACCAAATTTCTGTTTCATGAAAAGAAGTAATTTTGCACTTTTTAAAAAATAAAAAATAAAAAAAATCAACAACTAGGTTTCTGTATCTTTTCTATCTCTTGACATGAATATTTCTTGATTTCTTCTGTTGCTACTACAGGCTTGAGGATGTTGGGAAGCCGAAGGCTGAGGTAGCTGCAAAAAGAGTGATGGAAAGAGTTAGTGGTTTTAATATTGTCCCATACTTCGGACGCATTGAGGACAATGAGCTAGACTTTTACAGTGAATTCAGCATAATTGTTCTTGGCCTTGATTCGATTGAGGCTCGAAGTTACATAAATGCAGTGGCCTGTGGATTTTTAGGTATATCTGTGCTATTTTTCTTCTGATTTTGCAGCTTAGAAATCTCGTAACATTGTGGTTGGTTGAGTTATAAGTGAATGCTCTTGATTTTATTCTATATTTACATGTCCCGTAGAGTTTTCATTTCTTGCTTTCCCTGTGGTTCTACTCCATTTTGCTCTACCATTGTTTATCTTTCATTATATAAAGTCATGTGGATCCTGTACTGCTGTCCACGATTCGTGCTTTTCTTCATATAAAGGTGTAGATAGACATGGGCAAACCGGAACCGGAACCGGCAAGAACCGGAGAACCGAACCGGAACCGGAACCGGCAGAACCGGAACCGGAACCGGCAAGAACCGAAACCGTCCGGTTCGCGGTTCAATCTCGGTTCGACATTTCCAAAAACCGTGAACCGCCGGTTTTGGAACCGGAACCGGAACCGGAGAACCGAACCGGAGAACCGGCGGTTCGGAACCGGGGAGAACCGGCGGTTCTTACGAAAAATTCAAAAAAATTTCAAAATTTGCCCCTTTTTTACAGCTTTTTCAGTCAATTTGCCTTTTTTTTGTGGTTTGTGAGTGATTTTTGTATTTCTTAGTTGTTTAACAAAGATAGAGTAGTTAAATCTATACTCTCTTCTTCAAATAAGTGTATAAATTTTTTTAGTAAATAAGGCACAAATTTAATAACATGAATGAAACTTGAGGTACCATTTTAGCCAACTATAATTATGGAAAATGAGTTCTTGGAGGTCAAATACATATACACACAGAGACGCAAACATTTATCTTATACTCATTGAGACATGTTTTTGCAACATCTTATAATCTGTGCCACACTTCAATATTTTTTAAATATTTTTGAAATATGGATACTTGCTTGGCAGCGGATGGAGTAGCAGCAATATAACTTCTCCTATTGACTTTTTAACCGTATGACTTTTTTGAATTTGGCCTTGGGCGGTCGCCCACTTCTCTTGGGCGGTCGCCCATGTGTGCAGATTTTCAAAAAAAAAAAAAAAGGGGCAACAAAAGAACCGGAAAACCGTGGAACCGGAACCGGCATCAAGGAACCGGAACCGGGAACCGGATTTTGGCGGTTCCATCTCGGTTCCCCCCTTTCCCGGAACCGGAACCGGCGGTTCGGAACCGGAACCGGAACCGGGAACCGGTTGCCCATGCCTAGGTGTAGATCATATCTCACCTTAAACATGATGAAACGAAACACATGTAATAGGCTCATACTATGTGCTTGTATCATTAATGTCTTTCAGGGCTGTCCCTTTGCTAAGCACTTCCCAAACTTCATAACATTGCTTCATATTTGGTTCTGTAAATCCAGATTATGACTCTGATGACAATCCAAGAGAAGAAGCAATAAAGCCTATGGTGGATGGTGGAACCAAAGGTTTCAAGGGCCACACTAGGGTTATTATGCCTGGAGTCACACCATGTTTTGAATGTACCATTTGGCTTTTCCCTCCGCAAGTGAAGTTTCCATTATGTACTCTAGCTGAAACCCCAAGAAATGCTGCTTACTGTATTGAATATGCACATTTAATTAAATGGGACGAGGTAATAACTAGTCACTTACCACCATTTCCTCCCATACTGGTTTGCATTTTCTGAAAATTGTATTTTGCATCTCATCTGCAGGTTCATTGTGGAAAAACTTTTGATCCCGATAACCCTGAACATATGCAGTGGGTGTATTCAGAGGTTTACCAATTTACATTCCCTCTTTTTTCCTTCCTGATTGTAGGTTTTAAGTGCCTCCTCTCAATTGACCGGCATTAATCTGTAGGCTGTCAAGAGAGCAGAGCTTTTTGGAATTCCAGGAGTTACATATTCTCTGACTCAGGTGAAAATTCTAGGATCTTCAACTTTTATAATGGTGCATGTAACCCTTATAGCCCATTTCATGAATGTATATTTTGAACCGTAACCATTAGTCTGATAATAGTCCGCCTCTGCTACATAAAAAATAGGATATAATGCATGTCTAATTATCTATTCATGGCATGGATTGGATAACTCTTTTTCTATTCTCCCTGCTCAAGAATATCTTAGTTCAGCTGAATGGCATTTCGACACATGGAATATTATGCTTACTGGATTGACCTAGTAGATGATGTTGTTCTCACTCCCGTTAACCCTTCTGTTATTCTCTGATAACTCAAATAATAACTCGAATGCTTTTATCCTTTTGGTTATAGGGCGTGGTGAAAAAATATTATTCCTGCTATAGCTTCCACAAATGCAATTATATCTGCTGCATGTGCTTTGGAAACCTTGAAGATGGTGTCAGGATGCAGTAAAACATTGTCAAATTACTTAATGTGCGCCATACATCTTCGTTTTGAATTTGCGTATCAGATTTACAAATATTTATCTCATTGAAATGATAAATTTTCTGCGAGGTTTTGACAAGTATTTTGCCAAAGACACTTGCAAAATAGTATCCCTCAAAATGAACTTGACAACGTCAATAGTTATGTGTATGGTCGGTGCTTACTAAATGAACTAATTCTTCGGTGACTGGCCCTCCTTTACTTTGTTAGTTGTTTAATTAAATTCTCACTATTTTTATCCTATCCTTATATGATGTATGTGACTTTTATAAGCGTTACTTAGCAGAAAAGTTTTGGTAAATATGATAGCATGTAATCTTGTGTGCCTGAATTATTTACCCTTCATCTGCTTATGAGCATCAAAATTGTCAGTTTCTCAAAGTTGACACCTGTTCTTTTTCTTTAACGGTGTTTATCTTAAATTTTAAGAGTTTGAATTATTATACTTATATTTTTATATTATTTTGGTGAAGCTTTTCTCTCGTTGTAGCCTTTACACCTTCATACATTATATGTTAGTATTCAGATATTAAAAATTTAAAGATATGGAGTACTGTTATCCATCTTCTTTCCTTGGATGGGATAAATTGTCCTACAATGAACTTTAGATTAAAAAAAAAAAGAGATAGAGAGAGAGGAGAAAGGCCATTAGCTTTAGATTTTCTCTCTTAAGCTATTCCATTAGCATAGTTGCTACTTATACATCTTGAATTTATTGTAGGTATAATGGTGTTGAAGGTCTCCACAATAAGGTGACTGAGTTTGTGAAGGACAAAGACTGTCTTGTTTGTGGTCCTGGCATTCTCATTGAGCTGGATACTTCAATTCTTTGAAAAGGTCCACTTCCTTTAAGCCATAATTAGTTGCAAATATTTGAGGATTCTTTCTTTTATTGAAAATGTTAGGTTGAATCAATCTGGTCTCTTGTGGCTGCTGAGCTTTGGTCCCGATGGCCAATTATGTTGGAAATTTGGTTTAAACATAGGTTTGACCAAGTTTTGACCAATTTTAAATGTATTTTCATTTTTGTGTAAATGAAAAATAAATTACATATTTATAATCTACATTCGGAGCAGATTAATGAGATGTATTAATTCTCTTAAAACCAAATTGTGGTGAATGAGAAATTAATGCTCAAAGTATGTAATTTGAAATGGGTTTATGAGTTTGTGAATATAGAAAGCCATATCCCACATTGCCTAGAAACCAAAAAATAGTTGAGTTTATAAACTCATCCACTTCAAGGAGGTAACAATCAAGTGTTATTCTCCTACCATGCAACCTAGTGGTTCATGGGTCAACTATGCAAGGAGTGGCCCAATTGTGCTAGTTTTGGACTAGCTCAAATTGAACCA
This sequence comes from Adenophora triphylla var. japonica, assembly GCA_022495995.1. Lineage (NCBI taxonomy): Eukaryota > Viridiplantae > Streptophyta > Magnoliopsida > Asterales > Campanulaceae > Adenophora > Adenophora triphylla. The sequence continues at coordinate 206,349 of JAFEMH010001627.1, read as the reverse complement.
CAACCGCGAAGGCTGCATTGGGCGCTTTTGAGGCGCACACTTTGCACTTCGCAAAGTCGCTAGGAGCTGTGAAGCTTTAAACTTTTGAGAAATTTCCAAAGTTCATGGCTCGAGTGATTCAGGCGGTTTGGTTCGGTTCTTGTATTGGGTCGGCTAGAGGTGGCTTGGCCCAGGCGTGTTGCTGGTTAAGGTCTGGGCTATCCAAGTGAAGTGGGCCGTGTATTGGGCTTCTGGTTGTGTATGTTCGTGGGCCCTGGGTCACTGGATAGGATCCGTACCCATTCGTGTATATGGGTGCGGACTTGGTGCGAATGGGTGTTAAACCCGTTCACACCGGATCGGAGCCGGTTCCCTGAATCTGGTTCCTCGATCAGGTGCGATCCGACGGCCAGGATTGATTCGGGCAGAATTGTGACTCTTTACAGAATGGTGACCAGTACTCTTGGAAAACTATTAATAGCCCCTCAGGATGGATGGTCAATTTGATCAGTCATCCAACTATCATTAGCAAGTTAGAGAGAGAGCATCTTGAAGCATAAATTTCATTCAAGTTCAGAAGTTTCAAATACTCAGATTTGTTCGCCGATGTCGTTAATTTGGAGTGCTCCTATTAACAACAGTTAAAGTCGTTGCATCTTACGAGAAGATTGTCAGTAACCGTTAGTACTAGTGCGGGACAATTACTTCTTATGGAAATTGTGTCCAACACAAGCTTCGACTTTCCTCCGTCCCGGTTTTATTTTATTTTTTTCGGTTTTATTTATTTTCAGTTATTTTCTTAAAGAAAGTCTTTTCGAATTCCGTTAATTTTTCCTAACAAATTATTGATTGCAGAACTTTCTTCTGGGTGTTACCAGTGTATATTGTATTCAATATGTGCTTTCATTCTGCCCATAATTAATATGCTAAGACCTGACCCAGCAGGAAATTAATCATTCTTTACTAGCCTTGGTAGCCCCGTTAACTTCCTTTTGCACACTGATTTCTGATTTGCTTTTCTGTAAAGCTTAATAATTTCTTCCGCTGTCCTGAAAGTATATAGTCCCACTTCTACTTTCTGTCTGCCCCACCAAAAAGTCCTTTTCTATCTATGAACATCCATTATTTTCCGAACTTTTTTCATTTGAAAAGGCATGACCTCTCTAATATCTATCACAGAAAAAAATATAATCATGTTAGTGCAAATTATAGGAAGTATAAAGAAGTGGAAGTACAATATTCGAACTCTGATAGAGCCACGGGATACTACCACTAATGTGAAACCACCGGAATTGGAAACTTGGTTGTTCTGCATGCTCTCGCCGTGAAATACGATACTACCAGAATTGGGAACTTGTGATTCATGGTCATGCTTAACAAACTGTGATTTAGCCACTGGATTCTTATAAGTAATTTTATCATGTAACAGGTAGACGGAATATTAAGTTCACATACTATCAACTCTTTATTGATTTCCGATACATTAAGTGATCGAATTTCAGTATCAAATATGATCTGTTTTAGCTTGAATGTCGATACATCCTATAGACCTTCGAAAGTATTGAGATTTAGGTGTCATGTCTGGAGGCTTCCATACTTGCTCGATCTTCCTCCAAACTTCCAAGTCCCTTGTACAGTGTATGGATTGTATAATGCTACTACCTTGGTCCCTAAATGACCTTCTTTTTTAGTATAACTTGTAAGTTGTAACTTAAGAAAGTTGGCCTTTAGGCAATTTTTTAGCATAGAGTTCATGTTGTAGTGTTGCAAGTCCGCACTCGGACATGATAGTTGGCAATAAAAGTTTAGCTAGCTTATTAAAAAATGACTCTCATTTCAGGAATCTCTCGGCTCGCCTGAGATCAGTAATGTGTATTTGACTTCTTACTTGGGGACACTGTTGTCATATACTCCCTCCGTCCCACAATAATATGTAAACTTTCTATTTTGGGCGTCCCACAATAATATATACTTTCCCAAAATGGAAAGGAATCTTTACTATTCCCTCCACTCATTCTCTTTCCTACATTATTTTAATACTCACATCACCATTATAATTTACTATTCTCTCCACTCATTCTCTCTCCTACTTTATTTTCACACTCACAACACTTTCAATATAATAATTTCTCCTTAATCCCCGTGCATTTTGCAAAAGTCCATAAAATTGTGGGACGGAGGGAGTATCTTTAATTGTTCTGCAACAGTTCATTGAACTACTTGAAGATCACCCCAAGTTATTCCTAGTCAAAGCAAGCATTACGCACCGTGGAAGGAATCTCTACATGAAGGCACCTCCCATATTAGAAGAGATGACTAGATCAAACCTAGACATACCCCTCTTTGAATTGGTGGATAAAATACCAAAGGACATTATCCATGTGACAGGAATAGCTGGAAAGGGTGACCAGAAACAATCTTGCTTAAGAAATTTGTCTATTACCTTCAAGGGGATTGATGGAATTTCAGCGATGGACACAGCTGGAGGGGCATAAAATGATTTCAGACTACCTGGTTTAGCCCGATACTGCTGATCAGGTGCATAAATTCACTCTCTCCCTTGCCCTTTCTGTTTTTCTGATGCTAGTATATGGAGTTTAGGTGATAGGAAGGTATATTTGGACATTGGTCTATTTTTGTGAGATATCCATAGAACTTTGGAAGGAGAATTATTTACCAGATTATGAAATGAAAGATCATCTTCGTTGTTGTCTTGATTGACTGAGTAAATTTTATTTTTACATAACATACTAAATTCCCCTAAATGAATTATACATACTTTTGAGTTGAATGTAAGGAGAACTACCAATTCAAAAATCTTTTTCCATGTTCTATTTATCATCCACTATTGGATAACCGAAGCTTTAGAGTTGATGTATGATGAGCTTTTTACAGCATACACACACAATCACACACCTCTTTGTGGATCTATGCTAAGTTTACTCCAAGGAATCCGGAAATATAAAAATATGGGTTTATGTTGTTTATATATTGGGTAGATGATAATGTTTTCATTAAATGGTTTGAAGAATATTAGATCTTCCGAGTAGAAAATAGATAAATATTTATTGCAACATGATAGAATTTACGGCAAAGCAAAAGGTAGTATATTCATAAAAATGTTATTCATCATACAAAAGGTATACTACAGCATTATATACAAGCTACGCAACTAATTATCCCTAGCCCAAGATACGAGTCAATCTCCTAATCTCTTGCTGAGATCCTAAATCAAAGGAAACTGAAAGATATGGAGATAATTCCGTAATCAAATCAAGTCTTTCGCTCCCCCTCGAGTTGGAGCATGAAGATTCCGAATGCCCAACTTGGCAACCAAGAACTGAAAATGAGCCGCGCCCAAGGCTTTTGTGAATATGTCGGCAACTTGTTGTTCAGTAGATATCTTTCATGGAGAAATGTCGTTAGATTCCACGCGTTCTCGTACAAAATAGCAGTCCATTTTGACACGTTTTGTTCGTTCGTGAAACACCGGGTAATCAGGGCCGGCTATTAGTAGGAGCAAGAGGATCTTCGGCACCGGGCCCCAAATTTTGGAGGGCCCCCATTTTTCTAGGCTCCATTAGGTATATATCTTAAAAAAAAAAAAAGGTTATATATCTCCAAAATCCAAAAAAAAAAAAAAAAAAAAAAAAACGCAATCAACGTCGAAATTCAAGGGTTAGGGGAGGAAAATCAATCGACGCAAACTTGGAAATCATGGAGGATAACGGGTAATTGATTTAACGATAAACTTAAATACCTCATCAATCACAATCCGGCTCCATCAATCATCGCCTAGCCAAATTGACAAACCCGCCGAGAGAACCGAAGAAATTTTGTTCCAACTTTGGTCCAATCGCACCGGCGACGGCAACGGGCATGGCAATCAACGACAGCGTCGTCGATCCAAGCTTTGTCTCACTCTCGGCTTCGACTGCGACAAGCGTTGTTCCGGGCGGAAGGCTTCCGCCTTCCTGCAGCCTTGCTTTGGCTTCTTCCCCGTACCGTTCTGTTGGACCAGCCACCAAGTTCAACTTTTTAGGGAATAAATAATTGTCAAGCTTGGTCGATCTGGGATTAAACATTATTTAGAAGGTAAATTTTTTTAATTTATTCTTTTAGTTTTAGATTTTTAGTCGACTACTTTACTGTTGTTTGACTTTAATTTTTTTTTTTTTATGTTTAATTTTATTCTTTTGATTTTATTCTTTTAGATGAATTAAAATAACTTCATATTTAATTTAGTTATTAATCTCATTGTTTTATTGTTGTTATTATTGTTTTTGCAGAGTCAAAATAGGTGTCATCAATCAAGAATATTTTTGTTGACTGAAAATTGCACTTTCCAGGTTTTTTCAATCCATTACATATTTACATTCTAATAATTTTTAATTATGCCTCCGAAAATTAGAAAATATGTTCCTGGTCATGAAAAACGTAAGAAAAAAAAAAGAATTGAAAAGTTGAATGAGTCTCAAAAAGGAGCACTTAATAGGTTTATCATAAAAGATTCACATGTTTCACTTGAAAATCAAAATGTTGATAATGTGTTTTTTGATGCTAATGTGCGTATTGATGCTAGTGTGCCCATAAAAAGTGATAATGGTGATAATGTGCCTATTGAAAAGGATAATTTTGATGATGTGCCCACTAAAAATGATAAATTAGGTGATGTGCTTGTTGAGAATGATAACAATGATGATGTATGTATTGAGAACAATATAGATGATGATGTTGTAGATGACATTTTTGTTGAAAATGATAATGTAATAAATTATTTTTGAATTTTATTGCTTAATTTTGAAAAATTTTAATCTTTATATAAAAGCACTTATACACACATATTATTTTTTTGTATTAATTTTTAAACACTAGGGGCCCAATATTCACATTTCGCACAGGGCCCCAATTATTATTAAGACGGGCCTGACCGGGTTGTTTGCTATATGTCGGGCAGCTTGATTGTCGCAATAGAGAGCAGTAGCTTGAAATTGTTTTGCTTCATCCTGAAGAGAAGCCAAACTAGTTCACTAACTGTAGTGGCCATTGCTCTATTTTCGGCTTCTGCCGAGGAGCGAGAGACGACGGATTGTTTTTTGATACGCCACGAAATGGGAGCACCACCTAAAGTCATGAAATAACCGGTACAAGAGCGTCTAGTCATTGGGCAACCACCCCAATCAGCATCACTGTAAGCCTCAAGAATTAAATCACCGCATGAAGGAAGGAATATACCTTGACCAGCTGTGTTCTTGAGGTAGCGAAGGACCCGTGAGGCTGCATTCATGCTACGTCGGGGGGCCGAGATGAATTGGCTAAGAAGATTAACCGAGAACTGAATGTCTGGCCTAGTCACGGTTAAGTAAAGTAGCCTGCTGCCGATGAGTCGTCTGTACTGTAGTGGATCAACGAGGGGGCTGTCATCTTTCCCTGAGAACCGCAAATTTTGGTCCATAGGAAAGGAACTTGGGCGGCCACCTTTCAAGCCGCTTTCTTCCGGGATATCCCACGTATACTTGCGTTGGCTAAGGACAATACCTTCGGGTGATCTTGCAACTTCAATGCCTAGAAAATATTTGAGGGGCCCAAGGTCTTTGATGCTAAATTGTTGGTGTAAATGAGTCTTTCACACTTGCAATCTTGGAAATACTGTCACCAACTAATATTACATCAACATAGATTCCCTTTCGCTTGAAGATGAACAAAGAGTGATCCGCTCGTGATTGTCGAAAACCAACATCAAGCAAGGCACGGGTGAATTTTTGGTACCAATTACGAGATGCTTGACGAAGACCATAAAGTGATTTACGAAGCTTGCAAACGCGTGTATCCCCATCTTTGGCAAAGCCTTGTGGAATCTTCATATAGACATCCTCCTCTAAGTCTCCATGAAGGAAGGCATTGTTCAGATCAAGTTGGTGTATAGTCCAATTCTTTTTCGCAGCCACAACAAGTAGACTACGCACGAGCTTGGCAACGGGTGCAAAAGTCTCGTGAAAGTCTATCCCTTCAACTTGTGTGAAGCCCTTTGCCACTAAACGCGCCTTGTAACGTTCAATTTCACCATTGGGTTTGTATTTAATCTTGTAAACCCATTTTGAATCTATTGCCTTTTTGTCGGGTGGCAGTACTTGAGTGTCCACGTTCTATTTTCTTTCGGGGATTGGATTTCTTTCTTCATTGCCTCCCTCCAATGCTCATTTTTTACAACCTGGTAATAATACTTTGACTCATGAGAGGTGATGGCCGCCAAAAAAAGCTTTATGATTAGAAGAAAATTTGTTATAGGAAACAAATTTGGACAGAGGATATACCTTCAAGTTCACTGAGTTGGCGATAGTTGGCGCATGGTCTATGGAGCTTGGCAAGTCAACAACATACTGTTCAAGATGCTTTGGTTGTTGTCTTACACGATCACTTCGGCGGAGTTGCTCTTGGTTCGGTTCAGTCCGTGGTTGTTCAGTCAAAGGGGCAGTCTGTTCACCCATTTCATTCGGCCCGATGGCGGCGAGTGCAGTCGGTAGCATCTGGCTCGGCTCTCCCATTGTCATTGCCATTAGCCGTGTCATGAGGGTAGTAGTAATCCTCCACACACTCCTCCCAATCACTATCCCTTTGCTGGACTAATTCTTCCACCCGAATTCCAGGAGAAACAAGTTTCTTGAAGGGAAAAATATGCTCAACAAAATGCGCATCTCACGAAGAATAAATTTGCTTTGTTTCAAGATCAAATTGTGGGTAAGGATAGCCGACAAATTTATCTCCTCCCTTTTTGTTATCCTTGGCATAAGCGAGACACCCAAAACGACGTAGATGTTCGTATTTAGGTCTCTTCTTGAATAAAATTTCATAGGGAGTTATTGTTATTGATAACTTTAGAGGGCAATCTATTTATAATGTACGTAGCAGTTAGAACGCACTCTCCCCAAAACTTCTTTGGTAGTCCTGCTTCAAAATGTAATGCCCAAAATGTGCCTATGCTTACGTTCAACAACTCCATTTTGTTGGGGCGTATCCGTTGTGCAAGATGTCTCAAATAACATGCCATGTTCAACATAATAATCAAGCATTTGTTGAGACTGAAATTCAAGCCCATTATCACTGCGTATTCGTTTTATTATTTTTTCAAATTGTGTATGTGTCATGTTACAAAAGCAGGTAAGAAGTCGATAAACCTCTGATTTGAATTTCATGAGAAAAACCCATACACCTCTACTAAAATCATCAACCACAGATAGAAAATAATGTGCTCCAAAAAAAGGAGTTTTGTATCCTCTCCATATATCACAATGAATAAGATCAAAACATGAGTTTGACCGAATACTACTACTAGGAAAAGGTAATCTTGTCAATTTGGCTTTAAAGGCAAGAATCACAATGTTCCTCATCCGTTATTTTACTACCACAGATAATATTAAAATAAGACGACTTCAAAGTAGACGTGTGTCCCAATCTTCTATGCCAAACACTTGAATCAACAGTAGCTGTTAGGGTCATACCTTCCTTAGCAACGGCTCCATGTAGTATAGACCATTGTAGTGCCTACCCATCCCAATCAGCGTCCTCGAAGCTAAGTCCATGATACAAAATTCCGAAAAAAATGTGAGTGCATAGTTGTTAAAGGCGAAAGGCGAAAGGCGAGAGGCGTGCGAGAAGTTCCTGGAAAAGGCGAATGGCAAGGCGGCCGAAAGGCGAGCAAGGCGGTAAAATAGAACAAAAGAAATAGTAAAATAATATATATGTAAAATATATTAAACAAAGCTTAAACATGTTAAGAACAAGAATTTTGCATTAAATAAAGGTCACAATTTCACATGTATAGCAACTTAACACAACTAAAACACCCAAAAGTGAGAATTCTAAGACAAAAAAACACATTTTATGTTCAAATCAATAAATGAGTAGTTGTTTAAAAGCGTGAAATAGGTGAATTCGAATATATAATTTCAAATGTACAATTCCATACCTAGCAATGAATATAAGATATATTTAAAACTTCAAATGACAGAGGAGACTCAAAGTAAAGCGAATAAACTAATTAAATTAGTAAACATATAAAAATTTGCAAACCTCCCTTTAAAATTTTGAATAAAGCAAGCTATTTGTAGTGTTTTTGTCCCACTCCTTTGTCGTTGTTCTAATTTTTTATTTTTGACACTTATTTTCTTTTGTTCGCTTGCTAGAAATTATGGATATCTTTCTTTCTCATGTACACCACAAGCTATCTTTACTCCATATTATCCCAAAACAACGCATTGGATAAGTTAAATTATTGAAACTAAAATTACAAAATGACCTAGTTTAACACAGCACATACGCATATTATGCCTTTTGACAAAGGCGGACTGCTCACGCCTCTCACCATAACCAAGAAGCGTCTCGCCTGGCGTAAAAGGCGCACAACATGTTTAACTTAAACCGTTATGTATCATCTTTATCGTTTATTATAGAGAAAGATTATTTGGTTCAATATATGTTTACATGCTTATTATATTGAACTGCGTCCCTAGTTGTTGAGAACAACTAGTATAAGTTGGTAATAGATAATCATGGAGATGATTATATGCATGGAGATGCACATTACACTTATGGATACTTGCTAGAGAACAAGTATTGGACTTGACCTACTTATGAGATTTATGACATGGTCTGTTGTCATGATTTAATCTCATGATAGTCGTGTTATTGAATCCTTTGTACCTGAGATTATCATCGTCTTCCACATGATGAACGTTGTGTTTAATGTAGTCTAACACTATCTTTAGTCGGATAGCAATAAGGGCTATGTTAGCACGATCGGATTCTTGTAGGGAAGAATGATAAGTCAAGACGGGATTTGTCCCTCTCTGTTTGAGAGAGATGTTTGCTTGGGCCCCTCGATGAATAGTGTTGATGAAATGTATGGCCATACTCAAGTGATTTGATAGAGATCAAATGCATTTGGATTATCAACATATTCAGAATCGAGAAAGCATTGAACGGAATGAGTTGACATAGACCATGACTCATGTTCAATTTGACATCGTGGACAAAGGGATTGTGACATTGGATCTATCAAGGAATCAAGCTATGATGTTATATTTAATTGGGTGGACATAATGATTTGCTAGAAGTCACTTACGTCTTGTGAGGTTGATGTTTCAACTCACTACCAACATAAAATATAATTCCTAAAGGGTCACACACAAAAGAACGAATTTGATTCGAGCTGAAAATTGGAAATTTGGGTTCTGGCACGACTCGTGCCTTGGGTCACGACTCGTGCCAAAGGTAACGACTCGTGACCAAGGCTGAGACACGACTTGGTTTTTGTCTCGTTTTGATCAGAACGAGTTGGGGCTCAAGGAACGACTCGTGAGCACGAGTGGAAGCAATTGGCATGACTCGTGCCAAGGCCAAAATTCGTGTTCGTACAGTTTTCCTTGGCTAGGAAGGAATTGGTGTTTTACAAGGTTTCTACCCTAATTGTTAAGGGATTTATATGTGATATAAATACAATCTTGCAGCCATAATTTTCCTACTCTAATATCATATTTCTAGGTTTATGAAACTCTAGATTTTGATTTTGATTTTGATTTTGAGTCAAAAGTCTCAAATTATTTCATAGTTTTGGCTTTTGATTATTGAATATTGATTCAATAATCAAGAGGATCATCTAGCAATCCAACAAGAAGTGTTCTTGGATTCGTTCGCGTGTGAATTACCGATAGAGGGTGATAAGTTAATCACCAAAAGCTTGAAGCCTTCCGTTCGTTGATTCATCACAAGGTAAAGAACAAGGAGAAGATCTAAGTTTCATCAACGGTTCAAAGATTCGAAGGTTGTTCATCGATTCAAATAGAATTTAAATCCTAGATCCGTTTTGAAAGGTCAACATAATCGCATTAAGGTACGTAAATTCTATTTCATGGTTTTAACTATTCATGTTAGACGAATTCAAAGGCTAGGGTTTTGATTGTTATTTCTAAGTTCTTCCGCTGCGTTTGTAACCCCAAAACCCAACACAACAGCCCGCCATAAAATCAAAAGGCGGTCGAGCCCTAAAGGCGCCAAAACGGCGAGGCGGGCGAGAGAAGTGCTAGCCTTTCGCAACTATGTGTGAGTGAGCAGTTCAAGTCCTTTGTTAGTTCACTGACCGAAAGAAGATTGTATTTAAATTCAAGTATATTTAGAACGTGGTGAATTTTCAATCCATTCGGCAAGCAAGTATTGCCAACTTCCTTGACTGGAATAGCATCTCCATTGGGTATTTTAACTGGCATCTATCTTCCGGAATGACTCAGATTCTCCAAAATTCTTCCATCGCACATGATGTGCTCGTTTGCCCCAGAATCAATAATCCAAGGCATTACATTTATCATCTTACCAGCCATGTTAGTAGTGGGTAGATCACCTCCTTGTGTGCTTCCTTTTGCTTCGGAATCCATGTTCAGATACTGCACAAGTTTTGCATAATTCTTTGCTGATAAACTTGGTATGGGACTGTCCTCGCTGCTTGCAAGATGTGCCACTTTTCCAGTAGTCTTCACCTTGCCTCTACTTTCTCCCCCTTTCTCAGCATCTCGGTTGTTCCTTTTCTTTCCCTCCGGGTAACCCACGATCTCATAACAATTTTCAATTGTGTGGTAGAATTTTCCACCGTGAGTGCATCTAGGCTTCTCCTTTTTACCACTTCTGCCCTCTTCCCTGCCTTGCCGCGAGCTTGCAATGGTCTGAAAAGCCGCTGCCTCCACATTGATTCTCCCAACAGTGGATATTTGTCGCTGTCTTTCATCCTCTGAGAGAAGGTGATAAGCTATCCCCAACGATACTATTGGTGTGGTGCTCAAGATTTGTGTCTTGATTGTGCCAAAGCTATCGTTAAGACCCATCAAGAATTCGTATAACCGTTCCTTCTCCTTCATCTCGGTCAATTGCTTTGAGATGTCGCAAGTGCATCCACTACATTTGCATTTTGGAGTCGGTGAAATTGCCTGCATTTCGTCCCAAAGGCCCTTAAGCTTGGTGTAGTAGTAGGACACCGAAAGCTTCTCCTGCCGTGTGAAGGTGATTTCACATTTCAATTCATATGCTCTTGGTGCGCTTTCGTTCCTAAAGCGCTCCTGTAAATCTGCCCAAATTTCTCGTGCCATTGTCGCGTGCTTGACACGGTTGCGGATGTCCTTTTCCATGGAGCTATGCAACCATCCTTTTATCATGGCATTGCAACGCTTCCATAGAGGTAAATCTACTGCTCCTTCCTTGGGCATTGGAATCGATCCATCCACGAATCCAAACTTGTTCTTTGCAAACAAGGCATTGCTCATCTCTTCAGCCCAGTCTGCATAGTTCCCGTCATGAAGGAGATCGCTGACAAACACGGTATTCGGGCTATCAGAAGCCGCGATGAAATAGGGTGACATTTTGTCCACTACGACCCCACTGGTAGTGGTTTTGTTGCCACTGGGCTCTGTCATAGTAGGTACGTAAAAGAAATTTTTCGAATCTAGCTCTGATACCATGATAGAATTCACGGCAACGCAAAAGGTAGTATATTCATAAAAATGTTCATCATACAAAAGGTATACAACATCATTATATACAAGCTACGCAACTAATTATCCCTAGCCCAAGATACGAGTCAATCTCCTAATCTCTTGCTAAGATCCTAAATCAAAGGAAACCGAATAATTAGTGATAAGTACAAAAGATATGGAGATAATTCCACAATCAAATAAAATCAAATCAGGTATTTCACAACATGGATATGGAGTAGTTCATATGGAACCGGGGAGGGGGGGGGTCCTCAGTTTGCCAGCCAAGAAAGGTTGTGGTGTGGGAGTGAGGGGCCACCGAGACGAACTCCATAATTGGTGCAACTATACTTTGCTTTCACCAAGGAGAGAGAAGATATCAGAGCAAGTCAATTGCAGACATGAATGGACTCTCCAGTGCTGTGGGTAAGCTTGATTAGGTTGAAAACATGATCGACACATAGCGCTTCTTTTTTTTAATCTTCGCAAGATTTTGTAACTTCACCATTGGCCACAAGTAATATCAAACACTACACACTAACATAGCTAATCTTGAGTAGTTTTCACTATCTTTTTGTGGGGATGAAAGTGTGTGTGTGTGTGTGTGGTTGAACTATTTTTAGCAATATCCATATATATCCAAAAAGACAATAGACTATATTTGACAATGACAAACTTACCTCTCAAGCTAAATCAACCACTACTGTACTATATCAGATAAAGTCCTCTTAGATAACATAATTATATATTCTCAACTTTCCAAATCTTTGCATGAGTTTGACAACTATGTCCATTTTGTAATTTCAGTTGAGTACTCTTTAACTCCATTTTTATTTGTTTATGTGTGCGCAACCACCCGTGAGAGAGAATACAAGGGTTGAGGTCTGCTCTCTGATTGTGGAATTGCTGCAGGAGAGGTTTCGTTGTTATGTTGTTGTAAATGACTCAAAGTGAGTCACTGCACCCGATGTGGGCCCCACATATGTTAAATAAATCTCATTATTAATATATAAAACGATAAAACGTTAATCATTGGCAGCAGCGAAGCAACAGAACCTCTGATGCAGCGGTTTCGCTTCCTGAGGAGTTATGGTGGGGTTCAAGAGAGGACTCAGAGAGATTGAGAACCAAGTATATTGTGAAGATTTGAGACCATGTTTGGATGAGATATCTAACATATTTGGGTGTGGGTTGTTGCCTATTTGCTGGTCTATCTATATGGATAATATCTATCATAAACACACTTCATGATCCTCTTGTGGGTCTTCTCTTCTATTAGATAGATTGGCTAACTGGGTCCCACCACCTCACATGTCCAACCCATAATAATAATAATAATAATAATAATAATAATAGTATAACCCCTTTTAACTAGAGCTCATCCTTTCCCTATTTAATTTACATAACACATCCTATTCATCAATCAAACCAAACACACAAAAGAATTCCAAGCTTTTCTCTTTTCCTTTGCGGACAGTTAGTTGTTTTCGAGATCTTTTAAACCAAGTCTGAGAAAAAGACTTTAATTAGTTATGGAAGTTGGCATGGAAGTTATAGAAGATGATGTCTTCTTTGCAGACTTAAGCCACAGAATCTCTCTCCTTATCATGGATGATGATGAAGTCCCCATCTCCCAATACCCTCCTGTTTCTTTTCAGGTTCTTCTTCTTCTCTCTCTCTCTCTCTCCCGTAAGGTGATTTGTATAGATCTTTTGTGCACACCTCAACTTAATCAACCAGATTAGTTCAAGGGCACACCCTAATATCCTTGTTATGCACTTGAAAAATTACCTCCCATATGCTGGACATACGAATTGTGCAAACTACTGGCAGAGTAAAGTGTTTTTTCTAATGAATGAGCTCTCTTCAGATCTGTCACTCACTTTCAAGCACATTAACATAAGTAGTGTTATAAGTGTCCAAATTATGTGTACTTTGACTTAGGTGGTGTTTGATAGCAACAAGCAACAACGAGTACTTAATGCTTGTTGTCGATAAATGACAATCTTAGAGAATTTGAGTTTTTGTAAATAAGTTATTGTGAATCTTCATGCTTAGACGCTATTATTAGACAAGAATATTGATGCTTGTTGGGTAAGAAAAATATGGGATGATTGTTACAATTCAAGTAAAGGTTCACCCTTAGTTTGAACTAGTTGTATAAAAAAAAACCATTAAACAACCGGCATTAAGTGCTTGTTGGTGTTTGTTGCTATCAAATACTCCCTCCGTCCCAAAATGTTTGTCCCATTTGACTTTTTTGTTGAACTTTGACCACAAATATATGACAATTTAATTATGTTCATGAAATTCTAAAAATTCCTATTGGTTCACCATTAATAATATTATCAACAACAACTTTTAGAATTTCATGAATATGATTAATCTCTCATAAATTTGTGGTCAAAGTTCAACAAAAAAGTCAAATGGGACAAACATTTTGGGACGGAGGGAGTACCACCTTAGTCTTTTGATTCAATAGTTCTTTCTTGTACCATGTCAATACTATATTCTGTTAGATTATCCCCATAAGAGAATTTGGTATATATTTGTATTTCTGACACTCAAGAGTTGTTCTTAAAGGTACAACTTCTTATACTTTGTTGTTTTTCTTTCTGAATCCATAGTCATTCTCTCAAGCAGTCCAGAATCCAACAACGTATTCGCCAGCATTTTACGAGGAAAATTGCAGAAGAGAAACGAAAGGTACCGGAGTATTCATACCACGTTCGACACAATCGAGAAGGAAGAGTAAACATGGAAGGTACAACTCATCAAACACAAGGTTCAACAAGCACTATGATCATCATAACTCACGACCTCTTCAACAACAACAATATCCCTATGAATTATCTTGCGATAATAATGCAATCAACACATCCTACAATTCTTCAAACCACAAAAAATGCCAATTCTAAAAAAAAAATAGACCATGTATATGCTCATTGCTAGAACTGTGTAACTTAATAAAAAAACCCTTTTACTAGCTAAAAAGGGTTATTACTAGAATTTGGAACTGCTGTTGTTACAGCATTTCAGTCGAAATGACGGCCACGACCTACTTTTTTTAGTTGTGCGGTTTAGATCAAAGTTTGTCGATGGGTCCCAAATGATATGTAGTGAGATCACATAGATCTATACATATTCATGACCAGATTTAAGGAGCCTTCCAATACCTAAGGGTTGTGCCTCCCATATTATTATGCAATTTGTATTATTGTACTTGAGGCTTGATCTAGAGTTTAAAATATGTTTGTAAGGTGGCTTGGTAATATATATATATATATATATATATATATATATATATATATATATATATATATATATATATATATATATATATTTTTTTTTTTTTATTTTTTTTTTATTTTGTGTATTAATTAGTTTATGGGCCATTTAATTTTGTTGTTGTTGTCATCTCTATCTTTCTGTAATATGAAATTATTATATGGAAAAAATATATCTGCTTTCAACATGTAACAAGGTTTTGACTTACATTAACTTTGCTAAAAAAAATCTTAATTAAATCCTAATCGTGACAAGTGGCTACACGATACTACTAAGTTCTCTAATTCATTGGTGCACGTCGTAGAGTATATGTATAATCCATTTGAATTAGAGTATATGTATAATCCATTTGAATTAGAGGCGCGTAATTATGTCATTAAGGACCGCGATTTGAGTTGTCTGCTTTTATTTTTATTAAGTAATACTTTGAGTTGTGTTAATAACTAAAATCTTGGTATTGGTAGATCCCCACTTAGGAATAATATCAATCAAAAAGGAGAAACTCCAAATGATTCATTTTGGGGAATTTTCAGGTTGGCAGCCAACCTAAAAGCAATACTGAGTACATAACTCACTGTTGTAACTCCCGGGTCCTGAATAGACGTGTCCATTTTATAAATCAAACCGATCAATCGGGAGGTTGAAAACCGGCCAAAATCGGTCAACGGCGGTTAACCGGAACCGGCTAACCGTAACCGGTTATTGGCCGGTTCGGTTAAGGTTGAGATTTTTGAAAAATCGGTCAACCGCCGGTTAACCGCCGATTTTTGACTTGCTCGACCGAGTCATATGAGTTGCTCGGCCGAGCAGAACCTTCCAGTTTGTTATTAACAAGGCGAAGGTTGCTCGGCAGAGTCATATGAGGTGCTCTACGAGCATAACGCCAGAACATGTTCCAACGGCTACTTTTTCAAAAACTAGCCGTTATTTTTAAAAACTAGCCGTTAATTTTGTTATTGGGCAGTCAAAAATTTAAAAAAAAATGTTTTTTTTTTGCCTAATTTACTAACTATAAATATCACCCTCCTCCTCCCATTTTATTTCCACCTTATTTCTCTCTACTCTTTCTCTTCTACTCTCAAATATTCACATATACTCTCACCCTCATCCAATTTTCAGTTAAATATTGTTCCATTTTCAGTTAGTTTTCTAACGAAATTAGTGCTTTTCTCCATTTTCATCCATTTTTAAGCTCCGTTTTATTTCCAAACTTCATTTTCTCTTATACAAATGGCTGCAAATCAAAGAAGAAGCAATTTAGGCAAGTCCGTTGTTGATTCTTCCTCCCCCAACGATGATTTTGATCATCAAAATCCAAATATTCAACAAAATGAGGAAGAAGAACAAGTTGAAATTGAAAGTGGTAATGCTAGGAGTGGTAGGGGCAGGAGCTAGGGGAGGTGGTCGGGGTCGGGGTCCTCGGGGACAACGATAAGAAAGAGAGCCACAATCGATACCTTCGCCATCCATTTCAAAGAAAAGAAAAATTACTGCCGAGGATGATTATAATTTTCGAGCATGTTGCAACTATTGTAATGCGACTTACGCATGGAAAAAGGTGGAGGGCATGGGACGCTCAACGGGCATTTGGCGGCAAAACATCCCGAGAAACTTGGCATTTCCGCTTCGCAAACTCAATTACAATTTCAACGTAGTTCGGGTTCAAGTGCACAAGGTTCGTCTTCCCCTTCCGTCCTTTTTAAATTTGACAAGTGGATTTATAGGGATGAACTAGCCAAATTTATTTGCGTTAAAGGCCTTCCTTTTAATTTTGCGGATTGTGATTTTTATGAAAATTTTGCTCGCCTTTCTTTGAACCCCGCCGCCACGAGAGTACCACGTACGAATCTCGTACGTGATATTACTAGAGTGGTTGAAAGATATAAAAAGATTTAATTGGTGTTTTATCAAATTTAGAAAATAAAGTTTCAATTTGTGCCGATGGTTGGAGTGATCATTGGCAAAGAAATACTTATTTGGGCGTTACTTGCCATTGGATAGATAATTCATGGAAAATCCAAAAAAAATTAATTGCTTACAAAGATTTTGAGCCACCGCATTCCGCGGAAAATATTTGTGCGAAATTGCTTGAGATTTTTCTTGAATATGGTATTTTAAATAAAATATTTACTATTTCATTTGACAACGCAAGTGCTAATACGGCTAGTTTGCCCGATTTAATTACCGTTTGTCAACCCTCACTTGGGGGTAAGTTTTTTCATATTAGATGTTTATGTCATATAATTAATTTATGTGTTAGAGATGGTTTAGATGCATTAGAAACTTATGTTAAGCCAATTAGACGAGCTCTTCAATTTATTTCTAAAAAATTCTAATACAAAAAGTGGATAAAGTTTTTAAGAAGTAAAAGTGTGCCGGACAAATATTTTACTTACGATGTTCCAACTAGGTGGAATTCCACCTATAAAATGTTAAGCGATGGTTTGCTTATAAAGATCTCCTAACGCAATTTTTTATGTCAGTTGGATATCATGAACCTCTATTTACTCATCATTGGAATGCATGCATTAATTTATGTGAATTGTTAAAGATTTTTAATACCGCTACTTTGGCTTTTTCGGGAGTTTATTATCCAACTTCCGTTTTGGTGCTAGAGCATTGTATTGCAATTGTTACTATTTTTGACTATTTAAAAGATTGCCCTATTTTAAACCAATGCATTTTTAACATGAGACAAAAGTGGCTTAAATATTTTGACACTATTCCGTCTCTTTTCTTGGTTGCAAAGTTATTAGATCCCCGAGTTAAATTAGATGATTTAGAGTCCATTATAACTTATTATTATATGAAATTATATCCCGATGGTGACGGTATTTATGAACTTCCGTCAAATATTGTTAATGACACAAAAAATGATTTGATTAACCTTTTAATGAGTATAATGTCTTATATGGAAACACTTCTCAAAGGCAACATGAAGATGATTCCTCTACTCCCCAACCAAGTTTTACTAGTGGGGATCCATATAGTTTTATTACAAATTTGTATAGTAAAAAATATGGTCCTTCTCGAGGTTCATCTTCATCATCATCAAACCTTCCCGTGGAGTTAGAAACGTATTTCACTACAAACTTTGAATTAAATCAAGATCCAAATTCAAATGAATTTGATGTTTTACAATGGTGGTCAAGAAGGAAAGACATTTATCCTATACTTTCCATAGTTGCTAAAGAAGTATTAGCCTCTCCCGCTTCAACGGTGGCGGTTGAATCGGCATTTAGCGTTGGTGGAAATGTTTTGGATGAAAGACGTTCTCAACTAACAAGTGAAAACTTGGAACATCAACTTTTACTTGGCGATTGGGTTAGAGCGGAAAAAAGGCAACAAGACATGCCTTATGATGAGGATCTATTGGATCCAAGATATCAATACGATGTCGAGGACTCTAGGGAAAGTAGTGATGAATGAATGATGTTTTAGATTAATTTTTATTTTAATTAGATTAGTTTAGACTTTAGATTAGATTTATTTTTAATTAATTGTAATAGTTAGGTTGAGGTAAAGGCTCCTAAATGTCCCCCCTTATTTATAAAAGGGTAAGGTTGGTTGTCCCCCTCTTTGTAATTTTATTTTGATTAATAAAATTTAAGGGTACCGTCCCTTTTTTCTTTTATATACTTGTTTCTTTTTAAAAAAGTTAAGTTTTCTTTCTTTCAAAATTCATAACTTTTTTTATAAACCTTTTTTCAAAAAATGTATGTAGATAACTTAAGTTTAAAATAGTCTTATTTATCCAAAAAAAAATTGAAAAAAAATTAAAAGTTAACTTTTTTTCAAAAAATCGTTAACTTTCATTTCTTTAAAAATTCATAACTTTTTTTATAAACCTTTTTGTAAAAAAACTTAAGTTTAAAATAGTCTTATCTATCCAAAAAAAAATTGAAAAAAAATAAAAGTTAACTTTTTTCAAAAAACCGTTAAAAAATTAACTGAAAAATGATATGCTCGGCCGAGCAACACCAAAGACTCGACCGAGCAACCCTCAACCCCTAAACCCTAAAAGGGTTGCTCGGCCGAGCGACACCAAAGACTCGGCCGAGCAACCCTCAAAACCCTAAACCCTAAAAGGGTTGCTCGGCCGAGCAACAACAAGGACTCGACCGAGCATATCCAAACCGTCAAACCGGAGGTTAACCGGATAACCGTGAAAATCGTAAACCGCCTAAACCGTAACCGGTTTAGCCGGTTAGGCGGTTCGGTTCCGGTTGATGATTTGGAGATTGAAAACCGGCGGTTATAAACCGGCTAACCGGTGGTTGGCCCAACCGGCCACGTCTAGTCCTGGATGATTGTTGATATCGGAGATCATGGCAATGGCAGTCCTGGATCTTGAACCGTTGATTTTGATCCGAATGATAGATTTTAATATCTTGAACCGTTGATTTTGATCCGAATGATAGATTTTAATCAGAATGGTAGAGATCTAATGAAATTATTTTGGAAATTTCATGCCCCGCCCCCACACCAAAGGGCTATTGATTTGAAGAATATTAAATTTGGATCGCTCTTTTCATCCGACTACGTTATTATTGCAGTCAAATATCACCCATACAAATTATTATTCAACTTTTATAATTTCCTCACTTTCTTTATAAAATATTATTACCGTTGACTACTATTTTACTATTTTATGAAAATCTAGCTATTAATATATTAATACGCAATTTTAAAAATTGGTATTGATTCACAATTAGCATCAATAATAATTTTTAGAATTATATGAGCCGACTATAAAAATAAAAATGGGACAAAGTTTTCGGGATGAAAAGAAGATTAATTGGTGTGACTTTATTCCTTAATCATGTGACTAACTGGCTAATCTGATTGCTAAATGCATGTTAGTTAACGCGATCCCAGATCATGCACTTAATTATGTTTTTAACTATAGGAGTCTTGTAAATCGGACTGTTTTAGTTTTTATTATATTCCGTTGATTCTATTTGTAATGTTTGTCCCATTGTATAATTAATTCAATCAAATTTTAATTATAATTTTATAAACATCTAGATATTTATATGTAATTTTAAAAATTGTTTTGTTTCATCATTAAAAATACTATCAATAACAATTTTTAAAATTGAATAAAGTATTGGGATTGAAGACAAATCAAGCGTGAAAGGACTAGGGATGTGCACAAAAGAAGAGAAAAGAGGTATAGCACAACTCTAGAGCTGAATGCGCCCAAAGCTCTAAGGCACACAGGGGCTACCGATGCGGCCCAAGAATTTGGCCGCATGTGAAAGTGTGATGTCACACACACTTTAATAAGTCAAAGATTGATTTAATATAAATTTGTTACTTTCTTGATATTAGTTAAAATAGGTAAATATTGTAAATATTATAATTTAGGTTTTATTTTATTAACTAACCTACTAACCGAATTTTTGATATTTTTAGTGTATATTTGATTATTTTGTAGGTATCTCTCACACAAAAAAAAGAGTCCATGATAAGGAAAGATTGTTTTGATTGACAAGAGTTCAAAGGAAGGTAGAAGTCTAAATATGGAGGATCTTCTCAAGCAAATCACTCCCTACAAACAAGGATCTCTTCTCCTATAAATATAGACCGCACGGCTCATTCACATACACGGTTTTTGTGTGCTTTACTCTCTAAAGTTCCAAAGAATCAAAGAGTGTTTTAGTGTGAGAGATTGTTTGATCATTTAGTTTGTTTTGTTCTTCTCTTGTTAACATTGTTCGTGTAACCGTCACTCAATTGAGTTTATAAAGATGAGCTTTTTATTGTCTACAACAAGTTGTTGTAGATAAGTGTTTAAATCTGAGTTTTACTTTCTTAAAGTTCTTATTCCGCTGCCTTTTTGTACTAGTGTTAGTATTGGTGCTATCACACCAGGACTCACACGAGGTATTTATGTTTTCACTTGTCAATCTTAGCTATTCAATTTCTTTCAGCATGCCTCTCTGTGAGCTTGATTATGCAGGAAGTGAAATTCGGGTCTATACGCATAAAGTGTAGGACACAGAGGGTCGGGGGATTCGGATTTTCTGATTTGTGTTCCTGTTTTTTTTTTTTTTGTTTCTTTTTCTTATTAATTTTACCAATCGCTTGTTAGAGAATAGAAGACAAACAATTTGTTGCTTGAAAGCCCTCCTTGATTTGTATTCATTATAGAGTTTATATGCAAGAGCACAAGAATCCTAGTCCTACTCATATTCTACTTTGTACAATTAGGAAACTAAATACAATAGAATAAGGAAACTAGATATACTCCCTCCGTCCCATTGAGCTTAAGAAAAAGTGAAATGGCACGGGAATTAAGGAATAATATTATAGTATTAGGAGAGAGAATGAGTGGAAGAAGTGTTGTGAGTGTGAAAAATTAAATAGGAGAGAGAATGAGTGGAGGGAATAGTAAATTATAATGGTGTTGTGAGTATTAAAATAATGTAGGAGAGAGAATGAGTGGAGAGAATAGTGATTTAAGGTTTCCATTTTGGAATTCTTAAGACTTATAGGACGCCCAAAATGGAAAGTTTTCTTAAGACTTATGGGACGGAGGGAGTACAAAATAACTAGGAAATAATTAGGAGATATCTAATTCCTTAACATGCCCCCGCAAGATGGATGATCGTTGAGTGAGACCAATCTTGACCATTAATGCTTGAAACCGTGCCCAGAGAAGTGGCTTCGTGAGGATGTCTGCAAGTGGGTCATCAATACCGACATGGATGGGAATGTGCATACTTACAAGGCTAGGCTTGTAGCAAAGGGATTTAGGCAAATTCATAGTATTGACTATGTTAAAACCTTTTCGCCGTTTGCATTGTCAAAGTCTATTAGAATTTTAATTGCCATAGCCGCATATTACGACTATGTGATATGGCAAATGGATGTCAAACGACTTTCCTAAATGGAAAGATTCTTGAGGATGTGTATAGTACACAACCCGAAGTTTTGTCGATCTAAGAAATTCTAATAAAGTATGAAAGTTGCAAAGATCCATATATGGGTTGAAGCAAGCTTCAAGGAGTTGGAATCTTCATTTTGATGAATCGGTCAAAGAGTTTGACTTCATTAAGAACGAAGATGAACCTTGTGTATACATGAAATTCAGTGGGAGCATAGTACTATTTCTATTATTGTATGTCGATGATATCTTACTCATTAGAAATGACGTTCCAGTACTTCAGACTGTCAAGTCTTGGTTAAGAAAATGTTTCTCAATGAAAGATATAGGTGAAGCCGCCTACATCCTAGGCATCAAGATCTATAGACATAGATCTAAAAGGATAATTGGTTTGAGTCAAAGTACTTACATTGACAAAATTCTTAGAAGATTCAAAATGGAAAATTCTAAGAGAAGAAACTTGCCAATGGATCATGGTATTACTCTTAGCAAGACTCATTGTCCTAAGACAATTGGTGAGCGAAAGAGAATGAATGAGGTTCCATACGCTTCGGCTATTGGATCTATCATGTATGCCATGATTTGTACTAGACCCGACGTCTCATATGCTCTAAGCATGACGAGTCGATATCAATCTGATCCTGGTGAAAACCATTGGATGGCAGTTAAGATGATCCTTAAGTACTTAAGAAGGACTAAGGATGCGTTCTTGGTCTTTGGAGGGATGGACGATGATCTTGTTATAAGCAGTGTTCTAAAAGACCCCGCCTAAGGGCGCGGGCCTAGGCGCTAGGCCCCTCTCCAACGCCTAGTTCTAAGCCCTGCCTAGGTCTCGACTAATCCCGACTAATCCCCGACTAGTCCCCGCCTAGGCGCTAGGCCCGGCTCCGCCGCCTAGCATCCGCCTAGCGCTTTTTAGAACCTTAGTTATAAGAGGTTACACAGAAGCAAGCTTCCAAACTGACAAAGATGATTTTAGATCGCAATTAGGGGTTGTGTTTATGCTTAACGGATGTGCGATTTGTTGGAAGAGTTCCAACCAAAGTACCATAGCCGATTCTACAACTGAGGCTGAATATTTAGCGGCATCTGATACAGCTAAAGAGGCAGTTTGGATCAAGAAGTTCATTAGTGTTTTGGAAGTCGTTCCAAGTATCACTAATCCGGTAGAACTTTATTGTGACAATAATGGTGTCATTGCGCAAGCAAAGGAACCAAGGTCACATCAGCGATCCAAACACATTCTTAGACGTTTCCACCTCATTTGAGAATTCATAGAAAGAGGAGACGTTAAGATATGCAAAGTATCAACCGACGATAGCATAAGGGATCCGCTTACAAAGCTCTTTGCACAAGTAAAGCATGATGGTCATGTTAGGTCCATGGGTATACGATACACATGAGATTGGGCCTAGTGCAAGTGGGAGATTGTTGGTGTTATGCCCTAGGCGTATAGTTATTTTGACTCATAACTTATAACGTTATGTAATCGTCTTTACCATTTATAATAGACAATGTTTATCTGGAGTATTATATGTTTTACATGTTTATTATAATATTCTGTGTCCCTAGTTATTGTGAATAACTAGTATAAGTTGGTAATGAATAATCGTAGAGATGATTATATGCATGGGGATGCACATTAAATTTATGGGTACTTGTTAGAGAACAAGGTACTGAACATGACCTACCTATGAGATTTATGACATGGTCTATAGACATATATGTCATGATTAAATCTCATGGTAGTCGTGTCATTGGAATCCTTAATACTTGAGATTATCATCGTCTTCCACATTATGAACGCTATGTTTGATGTAGTCTAACACTATCTTTAATAGGATAGCAATAAGGGCTATGTTGGCACAATTGGATTCTTATAGGGAAGAATGATAAGTCAAGATGGGATTTGTCCCTCTCGATCGAGAGAGAGATGTTCGCTTGGGCCCCTTGATGAATGATGTTGAAGAAATGTGTGGCCACACTCAAGAAATTTGATAGAGATCAAATGCACTTGGATTATCAACATATTCGGAATCGAGAAAGCATTGAACAATATAAGTTGACGTGGATCATGACTTATGTTCAATATGACATCGTGTGACAAAGGGATTGTGACATTGATCTATCAAGGAATCAAGCTTTGATGTTATATTTAATTGGGTGGACATAATGGCTTGCTAGAGGCCACTTATGTCTTGTGAGTTTGATGTTTCAACTCACTATCAACATAAAATATAATTCCTAAAAGGTCACACACAAAGAACGAATTGAAAAATGGCTCAAATGTGAAATCTGGGGTCACGGGACGACTCGTTCCCAAATGCACCAACTATTCCCCATAAAGGGGACGAGTGTATCAGGATGCTAGCAATAGTGGACGACTCGTCCCCTGGGGGATGACTCGTTCCGCCTGTGCTGGAATGCCGTTTTTGACTTGAAAATTAGGATTTTCTTCCTAAAAGTTAGGAATATTTATAAAGTATAAATAGACCCTTTGTCCTTAGTCAAAAAACACGAAAAATTGGGGTTTAAGAAACACTAATTGATTGATTTTGATTACGAATCAAATATCAAAAACTCCATAGATTCATTCCATAACAACCATTGATTGTTGAAAAGAGTTTCAATAATAGAGGATCATCTAGCAATCCAACAAGATATAGATCTTGGTTCGTTCGCGTGTGGATTACCAATAGAGGGTAATTGCTTTATCACCTAAAGCTTGAAGATCTACCATTGTTGATTCATCACCAAGGAAGAACAAGGAGAAGATCAAAGTTTCATCAACGATTTAAAGATTCGATTTTGAAGATTCGTTTTGAGCAACAAAATCGCTATTAAGGTATGTAAATCTATTTCATAAGTTTTAATCTATTCGTGTTAAACGGATTCAAGGCTAGTGTTTTGTGTTATTTGATAAAGACTTTCGCTGCGTTTTGTAACCCCAAAACCCATCATAAACATATTCATCTCAACCCATTTATGGATGGCATTAAGTGTATTTTCATTGAAACTAGCTAGATTTCTTCATTTGTCCATTCGGATTCAGGGTTGACTTGAACGTCACCATCTACATACGGAGGAT
The DNA here is from genome assembly GCA_022495995.1 of Adenophora triphylla var. japonica. Lineage (NCBI taxonomy): Eukaryota > Viridiplantae > Streptophyta > Magnoliopsida > Asterales > Campanulaceae > Adenophora > Adenophora triphylla. Next base: position 181,589 of record JAFEMH010001627.1, on the reverse strand, counting down.
GCAACTAAACAGAATAACCATTTGTTACATATCGCCAATCTCGAAAAGTAATTGATTTGATATGCGAGCGAAGACTAATCTTCCAATAAGCATAATTTGACTCATCTAAAACAGGAAGCCTCTTTTGATTAGTATTAGCAGGATCATAGGCCATAACTAATGGATCAAAACACTTAGTATATTAAGTGATAGACTCTGATAACAATTGAAATTGTCAATGACTTAGATAAGTGAGAAAAACTCACAAGTATTGTCAATAGTATTGTTAACACTAAAAACAACACTGTTCACACCAATCCAAAATAAACAAAATTAATTGAGATTTCAAATCAGCGAAAATAATAAAAATAAACACAAGAGAATATTTTTATCAAGTTATATATATATATATATATATATATATATATATATATATATAACTTGAGAGGTGCCCGAATAGCAAAACCTTTCTTAAAAATAAACTTTTGGTACAAGGTTAAAAGTTCACTAATGATTTTTAATAAATATCATATGGGAACAACTATTTGTTAGTACCCCGTCCGAAAAAAGGTATTCTAAATACTTGGGCCCGGTTTAATACAAAATCCTAAAAATCTATTCATTATTCTGTCCCCTCCGCCGTCGGCCGTACGCGTGGAAAGTACGCCAGGAAGAAGTGCCGATCGGCCCTTCTCTTTTAAGTGCCGATCGAACCTTTTTATTAATGCCGATCGACCTTTATTTAAAGCGCCGATCGACCCTTCCTTTATTGTACCGATCGACCCTTATTATTAGGGCCGATCGACCCTTTCTCTGGTCCAGCCCAATTACCGAAGCACTATAAATAGGTGTGCCCGGTATCAGTTTTCACACACAATTTATTCCGGTGAAACGAGGACTACACTTGTTTTGTCCGTATCTCTTCCCACGTTCTTCGAATCGCCCTAGATTCGATCCCAAAGTCTTGCTACAATTGGTAAGGCTCTTATTAATATTTTTGTTCCCTATTATTATTATTATTGCCATATTATAATAATATTTGCATGCTTATTATATTTTAATTGTGCCTTTATGCTAGATTTAGGACTATTTTAATATATTTAAATATGCAATAGCCGAGGATGATCTAAGGTTTTGACCAAGAAAATCCAATGGATCTAGGAACTATTTCTTACCTTCCACCTTAGTAATAATTGTCCCATGATCAACAATCCCCCAAGGATGAACGTTGATTAGTGCACCTTCCGAGGGCCTAACTCAAAGGTTCTAGGGTGTGATCATTAATTAATTCTTTCTCTCCCCTCCTCCTTATGCATGATCCCGTTTTTTCTATCTATTCCCGTAAACACCGCACACAACCAACACCTCACATGCTAGAAAGACCGATCCGTCGGGCAATAGGAGTGATAGCGTTTCTTCTTCTATTGTAACTTGACCCCCGAACCCAATTAACTGTTTAGCCTTTTTTCAAAGCTTTGGGCTATATCAAAGTGGCGTGGCGACTCTCAAAATTTAAACTAATATTTTTAATATGGTTTAAAGCGAGTGTCACTAAATGAATATCCCATTTCGGTTCGACATTATATGATTAATTATTTCAAACCTCCGAATGCGCGTTGCATCGGGACGGGGTATTCACACTATTCTAGAACACACACTTTACAAGAACTCACTATCACACACACGATAACACTCTAGGAATGAAAGTTATTCACGATAACTCACTTGTGTTGGACAGTGTGTTGCCAACACATGGAACAACACTGAAGAGCTGTGTTATAACTTGTGCAAATCTCAACTTCTGAACTGGGTGATTAAAGCTGTCGAATGCTTGCACTTTATATAGGCTCCTAGAACTTGAAGCCTACTCAATCTCAACAGAAAAACAGCCATGAGAGAGAATACTACTTTTAATCTCCACCTTCCATGTTTGTAGAAGACTAGGTCTTCCTATGCTTCCACACTTACCCCGCCAAGCTTCTTCAACCTTGTACGCTTTATCTTCAGTCCTCCTAATTAGATAAGCATCTAACATTAATTAATTGGTCTCCACTTTTACACATAAATGAGAATTTATGTGTAACTTTTTTTTCTTCCTCGTATGTCACTCCTTGCTGCCTTATCATGACCTGTTCAACCATAATTATAACAAACTAATAGCAGACATGTAAATAATTAACTATCACTTTGTAATTTATGAATAGCATGTAGTAACTATCCTCATTTTAAACTGCCAGCATAGCATGACGGCAACACAAAAGGCAACACCAGTAACAACACTGGTGTAGCAACACATGAGACAACACCAATGACAACACTAGTATAGGAACACATGAGACAACACCAATAGTAACACTGGTGTAACACTAACAGGGATGATTCTAGTGTTTTTTTTTCTTAGTGTGTATAAAAATTGGTCGAGGGCTCTTCCACTTGTAAATTGTACATGACATTGTAAAAAAGTGTCAGCGTCAGTGTAAAAAAGTGCTAATGCACATATAAAAAAAGTGGCAGTGTAAAAGAGTGCCGATGTTAATGTAAAAAAGTGACAGTGTTAGTGTAAAAAAATATCAGTGTAAAGAGTGTCAATTCATGTATTATTAAGTGTTACTGTAAAAAAGTGTAAGTGTTAGTGTAAAAAAATACAGTATAAAGAGTGTCAATGCATGTATTATTAAGTGACAGTGTAAAAAAATGTCAGTGTTAATGTAAAAAAATGCCAGTTTAAAGAGTGTCAGTGCTGTATTATTAAGTGTCAGTGTAAAAAGTGCCAGTATTAGTGTAATAAAGTGCAGTGTTAGTGTAAAAAAATGTCAGTGTAAAAAAGTGTCAGTGCATGTATTATTAAATGTCAGTATAAAAGAGTGTCAGTGAAGGGTAAAAAAGTGTTAATGTTAGTATAAAAAAATATCAGTAAAAAAGAGTGTCAGTGCATTTATTATTAAGTGTCAGTATAAAAATAGTTTTTTCTTAAACTTAGAAAAAAACTACTCCCTCCATTCCACTCGAAAAGACACAAAGTTGGTTTTGTATGGGAATTAAGGAGAGTGTATAGTGGATTCAATGTCGTGAGTATGAAAAGTGATGTATCAGAAAGAAAGTGCGGTATAAAATAGTTAGTGGATAGTTATTGCGAGTATAACAAGTGAGTTTTATGAATAAATAATTATTAGAAAGTTTCCATTTTAAAAGTGTGCTTTTTTATTTGGGACACCCAAATGAAAATTTGTGCCTGTGGGACGGAAGGAGTAGTTTTTTTATAGACCAACTGGTATAATATAATAATGTACTCCGTATAAAAAAAACTTCAAAAATTTGTCTAAAAAAAATTAGAAACTGCTTAAAAAAGCTAAAATAAAGAGTAAAACTATATTTTATTTTTGGCCAAAATATGTTTACACATATAAAGTATACACCAGTTTCCACTTTGGACCCTCGCGCGAATTTCGTCCAAAGGTGGCACCTTAATTAACCATCGATCCCACTTTACCCCCTAGCAACAAACAACGTTAAGAAAGTTATGTGTATGTCATGTAAGGGCTAATTTGGTCATTCTCATTTTAACTTTTGATTATCCTTTAATTTATTATGCTATTTAATATTAGGTTTTCTTTATTTATATAAAACATAAAAATTATTTAAAATAAAATCTAACAAATTACTTTAAAATAAATATATAAGTCAATAAATATTATTTTTGAAAAATAAATAATAAATCAAATAAAATTAAATAAAAAATAAATAATATGTACACGTGATGACTCGTGTACGCACACGAGATGTCTCGTGTACATATACACGAGATTATAGATGATATCTCGTGTATACTTACACGAAATAGTGTCTGAACCTGCATTTTCACAACAGCAACAACAAAAGCAACAAGAAACAGAACTAGAACTGAAATTTGATTCTTAATATGATAGCACATCTCCGCAAAACAGTGGGAGGGACCAATAGACCATTACACATATACTATCGCCAAATTGTATACGAAATAAAAGTGTTAACAAGGCTTATGCATATAATTCAAACATCAAAACATCCAAACATTCATACAAACTTGATAATTCAAAAACCATTACACATATACTATCCCCTACGTAATCTTTCTCTTCTTGCATCGTTATCCTGATCATAGAGTTCATTGAATGCTGCTATCCTATCTCGATATTGGAGGATCAGTTGACTTGCGCTTGGATCACAGTGTTCCCTCCAAGTGCTCGGTGGTGGTGGTATTGGGTAATCATTGCCTGACATGTGCAGCTGCAAAAGTAATAATAGTTAAATACAACGAATTTAAGTAAGACAATTAAATATAACTAATATAAATGAGACAGTTAAGTATAACGAATTTAAATAATATTGTTAAATTTAACGAATTAAAGTATCATACCAATATAAAATGGTTTGTTACTTGTCCCACCACAACTGTGTTTATTGGTGGTCCTACTCCTGCTGGTACAATCACTGGAAGGCATAAGTTGCCACCGCTAGCCGAGTACGAAATGAACGCCACATTATACCTCGTGGCAATGATGTGCCCAAGATCTGGGAGGTCCATCCAATAAGTATTGTCTGGGGATCCTCTGCTGGTACCCGAACTGCCTAGTAACACGATCAGGCATGTACGCTTCAGTGATGTCACAAAAGCGTATAACCCCCCTCCTCCTCCTCCTCCCCCCTCCTCCTCCTCACTATTCCCCTCCTCCTCCTCCTGAACGTCATCAGATGCTACCGCCTCCTCCTCCCTCTCCTCCTGTTCCTCCTCATCTGTGGCTTTCTTATCATTCATAGACTTGCTCCGCTTTTCTTTTCTCTCCGGATGCTTTTCAGCCTTCCTCTTTCTATTGGACGCGGTCATACGCTCACGTGTCTACAAAAAACAAATAAGAGACAATAAATTAGCTATTTAGCATCTGGAAAATATGAACAATGTAAAGAAAAAGAGTGGACACTGGGAAGCTAGTATGAACTCACACGAGACACATCTCGTGTGAACTCATACGAGACTCATCTCGTATGAATTCACACGAGACACATCTCGTGTGAACTCATACGAGACTCATCTTGTATAAGTTCACACGAGATGTGTCTCGTGTGAGTTCATACGAGATGAGTCTCGTATGAGTTCACACGAGACACTTCTCGTGTGAGTTCATACGAGATGCTTTCTGCCTCTAAACCCAGTTCATACGATAGGTTAAAATTAGGTTTAAATTACCTTCTTTACAGGCACGGTGTTAGAAGAAGCTACGACGGCGATGGCAGTGGCGGTAGCGGCGGCGCCAACTCCGGCAGGGACCTTCAGAATTTTTAGTCTAGCCATTTTCGTTATCGTCGTCGCGATGGTGGTGAAGCGGTGGCAATCAACGGTCTTAAAGTCTGGGTGAGTAGAGATTGAGAGAGAGATTAGGTTGGTGATGGGCAATTGAGGTTGGAGGTAGATGGATGGAGAATGGTGAGGGAGATTGAGAGGATCGATTAGAGAGAGAAGCTTTGGTGTTTGTTTGCGTATAGAGAGAGTGGGAACCGATGGCTGTTTTGGTGGAAGGGATGAAGGCGCAAGGAGGAGGATGAGGTAGCGGTGAAGCGGCGGTGAGAGAAGGGCGTTGGAATGGTTGCTCTGGCCGGAGGGATGGGTGAGGGAGACGGTGAAGAAGCTTGGTGAGCGATTAGAGAGAGACTGAAAAGAGGGAAAATTGAATGAGTGAATAAAAAAAATTAGGTATTGTAGACACCCCATTCTGAACCAATAATTCATGATTACACAACTCTTTCTCTCTCTTTTGTGTTTTGATGAAAGCATATCAGTTTTGTCATGTTTCGTTAAGTTTCTAACTAACCTCGTTAGTTTTGGACCTAACTGACTAACGGAATAACTGAAGAGGACAAAATAATCAAATGACTAGTTATCTCGCGCGAAAAAGCGTGTCTCGCGCGAGATATCCCCTCGACAGGATGTGCAGAAATCACTCTCCTTCTCCGTTTCAACCTCTTTTCTTGATAAACCTCATCTAATCCGGTTCTCCAATCAAATTTGAGTTCTGGAAGCTTCCTAGGAGTGTTTTACCTCTCCACCTCTACCTCTTAAACCCCTATAAATACTTGGTGACTTCCACTGTTTCAGAGGTCCAGAATTCCACACAACACACACAATTTGTTGGTTTCTCTCCACGAAAGATTCCTTCAAATCACTCACAAAACCTCCCTAAAATCACCTAAAGTTTGTTTATCAACCTTGTTGATCAACAAACATCCAAACCCGAATCAAGGATTGAGGCGAAGCTCTGTCCGCATCAAGATTTGACTCTCATATTGAGTCGAAACTCTGCCCAAATCACTTCTCGACCGAAAAGACATCTTAGAACCACGTTCTAAATCAAACACTCCCCAAACGCTAGGTAAATTCCTATACTTTTACTCTCTTCTTTTCAATCTCTCTCTATTGGCTTTTAGAGTGGTGTAATCCCATCAAAAGGATTGGCCTAGAGTCCCTTCAATCGATGAAGGCGATCTCGAAGCATACAATCCGACATTCCTAATCAAGAAATTGATTAGGGTTTTCTTATGTTATTGTTAAAAAATAAAAAGATTGATAATACTCAATTGGCAAGACCGATCTTCGGATCGGGTGGAATGGATGCTCCTCGACCTACCCATTCCATAACTTAACCCCCGAACCCTCAAATCTCTTTTCAAATCAAAAAGGTTTTTCTTATTGTTTTCCTAAATAAATAATAAGTGGCGACTCAAAAGATAAAATTCTTCTCACAACGCTACAGTGGCGACTCCGCTGGGGACTTAAAATTAAGAGGCTTAAACTTGCGTCAAAATTAAAAGAGAGGTTTTCAAAAAAAAAATTGTAAATTCGATTTTCTGCTCTCAGATGAGGCATATCTCGCACGAGATATCATATCTCGTACGAGATATCGCCTCGGCAATCTGGTTTCTCCCGTTCATCTCATAATCCAAGACGAGAGCCGAACGTGCAAGGGGGATCCCAGAATTCACTATCTGCAGAGTTCCCGCATCTTAAGGCCTCCCTTAAGGTGTAGAACTCGAATCTTTATTTCATTTAAATAATTGATTATTATTTATAAACTGCGTGCGATTGGGTTTTATTTAATTAAAGTCCGGTCCAATGGAGATTCGGGAGTTGTAATTTAAATTATTTATTTCTCTCTCTCTCCTTTATGTGGAACTACGACGCCCTGAGTCTTCCTAATTTGGGAGAAACGTAGGCAACCACTTGGTGCGACCACTATCTGTTTTTCTTTAGTTTTCAAAAAATAAAACTCTCTATTTTACCCTATCACCTAGATTGACTATCACACACGCGCACTCATATTATAACTGGCATTGCACTACATACCCTCTATAAACCCGGGACCCACACTAAGGACGGATGACGGTGACCACCTAGTCGCCGGTCTCTCCAAAGTTGGATCATCCCACTCCGCGTATTCAATCCATCTAGATTGTCATATCACGGGGAGCCTAGCCTTCCAGCCCTGCATCGCCACTTATCATGTAGATTGACTTTTTAGGACACTCCTTGACCGGTCGGCTTGATCTTGGAGTCCTTGTAATCCCTTGTCAAGATCATTTTTTGTGCAATAATCCACGGAAAAGAAATCAATAAATTGTCGCTTCGGAATTGTCCCTTCGGAAATGTCCCTATGATTGTCCCTTCGGATTTGTCCCTAAAAAAAAGAGAAAAAATTTATCACCAAAATTATTGCACAAAACTTGATGTTACTTGAGATTACTCCGACCCCTAGGTCCCTAGGTTTGGTTTTCGAATGTTAGAAACCCTCAAAACGGATTTTCCGTCCGACCAAAATTAGGATTAAAATCAGAAAATTGTGACTTTCCGTGGTGTAGTCTCGCGCGAGACTACTTGTCTCGTACGAGATAAGTGTTCGGTCTTTTCGTGTTTTGGCCAAAACCTTCAAACCTTCAAAACCTTCATTCACCCTATTCAGCCGACTTGTTGGGACTCGATCATAGTTTAACACGGTTGCTACACGTCTAGGTTCTTCGCCACGATGTCTGCTTCTCCTTCTACCACCGAGGCCGATATCAACGACGCTAAGGCCCAACTCATCGAAGCCATGACTAGGTTGGATGAACAAAGTAAGTAAATTGATGAGCAAAATGCCCAAGAACTCCACGAGTTGAAAGTCAAGAAAGGCAGAAAACAAAAGCAGAAAGTGGAATCCTCCTCCGACGAAGAGGAATCCTACACCAAAGTGAATAGAAAAACCAAAAAGTCAAGCAAGAAAAAGGAAGAATCTGATTCCTCCTCTTCCTCATCCTCCTCCTCCTCCGATGAGGAACATACCTCCAAGGGTGCTAAAACCAAGAAAGAAGGCAGTGGTGAAACTACTAAACTTGGTGACCATGTTACTAAGAACTACCTCGAGAAGAAACTTGCAAACCTTGACACTTCCAAAGGGTCATTCATTCCATTTGATCCCGATGCTCTTCAACAATCCATCACCAAGTTTCCTCGCAAGTACAAGACACCCGATATTGCCAAGTTCAATGGTACTACCTGTCCTCGAGCTCATGTTGAGACCTACACTTGGGCCATGCTTCCGATGGGCGTTGATAACACAATCTTGGCCCAATGCTTTCCTCAAACTTTAGAAGGTGCTGCAAGGGATTGGTACATGTCTCTTCCTACGACTACAAGGCTTGATTGGTCGTCTGCATGTTTAGTCTTCCAAAGACAGTTTGAGGACAACTCCACTTATCGCCCTACTAGGAGGGATCTTGAACAAACCAAACAACATGCCAATGAGTCCTTTGCTGAATTTGATAGAAGATGGAGACTCAAACTCACTGAAATCATCGAAAGTCCTACTCTCAAAGAGCAAATCCACATCTTCCTCCAATGCCTCCGTGATGAATTTCAAGAGAAGTTCGCCGGTAATTACTTTCCTAGTTTCAATGAACTCCTCGATACCGGAATTAGGGTTGACGACTTCCTCAAAAGTAAAAAGAGGGAAAGTAACTTCCGCTACAACAAACCCGCTACAAGTAAGGATGCTTCAGTCAATGCTATTGCAGTCAACCGCCCCAACACCGGCAAGTATTCTGCTATTCCTCCTCCCGAAAAGAAAAAGAGACACTATGACAAAATTGAAGGGATCAATCAAGAAGAACTCTTCGATGTACTTGTCCAGAATGAAAAGATCAAACCAAGGGAAGGTGGTCCTCCGAAGGATATGGGTCCGAATCATGCTCATCACTTATTCTGCAAGTACCACAACTTCACCGGCCACGACATCAACTCTTGCCACCACTTGAAGGACATTATCCAAGACCTCTTTGACAATGGAGATCTAGAACGTCCCAACGTCATCACCAATCCTCTCCCTCACACTCCATGAAGAAGATGAAGCTCCGAGAAGAATTCTACACTTACCACTTTGAAGCTACAACTATCCTCTCCCTTTCTCCTTTGATAGAAGTAGATTAGGTTTTAAATTTCCAAGTATGAACTCGAAGAGTCGTTCTGTCTTTCTAGTACTTCTCACCTTCTCTAGTTTGTGTCTTCTAAACTATCGAGTCTGTTCTTAAATTTCTCCATTAATCAAAGTAATTTTCATTTTTCCTAAACACTTTCCCTAAGGTTGTTCTACCTCATGAATATCATTTAATTCATAACAAAACAATGGACCCTCCATTCCCTAAATCATCACAAAAATAGAGACCTCTAAGCGAGTTTAAGAAGAAAGTTGTCCTTAGGAGGCTTAAGGGCTAAACATTACTGAAAGTCAAAGATCAACAAATGAAGAAAGACAAAGGTGCTGCTGTCAACATTCATCCCAAGAAGAGTGGGGGCTACTCAATCCAAATCTTTGAGAGTAAAAAAAAAAAAAACTCTCAAGCTTCCATCACCCCCACAACAAAGGTGAAAATTCAAATGCATGAAGGACTCTCCCACAAAGAAAAAGAGTCAAGTGATACCAACAAAAGAAAAGAGGATTCCTCAATATCCTCCTACATCAAGTGAAGAAGACTTTCAGTATCAAGAAAAATGTTTACCCTTAAGTCATACTAATGATTGGCTTCCTTCTCAAACTTATTTAGAAACTTCTAGATGATACACGTTCCATTAAAAGGTAGAATAACTTTTCTAGATCTTTGAGCCAAGAAGCGTTTCTTGTTGAGTCTAGGGGCTTCCTGTTAGCCATTCTCATACACTCTCTTGAAATCCAAGCATCAAAACTGGGGCTTCCTATCTTTTCCTCCCCCAGTCAACCTCTATTCAAACTCTTCAAAATAATCAAATCTGCATTAGGGGCTTTCCTCTTTGCTTCTCACTCTCATCATTATAAAATTCACCTCTCCAAAGAGTCAATGCTTGAATTACCTTCCAAAGAATAGAGTCCGTCTCTCCTCTACTAAACTTGAGATCTCATCTCTCTCTCCTCAATAAGTTTTTCTCCTCTGAGTCCTCTTCGAGTACACATACTTTTCAAAAAAATAAAAATAAAAAATGGCTCGCTAGGTTGAAAACTCGTAAAGAGCGGCCTAGGCAAAAGTTAGAGCACAAAAAAAAAAGGAAAGACGCAAAAGAGATGCCCGCTAGATTGAAAACCCGAAAGGGCGGTCTAGGCAAAAACCAGGATGCGTCACTAAGAAAAAAAAATCAAGGTCAAAGGGAGAGTATTCTTCAACCTTCTTCATCGAGCATCATTCGATCTTCTTCAAATCAAATCAACAAGGAGAGTCTCCTTTGATCATCTTCAAATCAAAGAGAGCAGCTTCACAAGCCTGTTCACAAAGTCATCTACCACTTGCAAGCAACTTGGGGCTTGAGACACCAAAGGGCCTTGGACATAAAGCCATTACGACAGTCGACAGATGTGTAGTCGTTTGCCTCCTAGAGACACGACTCAAGGAGAAGTAAGAATGAAGATTCTCAAAAGACCTAAATGTGTTCACACAAGGATACTCATCGAACGAAATTCTACAACAATACAGCCTCGCTGACTAGCAACAGATTCTGCAAAACCTGATTTGGTCCCAACTTGTCAAACACAAGTTCACCCATACAATTCACTCATCTCAAATATACAAATCCATACAAATGTCCCTACATTCCCATATGCCCTATACTCATACACAAACTCACCACCAAGATGATCAACCGGCCATTTACACGAACAGACGTGAGCACCACCACGTAAGTCCAGTTAAACAACTAAAATCTGAGAAATCTACTTGAAATCTTTATGTGCTAGCAGGTACAGAAAGGTAAGAATCATTATGGTCTATCCGAGACCATCATGCATATATCCTTGCACTACAGGGGCCGACAGAACCTTCATCTCAACCGACAACTTCAAGTCCGTGACCTCGGCGACACCAGCAAAGTCTGTGACGGCAGCAACTTCAAGTCCGTGACCTCGGCGACAACTTCAAAGTCTGTGACGGCAGCAAACTTCAAGACCGTGACCTCGGCAACAACAGCAAAGTCTGTGACGGCAGCAATTTCAAGTCCGTGACCTCGGTGACAACAAAGAAAGTCTCGTGACGGCAAAGAATCTCAAGTCCGTGACCTCGGCGACAACAGCAAAGTCTGTGATGGCAGAAACTTCAAGTCCGTGACCTCGGCGATAACTTCAAAGTATGTGACGGCAGCAACTTCAAGTCCGTGACCTCGGCGACAACTTCAAAGTCTGTGACGGCAGCAAACTTCAAGTCCGCGACCTCGGCAATAATGGCAACATCAGTAACCTCAGGCGGCGCACTTCAACAACTTCATCAACATTGATTCCTCAGTATGATTTTACCTTTTCAAAAAAAAAATCCCTCTTCAATTTTCAAAAATGCTTTTCAAAATACCTAAAATAGCCTTTTTAGTGTTTTGGAGTCGAACTACGTTTGGTCTGATTCTCTCTTAGAGATACGTAGGCAGCCGTGCGGCACGACCATCCCAATGTTCAGAATGATGTCTTTTCTATCGACGACACTTCTTCTTTCATAAGATCTGTCGCCGAGGGGCTCTGTAGACACCCCATTCTGAACCAATAATTCATGATTACACTACTCTTCCTCTCTCTTTTGTGTTTTGATGAAATCATATCAGTTTCGTCATGTTTCATTAAGTTTCTAACTAACCTCGTTAGTTTTGGACCTAACTGACTAACGGAATAACTGAAGAGGACAAAATAGTCAAATGACTAGTTATCTCGCGCGGAATAGTGTGTCTCGCACGAGATATCCCCTCGACAGGATGTGCATAAATCACTCTCCTTCTCCGTTTCAACCTTTTTTCTTGATAAACCTTATCTAATCCGGTTCTCCAATCAAATTTGAGTTCTGGAAGCTTTCTAGGAGTGTTTTACCTCTCCACCTCTACCTCTTAAACCCCTATAAATACTTGGTGACTTTCACTATTTCAGAGGTTCAGAATTCCACACAACACACACAATTTGTTGGTTTCTCTCCACGAAAGATTCCTTCAAGTCACTCACAAAACCTCCCTGAAATCACCTAAAGTTTGTTTATCAACCTTGTTGATCAACAAACATCCAAACCCGAATCAAGGATTGAGGCGAAGCTCTGTCTGCATCAAGATTTGACTCTCATATTGAGTCGAAACTCTGTCCAAATCACTTCTCGACCGAAAAGACATCTTAGAACCACGTTCTAAATCAAACACTCCCCAAACGCTAGGTAAATTCCTATACTTTTACTCTCTTCTTTTCAATCTCTCTCTATTGGCTTTTAGAGTGGTGTAATCCCATCAAAAGGATTGGCCTAGAGTCCCTTCAATCGATGAAGGCGATCTCGAAGCATACAATCCGACATTCCTAATCAAGAAATTGATTAGGGTTTTCTTATTTTATTGTTAAAAAATAAAAAGATTGATAATACTCAATTGGCAAGACCGATCTTCGGATCGGGTGGAATGGATGCTCCTCGACCTACCCATTCCATAACTTAACTCCCGAACCCTCAAATCTCTTTTCAAATCAAAAAGGTTTTTCTTATTGTTTTCCTAAATAAATAATAAGTGGCGACTCTGTTATTCAAAATTCACGCATCGCTACAGGTATATAAAAGGCTATTTTGATAATTTACTTACTTTCCTAGAAATTGAGTCTCTGTATTTAGTATTTGCCTCCCACCCACGTTCTTTCATCTTCCTCCCCTACCCTTTCGCCCTTCCCTTCCTCAAGTTACTGACCACCATGCACATCCTTTGCTCTTCATCTCTTCGATTCTAACCCTACTGATTAAGCACTCTTCCCCCAAATCAATACTCAAAAATAGCTCAATATCAACCAATTTGATTTTTTTGGGATTAGATCTTATGATATATCACTTTGAATCACGTGAATTCAATGTGATTTTTGCTGTGAAGAAAATGTAAAAATTTCGGCGGTGGCGACAGCTTTGTGTCCTCGATAACATTACAACTCACACACCCCACCCAATTTCTCTCCCCTTGCTTGACCAACCCTCCCCTTCTGTCATTTTCAACCCTCCGACTGACTATAACCTTGACATTTTGAATTCCAGCGATCCATCCCAGATCTGAGATGTTAGCTCTTGTTTCTCCTTTTACCTTTGATGTTGTTCGTGATGGTGACAGACGGATTTTAGGAGAAATGTTGTGTTGGTGGTGGCCGGACTTTGGTTGAAATGGTGGTGGTTGTCGACATTGGCCGGTGGGTGAGGGTGGAGTAAGGTGAGAAAGACTAGCAACAAATTGAAATAAGTGTCCTTCTCTTTTTTATGGAAATTACTAAAATATTCCTCACTTGATATGCACATGGCTATTTTCTGTTAAATTCTTAACGCCATTTGGTAATAGGGAAGAAAGTGGGATTGATGGTTAATTAAGGTGCCATCATGGGACAAAACCTTCGGGTTGTGTCACATACACATCCTCGAGTAACTTCCCATTTAGGAAAGCCGTTTTGACATCCATTTGTCATATCTCGTAGTCATAATACGCGGCTATGACAATTAAAATTCTTACAGACTTAAGCATGGCAACAGACGAAAAGGTTTCATCATAGTCGACACCATGAATCTACCTATATCCCTTTGCTACAAGCCTAGCCTAATAAGTATGCACCTTTCCATCCATGTCAGTCTTCTTCTTGAAGACCCACTTGTACCCTATATTTTTTACACCTTCGGGTGGCTCAATCAAGTTTCAAACTTGATTATCCGACATGGATTGCAATTCGAATTCCATGGCCTCCAACCATTTATCCAAATCAGGAGTGGATATCGCCTCTTGATAGGAAGTAGGTTCGTCATTCTCAACGACTTCCACTTCATTACTTTTCGACACGAGAAATCCATATCTCTCGGGTGCAGATCGTAACCTATCTGATCTACGATGGACTTGTGGATCTTGAACCGGTTCCACAACTTCGAGGATGTGTATATGTCAAAACGGATATTTTCTGTTAAATTCCAAACCGAACCGAACCGAACCATTTAAAAATTCAAACAGAACCAAACCAAACCCCTATGGTTTGGTTCGGTTTGGTTCAAACCACAATTCAATAATGTGGTTCAAATAGCGGTCCAAACCGTGGATCAAACCATGATTTGAACTATGGTTCAAACCACGATTCAGATCGAAACTTATTTTTATATTGTTCAATTTTTCTGTGATCTCGTAGCAAGAACGAAAAATGCGGGCGTTAAAAGGAAAGTTAAAGGAAGAGAGAGACTACAGGAATAAAGAGGCCAAATAAAGAAAAACACTTTAAAATCTTCGATCGTGGAAGAGAAATTAATTATTTATTTGTCGCAATGACGATAACAAATGATGAAATTAATATTAAATAAGATAAACAACGAGGGTTAGAATTAGTCTATGTAATGTAGATTTTTTTTATGAGTAACTCTTGTGAAAAACTAGTTTTTTTAAAAATGTTATAAAAAATTAGTTTTCAGAACCGTTCATCACTCTTATTAGTTAGACTTAGTGCTTTAAAACTAGTTTTTTTCTTATGTTACGAAAAAACTAGTTTTTTGCAAGATTTTGGCTTTTTTTATTGATTTAACAGTAAATTTTAATAAATATACGAAAATATTAAATAAGATACAAAACGGGGTTAAGATTTGTTTATGTAATGTGATTTGGTTTGGTGGTTCAGTTTCAAAACGCAATTTGGTTTGGTTTGGTTTGATCTGGGAGGGTCAGACCACAAACCAAACCGACCCATGTAATTTGCCAAAATTTGATATCGAACCGAACCATTAATACTTGAAAATCAAACCAAATCGAATAATTTGGTTCGATTCAATTTCAAACCGTAATTTGAAACGAACCGCCTTGTTCAAACTAGGGGTGTAAGTGGTTCGGTTCAAACCGCGGTTCGGAACCGAACCAAATCAAACCATGCGGTTTAGTTCGGTTTACAAGTAATCGTGGTTTGGTTCGGTTCCAAAAATTGTCAAACCGTGTGGTTCGATTTGATCTGCGGTTTGGACCCCCAAACCACGGTTCGAGACCGCGAGACCGAACCACCAAACCGAACCAATAAACCAAACCACCAAACCGTTCAATATTAACCGTAGATATGTATATCTTTCATTTTCACCTTACATTTAGATTTGAAAGCACCTAACTCTATTAATGGGTTTTAGCCCATAACCTTTTTTTTCTTTTGGTTTATCTTATTGTAAAAATGTTAATTTACTATTTAGCACATATCATTACAACTACTCAAATGGCATTTTGTTATCATAAACATTGAAGCACAATTTCAAGTTGTGTTTAAATACTAAATCTCTTATGTATGTTATGTTTGGAAATTTTAAACAAACATGACAATGAATTGTGTAGTTTGAAACCATGCTCTAATTAATATTTTAAGCAATGTTCTATTACATGGTTTGAACCGTGGTTTGAATTGTGTAAACCGCTGTTCGAACCGTAAAATCAAACCGCGGTTCGAACCAAATCGAACCAAATTATGACGGTTTGGTTCAGTTCAATTTGAATTTTTTCATGGTTCGATTCGATTTGAGATTTTTTCAAATCGATTACTAGTGGTTCGGTCCGTAAATTTGCCAAAACTGAACCAAATGGAACCATACTTACGCCCCTAGTTCAAACATATTTTTGGCCTTTATTTTTTTAAAAACGGATGACCCGGCCCGGCGACAAGTTCTTCTCCTTCGGATTTGGCAGCAGAACTGCAAATCTTCGGATCAATAAACCCTCAATCCATTAATGGCGGATTCGTACTTCCCTTTCTTCCTCATCCTCGTACTCCCCCTCTCTCTCCTCATTATTCTCTACCTAATCGTCCGCCCTCGCCCCATCAAAATCCCAATCAAAGGCCGCCACGTCTTTATCACCGGCGGTTCCAGCGGCATCGGCCTTGCCATAGCTCACCAGGCCGTATCAGAGGGCGCTCGCGTCACAATTCTAGCTCGAAACCTCGGCAAGCTCGAGGAAGCGAAGCACTCGATCCGCCTCTCCACTGGCATTGACGTCGCCGTTGTAAGCGCCGACGTACGTGATTTCGAAGCTTTGAAGAAGGCGGTGGAGGAAGCTGGGCCTATCGATGTGTTGATCTGCAATCAAGGTGTGTTTGTGCCGGAGGAACTTGAGAAGCAAACTTTGGAGGATGTCAAGTTTATTATTGATGTCAATTTGATGGGAACGTTTAATTTGATTAAGGCGGCGTTGCCTGAAATGAAGAATCGGAGTGGTGGTGGGCCGGCTTCTATTGCGATCATGTCTTCTCAAGCTGGTCAGGTAATGTATCTGTTTGTTTGTTTGTGATTCTGTGTATCAGTGTGTTTATCAGTTATGTGAAGCTGTTAAAATTTTCTTTGATGTTCGAATGAAGTTTGAGCACAATGCCACTATTCTATTACTCAAGAACAAAATTCGACATTTATCTTGGGACGGAGGGAGTAGTTTTCTACACAATGAGGGTGTGGAATAATGAATTTATACTACAATTGAGTTTTGAAGATTTTGTTCAACTGCTGGAGTTGGAATGCAGCATATAAGTTTGAGCTGGTAAATTATCCTCCCAAAAGTAATCTGGAGGTATATCATGTAGTTGGTCGAGTGTGTATCAATGAGGGATAGCAAGTTGCACTTTTATGATAGAACAGACAATTTCATTAAATATTTCATGGTGCATTAGAGAGACATACTCATTTTTGTACAGTATGAAGTTCATGAAGTAGTTATTACTTTGTGTATGATGGCTACTTGGAGTTACTTTCGTTTCTGTAGGCAAATACTTAATGATTAACCAAGTTATGATATACAAAATGTGCTGATTTATCATATATGTTCAATGGCACTTTAGAAAGAGGGGTTGGGTTAAAATTATTGTGTATCATAGTAATACGCTTGACAGGTTATGGCAAACCTATCAAACGCTAAAATTTGTAAGCAATAATATGATTGGAGGGTATTATGTGGCAATATTGATTGGTTTTTGATACCACTGTAGTACTATCACCGTTATACCTAATATAGTAATATCTATTCGTGTTGTGGCAATTCTCTTATTTTCTCAGAAAGTTATAAAGTGTAATAATTTTGGTTGGCTTCTTCATTTTTCTGTTGTTCCATTTTCCTGAACCTGTGATATACTTTACTTATTGCTTAAGCTGATGTACTCACTTTGTTGTGATTTGAGGGTTACTAGTAGAGATTTTGATCTGTCTATTGTGTTATGATGCTAAATGGGTTTGTTATTTCTTTTAGGTGGGTATTTATGGTTATACAGCTTATGCAGCTAGTAAGTTTGGCCTCAGGGGTTTGGCAGAAGCACTGCAACAAGAAGTTATTGCAGATAACATCCACGTCTCACTTATATTTCCCCCGGACACGGATACTCCTGGTCTTCTTGAAGGTTTGGAAGTCTTCATATAATCATATCATTTCTCTCTTTCCACATTTGTGATTCAGTTTTCCATTAAGCATGTTTTGTCAACTTAATATATGTATATTTTTGTTCTTCTGGAAGCATGTTCCATACACGTGTTGTCCCTGGACCTGTAAAGCACAATAACTTAAATCCACTAATATTATTAGAAAATCTGACATTGACAAGTTGAATCGTTTCTTTTTGTGTAATAGAAATGATAGGTCAATATCCTTTTTTGTAGAGTACCAGGTATGGGCATGGTGTTAATAATGTTATCAACTATGTGCGGATACATTTAATGCTAGTATTGTAGCATGGAATTAGTGTTTTCCTGTTTCAGTTTGAAAATACTTCATCCAACCCTGAAAAGGTTCATGTTTACTTTGTTTTATCTTAATTAATTAAATTTTTACCGAAGATTTATAAATTAGGGAGACGTAGGACAACCCACCTGGGATTACTATTTTAGGGCCTGGCCTCCTTTTATATTTTTTTCACTGAGGTTCAGCTTCTTGTGATAAGCATTTAAGGAGAGACACCATGAAACATGAAACAAACCTCATGGAAATAGATAGGGGGCAAAGCCCAAAAACATGCAAACTCAAGGGGTTCGATCTTAGTTTTTTATAATGCTAAATACTCCCTCTGTGCCATATAAGATTTCACAAATGGGTTTTGCACGGGAATTAAGAAAATGTGTAAGTGGTGCAAGTGTTGTGAGTATGAAAAGTGAGGTAGGAGAGAGAAGGTGGGGTAGGGAATAGTAATTTGATTGGTGTTGTGAGTATAAAAGTATAGAAGGAGAGAGAATGAGTGGGAGGAATAGTAAAGATTCTTTGCCATTTTAGGAAAGTGAAATCTTATATGGGACACCCAAAATGACAAAAGTGAAATCTTACACGGGATGGAGTATATTTTTTGAATATTGATTTGATGTTTTCCCATTTTACTTTCGTTTGTAAACCCGTACAACATTTAGGATGGATTGAGTAACAAACAAATGATGTTCCATATGCTACGCCAAAGTAAAGTATGACATTGTACTCTTTCCACTAGATCACAAATAATGCAGCCTTTGAAGAAACATGTTGGCTGAGCGTTGCAACAAATGCTTCATAAATACTAGACTGTTTACAGTATTCTATTTAACTGGCTATTAACTTGGTATTAAATGTGTCAACAAAGCCATTCATAGATCCCCCCACTCCATAGCAGTCTTCTGTTCACTTTTCTTGTTGCATTTGAGTTCCATAATTGGTGTTTTTTTTAAGCATTTCAGAATTTTGACAGGCATAAACGTGATGCCCTATTGTGGTTGTGTTTGAAGCTGAATCCACAAGAATGCCCTTAGGCATCTATTTCTGTTTTGGTTAATGTGGATTTAGAGAGTTTCGATGAATAACTTTTTTCAATGATCTAATGTGCTATTCAGTTACTTAACAACGAGTATAAATTCAATGCAATATCTATATGAAAATATGCTTGGCTTTTCAATCTCATTAATTTCAAATAAATTAATTACATGCTCGGGATAAAACTCAAGCAATTAACACCGAAAGTTGATATTCACCATCTGATATCGAAGTCAAAGTTGATTAAAGTTGTTTGAGCTAGCTTTCTGAAAATAAATGTGTGTGCATATGGTTATTATAATAAAAAGAAAAGGTTTTGACCTCAAAGTCTTGGTTATAGTTGAATTCATGTTAAGTGTTCTTGGTGATCAAATCCATTTTTTTTGGTCTGCCTGTTCTGATAGCTTTATCGTCTTCTTTTTTGTTATGGGTAAATGTCTTGTTGACATCTTGATACTCCCTCCGTCCCGGAAAGTTAGTCCCACTTTTTTGTATGTTAACTTGAATCAACTTTGAGCAATAATTTAGGTTATTATTTAAGTATCCTAATAAAATCCAAAATTTGTTATTGATACACCATTGTAGATACTAACACCAACAAGTTTTAGATTTTCATTAGGATAATTACAACTAATCTAAACTATTGTTCAATGTTGGTTCAAGTTAACAACCAAAAAAGTGAGACTAACTTTCTGCGTTTCTGGGACGAAGGAAGTATTTGTTTTGAGTCTTACGTTAATTTTCCTAGAGTATATTATTGAAGGATTTGGTTTATTAAGGTGCTTATGTGATAACTTGCATTATATGAATTCCCATTACTCCCCTTTAAGTTGGTGCCTGTGTTGAGGAATTTGGGGGCCTATGATAGATAGATGGGACTTGTCAAAAAGATCTGATTTTTTTTTTCTTTTTGTCACCCGATTTCAGAACGGATAGAAGATGATGCATTGAAAACATAGCGGAATAGAGCTTACCGCCTCTGCGCCAAAATGAATGACCAAAAAAATTTCAAATTTACTCTTGGTAAGAGCAAATTTGAAAAAAAAAATCGGAGCAAATTTGGAAAAAAAATCGGTCATTCGGGACAGAGGGAGTATATTTTATGTGGGTTGGTTCTTGTTTAACCAAAACAGATTCCGTACCAACTTATTACGGAGTACAATTTTCTTAGCTCCCCCTGACTCTCCATTTATGCATATTGCAGAAAACAAGAGAAGACCACCGTTAACAAGCATTATAGCAGGATCAGGGGGTGCAATGAATGCCAATGCAGTTGCTGAGAAAGCTTTGAGTGGCATCAAATCTGGTACTTTTATTGTTCCCTGCAACTTCGAAGGATTCATGCTGGGTATAGCAACTGCTGGTCTATCTCCTCAGAGATCATACCTGATGGCTTTTGTTGAAGTTGCTACTATTGGCATATTGCGCTTTGCTGCCTTATGTTTTCAGTGGAACTGGTATGGAAGCATTGAGAAGTGGCATGCTCAAAAGAAGTAACAGCATAATAGGTATGTTCTTGAGTAAATGAAAACTTTGGTACATATGCTTGCAAGGTCTTAAAATGCAAGCTCTTTCTGTTTCTTACTCCCTCCGTCCCTAAAATGAATGACCGATTTCAAGAAATTTTGTCCCTAAATCATTTTTACCAATATTATTTTCTCTATTCGTTTTATACTTGCAAAACTAAATGTTTAAGAAGCGGATAACATGAATATTTATGCATCTTTGCCATTAAATTGCACTCCCTCCATCCCAAAGTGAATGTCCAAAACATTTTCAAATTTGCTCTTGATCAAGAGTAAATTTGGACATTTTTTGACATTCAATTTGGTACGGAGGGAGTATAAGAAAGTAAACATTTTCAAAATGTCTCCTGAATGAAATTTGGACTTTCATTTAGGGGAGGAGGGAATATTACTTAGGAGGGTATTTTAAAAGTTTAGGCCACATGTGATTATTGGAATTAGTTTCTATGTAGGGGCATGAATATATTTTGGTGCTTGGCAAGGATTTTCATTCTCAATCTTTAAAGCTGCTCGCACGATTTGAGGCCAGCTTTCAGCATCCGACTGTACTGAACCAATTCTTCTTCCAAACTTTTGTGCCTGTGAATTGAAATTTTGCGTCCTTAATGGTCTTTTCTAGGTTGATGCTGGTGGCAGATCACTTTAATTTATTCCATCCGTAAATTTGATTTATGCAGTGAGCAAGTGTGGAGATAGAATCACTTTCTGACCAGAACTTTAGATTTTTCAGCTGTATCTGATTCAATTTCGAAATATGCAATAATGCAGCTGATTTCTGTGATCAAAACATTGGACTAGTATTTTGCAGTCACAGTTATTTTTGTTTCAACTTGATTTTGTTGTTTTCGTTTACAACACTTGATGTTGTTGAAGAGAAGAAGATACTTCACATTGATGAAAATGTGTTTAGTTAGCTTTATAGTGAATTGCTTATGTGAAGGAAACACTGTCTCCGTACGTTTGCACGGTAATAGTCCAAAATAAATTTCCAAAAAAAAATTCAAATTCGCTCTGGACAGTAATTAGTAGGGATGGCAACGGAACGGGTTTGACATTTTCTAAACCTGCTCCTACCTAAAACCTGAAACCCGAACCTAGTTGCCCCGCCTACACCAAAACCCGAACCCACCCACCCTCCCAGTTTACTATAAACTTGTTAAGCAATATGCTGTGTGCATATGTTATCATGTAGGAAAATGAAATTCCACATATTCAACCAACATTCAGTTCCACAATTCTAACTAGTTTAACAATAAGGAAAACAAATTCTAAAACGTGTAATATTGCTATTTCAATGTGTAAAGGTAGCGTGTTAAAAAATGTGTAATGGTATTTTTTTTTTTATAGATAGATCCCTATAATATTATAAACATAAAAAATTACATTAATATCGCTAAACTTAGGAGTAATACATCAATACTATGACTATTTATGAAATTATTATAAATACTACTATCTATGTCCCTAAATATATGTCGAAAAAAAATCATATTTGCAGCAACTTTTTTTTTTTTTTTGACATTCATTTAGGGACGGAGGGAGTATGAGTTTTGGAAACCACTTATCAAATTCTTTACATTAGAGGTGGATCATTGCGAATTGGGACTCGAACTCGATTTTGCCTCGTGATCAGGTTGTCCTGGATGGTTGGTTAAAGAATAAAAGATGGAACCACATTGCAATCAGGTTGGGAGATCTTACTTCTTGTCTAAATAACCTAAGTTTGATAATTTCTCCTTCACCAAATGTGTTTTGGGGTTCTTAGCCCGATAATGTACATTTTGAAAAAATAAGGAATGAAAAAAATAAAAGAAAAGAATGGAAGCATAGATAGGTTTTGAGGTCGACTGCAAGTTTTCGTGCAACAGATAAAAGAATGGATGAGTCCAGAAAGGACACAAGGCCCACAATCTAAAGCCCATATAACAGGCACAATGGTAGCATCCATTCCACGTTTCAGGTAAATAGTAAATCAGAACAACAAGAAGGGTGAGAATCTCTGTGAGAATCAGAACACTGGTCCCGCCGCGCCCAGTGCCTCCCTTCAGAAAGCTCGTCCCTGGGATGAAGGCGTCTCCTCTAAATTCTCCACCACTCCTCTCACTGATATTTTCAAGTTGTTATTTTTGGCCTTCCTGTAAGTTTACGTTTACACTCTCGCTTCTTAATTGTATTTACCCAATGTGGTTCATTTGTTTTGTCGTGTTTAGCTGTTTAGAGGGTACAATTTTGCTTTATGAGATATGGATTTAGTATTGTTAGGCTTATGGTATATTTGTGATAATAAATTTTCTGTTGTTCTCTTTAGTAATCATGTTTGAGTTTGGCTCAGATTTTTATGAGTATCTATGATTGGACTTATGGTATTATGAGTTGTCTACGAGGACCATGTGCAAATCGTTCAAATATTATTTGACAGTCTTGTACTCACTCTGTTCCAAATTTTATTTTATTTTTGGTTCTTGCTTGCGCCTTATTGAACTCGAACTATAATTTTTTTTTTTGGGTCAAACCAAGAAAGAAACTGGGACAAACATTTATGGGACAGAGGGAGCATTGTTGACGACTCACCAGTTTTTAGAGTGTTATAATACAAGTAAACAAACAACATCATTCACTGATAGGGTGTGCCCTGAAGATTTTTTCGTTACTGCTAATTGCAAAGTATTGCTAGGCAACACCACACTAAAATAACAACTTTTAAGTTCCGGATTACATTATTTTCCCTGTTAAGATTCATCTCTTATGGTAATTTATGTTATAAGGGAAAGCCAATCATCCATGTGTTGTTCGAAAAGGTGCACACTACTTTATCATCAACAATATCAGGGACTGGGTAACTTGTTTGAAAGAAAAGGTGAGAAAAATATAATATGTTGTCAGGATACTGGTATGGTCTGACTTAATCCGTTGCTTATCACGGCAGTGTCACATTTTACTATGTCAGCATTATGTTTGGCTTCATATATCCTTTTTTTGGGTGAATTTTGGTCCAAATAAAGATCATCACACAAGCCATCATATCTTTCTTTATTGTTGTCATGGTAGTTTTGGTCTTCCCTTATTTTGTGCCCAGTATTAACTAGTATTAAGTTGATGCTGATACGGTTCTAATTCCATCACAATTCCTGAAAGGTGCACTAAGTGGTCTGTGTTGCATACGTCCAACCATTTTTTATCAATTTTCGGACTTACCTGCTATTGAGGCAAAATTATTTTTCTAAGAAATACTTGAGTTGGGGATGAATTCGTGTCTTATGCTGTTTTTTCTCCGATTATTGTACTGCTTGTTTAGTGTGTTATCTTTAATTTCCAAAATTCTAGTAACTTATCAATGTAAAACCAGGCCTCTCAGTTTAATTTAATTGTCTGAATTACGTCAAAATTGTTTAGTAATACTGTATAAGAATGGAAGAAGACAATGATTTAAATCATGTCCGCTTTGATTCACTTGTTATTCCCTAACCCATCAAACTGTTCTATCAAATAATGGATGCTGGTTACTGTTTCTTCAGGGTGCTTTTACAGGTGTTTGTTCTGCCCAGCATGTCCCGAGTAACAAAAATAACATTGACAAGTTCAAAGCCAAAGGGATTGATTCAGTGATCTGTGTCGCTGTTAATCACCCATATACTATGAACGGCTGGGCCGAAAAGCTTCAAGCCAAGGAAGCTGTAAGTTATTCCGCTCATGTTTTCTTATATTATGTCAATATATCAGTCAAGTGTCAAGAAATTCAGAAGCTTTGATGTGATATCTAATACTCCCTCTGTTCCGCTTAAGTTGCAACATTTTGCCATTTTCGGCATTTCACTTAAGTTGTAACATTACCAAAAAAGGAAACTTTTTATTATTTTTATAATTCTCCACTCATTCTCTCTCTTCCTCACAACCACTCATTATTCTCCACTCATTCTCTCTCTTCCTCCCAACCACTCATTATTCCCCTTTCTTAATATACGTGCTTCAACCCTCATGTTGCAACCTTAGCGGAACGGAGGGAGTACAATATACTCCTTTTGATGAAAGATAATTCTGGCTGAATTTTGTTCAATTATACTGTGAGTTGTGAAACCAACTGACTAAAGGATTGGCAAAAGCTCGTCTTTTGTGCAGTTAAGTCGAACTTCACTTCTCGACTACTTTTTGGTTAATATCACACTCTTTTTCATCTTCCTACCTGCAAAGTAGCTTATGTTTCAGTAGCTAGATTTTAGTATAAGAATTTATATTTTCTTCCACATAGAAGTGTATATTTTTTCGATTATTAGTCTGATGTCCCAGGCTGTTTATAATAATTTTTGGTTCTGTTAGTTCCCTTTAGTATCCATCTAGTTTTCGTTATCAATGCAGCTTAGTAAAGTTCCAAGTAAAAGCTATGCGGACAATATTTTGGTTTTCAGTAGTTTATGCTTAAGGTTGTTACTTGAGCAATATAGTATTTTTGCACCAGGATTGGCTGAGTTGTGAAGTTTAAAATGGACATGTCATAAGGCTAGAAATACAGAAGTGGTTATCAAATCTGTCAGAAGTCACAAAATAATGAAGGTTCAGGAAGATAAATTTTAAAAAAACCTGCATAATTCTTTATCATCACGAAAAGTTAGGCCCGGAGAGTGTTCTTTGCTTTTGCTGGGTGTAGCTCAGTCGAAGAGTATTTATACCTTTCCCTGCATATCCTTGATGAAAGGCGGATATTTTCTCCCAAAATCTAGTGCTCCTTTGGTTTGAGTCCCAAGGATATAACTTTTAAGGCACAAAAGTTTATATTTATATTATTCCATAGGATTTGATTAACGTCAAAAAAACATTCCCAAACTTGAACTCAACTGCCGTTACAGCCATTCAATTCAACATATCCACTTTCTTGGGTGCATATTATTTTTTTACTCCCGCTTTAGTTCTCATTCTATTTCGTATCTCCAAAAATATTAATTTACCAACATCATATAGCTAAAAATTGTTATCAACCATACTTTTATTGACATAAACAGTGTGTTTATAATATTTTTTCTGAATGTGTAGGAGTTGAAAAGGGATGACTCTTGGTGGGATCTCAAATATAGAGTTACACATGCTGTACCTGATTCGGGCAGGATTCGAGAGAGGTATTGGACAATTTATCGTGCTATGAGTACTTTTATGCGTTCTGTTGATTAACGATTTATATTTTGAAGATCCTCAAATCATCACTAAAGGCATCTAATCTAACATAAGAGATAAGATATTATAATAAGAAATATAATTCATCTTTTTAACAAGTCAAAAACTTAATATTTTATATAAACTCAACTCTCTAATATTACAGTTGCATAAGCAATGCATTTATAGATAGATAGGAACATCCCTCCAAATTAGGATAAATTAGAAATTAATTATTGGCAGATAAGAAAACCTAGAAAGATGAGAAATCAAAATACTTGGTCAAATTTGGATGAAGATGTCCATAAGCGCAACACTTGGTAAAATAATCATAACTTTGTAGAAAACTCGGAATGATGATTAGTTTCTTGCATTGCATATGAAACTATACTCATTTATCTTTCCAATGATATATAATACTCCTAATGAAGATATATATTTATAATTTTTGCGAATTATTAATTTGTCACGTTGTTCCTGACTCGGGACCGACTTCATCCTCATAATCTAACCTAGAAGCCTTAAATCTTTTCTTCTCAATCGCCATTCAACAACACAACATGAAGGGAAAAAAAGGTCCCAGTTAGGGCTGTTACACGAACCGAGCCTGTTCGAGCTCGACTCGGGCTCGGCTCGAAAAAAGCTCGAGTTCGAGTGGGCTCGAGGCGAACTCGAGCTCGAGCTCGAACCGAATTTCAAGTTCGTCATTTTTTCGAGCCCGGCTCGTGTTCGGCTCGTATGTTCGACGAGCTCTGTTCGAGATCGACTCGTTTAAGTTCGACTCGGGCTCGGCTCGTTAAAAGCTCGAATGAATTATGAATTTTTTGTTAAAAATATATATATTTAGTGACAAATTAAAAGACCAAGCTCGAGCTTGGCTCGTTTAGGCTCGAGTTCGATTGCAACTCGAATTAGGGCTCGATAAAGCTCGTTCGATTTCAGATTTTTTTTCAAAAAATAAGTCGAAGCTCGAGCTCGGCTCGTTAATACTCGAGTTCGAGCAGCTCGCGAAAAGCTCGCGAGCCGGCTCGCGAAAAGCTCGAAACTTGATTCGAGCCGAGCTCGAACATGAATTCTGGGATCGAGCTCGAGCTCGAGAAAAGCTCGAGCTCGTTTAAAAGTTCACGAGCTCGAGCTCGAAACATCAAAAGCTCGGCTCGGCTCGGCTCGTTTACAGCCCTAGTCCCAGTCTTTTCCAATTCACAATCACAACGAAACCCTAAAAACAAAAACCAACACAGATTCTCTCATTCTCAATCATATAAACAATGCAAATCAAATACAGTAAATGATTACAAAACAAATTAAAATAAAAAAACAAAAAGAAAAAGAAAAAATAATCTAAACTTAAATCAATCAATTTTGGAGAGAGAAGATTATGAGGGGGAGATAAATTTATGCGTTTGATTAAATATGCGAGGTTGGAAAACCCTAAGAAGGAGGGGGGGGGGGGAGAGATAAATATGAGACGGTGACAAGGAAGACGACGAGAGATGAGGACTGTTGGATTGGGCCTTTGAGAAGTTGGAGCGGGTGACGAAGTAAAACCGGTAATGTAAGTAACATCCTTTGTTTTTTGAAAAATAATGAGTTTGTTTTATAAAAAAACTAGTTTTTTTTTATAAGTTAAGGAAAATGGGTGTAAAAAAGGACACTATTTCATTTAGCTCCGTAAAATTGAGAATCCGCAATCCCATAGAAGCCATTACACTTATTGAATAATAAATTCATAAATCTTCAAAATGTTTTTTTTTTTTTTTTTCATTTTTTGAATTTTTAATCCGAAAGAGAGAGAGAGCGAGAACTTCTATTGTGATAGCCGACAGCTTCTTCGAAACCTTCGTCTTCTACTGCAGCAAACACCGCACCAGAAGCTCTTTAAAGTAGCCTTGTCTACACGAATCCTCTTGTTTCTCGTTGCAGAATGGCCAAGAATCTCCACTTGTGAGGTCCACCCACAAACCATTACCCTATTCTTTGTATGCTCCAAGAACTCCTGGCCAGCAGTACATACTAATTGGCATCTTGAAAGACTTTTTAAGGGATAGCAGTGTATGGGCTTGTGTTTTTTAATGCCAAGACATATGTAACTTAGTGCCGGTATGTATGTAACGTAATTAATTAACGCAGTTGCTAGATCTGAAGATAGAGTTGGAGGCAACTGTCACGCCCGAATCGCTGCTCCACTTACGAGGATAGACATGAAGCTCAATGATATTCCATTACGAACAACAATTTTAATTCAATTATTTGAGAGAGAGAGAGAGAGAGAGAGAGTGAGATTTTTTTTTTTTTTTTGATACCCAGATTCTCAGCTTCGCCGGACTAATCCTGGACCACCAGGTACCGGCCCCACAGTATGCTGGCGGAGGTAAATCGCGGGATGTGTCCTATGCAGTCAGGATGGCAGCACCCCTTATACTCCAGAGTCCCAAGGGAGCCCTCCTACAAGGCATTTACATCACTCTTACATCACCAAATGGCTGCTCCAGCTGCTCCTGCCAAAGGCATTTACATCACTCTTACAACACCAAATGGCTGCTTCAGCTTTGCACCTGCCAAGATTTGAACTCCCCACACTGAGGATACAAGCCCAGCAAGCAATGCCGCTTTCTTAACTGCACGGATGTGCCCCGGGGGCTCCTAAGGACCCTGAAACCAAGGTAGGAAATTAAGCCCCAAGAATCCCCTTGGGGGGACTCGAACCGGCGATCTCTCTTTCGGGAAGTCACCTTGGTACCACTGGACAGAATTGAGAAGATAGAGAAGAGACTTGGTTCTAATCTAAAGTGATGAAACTGGAAGCGAAGGCGTTGTCGTTTAGCCCCGCGTTCTACACACAAAATTTGTTTTTCCTTGGCTTAAAAAAACTGAGCTTTTGTGTGATTTTGGCAAAAATAATTTCACTTTTCCTAAATTAATTTCATAGTTTGCCAATATATTGGTACGTATTATTTTTAAAAATGTTTTATTTGAAAAAGAAATTCTCATACTAGTAATGAAAGTAACCGAGTACCACACACACGCTAACACTTGTAAGCTTAATGGACGAGTTGTACAGACCGAACATAATGTCTAAAATATTTTAAATAATCTTCAAGTGTGGATTATTGAGATTAAAATAGATGACCAAGATTGATTGTGCATCATGTGCAGTCCAACTACAATATGAATTTGTGATCTATAATAATTATTAGGACCTACATGGAAAACTTCACTGAGAGCCCTTATATTCAGATTTTATTCCAAATAAAGAGTTCAATGTTGGGATAGAAGATCAACCGGGCTAGACTTCGAAGCAAAAGGGGAGAATTTCGTTAGAGGGTTCTGCTGTCATGGGCGACCGCCCAGGTGATGATGGGCGACCGCCCAATTATACAGTAGGTTCATCGTTTGTTGATCTTTGCTGTGGGCGGCCGCGCAGGGGGTATTGGGCGACCGCGCATGTGTACAGAGGTTTTGGTTCGGAGGAATTCTTGGCTTGGGCGACCGCTCATGAGCACTTGGGCGACCGCCCATGTGTCGGGTGGAAGAAAATCTGGACTCTTTTATTTGATGTATTTTCGGGTTCCCTTGTCCATCTAGGGCTAGGTTTGTTCCCCTAATATATATTTAAGTTGTATTCCGCCCCCTAAACTCATGGTAACACAAATTCTACATACATAGTGCATAGTGCCCCCAGACGTAGCCAATCAAATTGGTGAACTGGGTTAACAATTTCTTGTGTCTTTTCTGTGCTTTTGATTTTCTTGTGCTTTGTTTGTGTGCGATTATTATTCTTGTGGTTTGCTTGGGCTGTGGAGGGCTATATTCACAACAACTGGTATCAGAGCTTTTGGTTTCAAGATCAAGGGAGTTGTTCCAAGCAATCAAGAATGGGCAAGGATAAACAGGCGGTTGAGAAATTCGATGGGTCTGACTACGGATATTGGAGGATGCAGATTGAGGATCTTTTGTACAACAAAGACCTCTATAAGCCTCTGAAGGGTGTCAAACCGGAAGATGAAGATCAGGAAGAATGGGAACTCATGGATCGGAAAGCCCTAGGGGTGGTTAGATCTACTTTGTCAAAGTGGATTGCGAAGACTACCAAGAAGGCGACAACCACCAAGGAGCTATTGGATTATCTTGCGAGAGATTTGAAACTCCATCTGCTGCAAATAAGGTTGATTTGATACGCAAGATGGGTAGTCTCAAGATGCAAGAGGGAGGATCCTTGGCTAAGCACATCGATGAGTTTATGGATGTTATAGACTCATTGACAGCGGTGGAGATCAAGTTCGATGATGAGGTTCATGCGTGTTGGTTGCTAGCTTCTTTACCAGCAAGTTGGAGCGGAACGGTGACTGCAATCAACGCTTCAGCAGGTAAGAAGAAATTGAAGTATGATGATGTTAAAGACTTTCTTTTGGCCGAAGAAAATCGCATGAAGAAGTTGGGGACATCGGGTACTTCGGGATCGGCTTTAGCTACTACTAGCAAGGGGAAGCCGGGTACTAGCAAACAAGGGAGAACCGAATCTAGGGAGAACGTAGTGAGTGGCAAGGGCAAGACCGGGGAGAACAAAGACAAACCAAAGGTTGCGCTATCATTGTAAGGAGTTGGGACACTTCAAGAGGGATTGTCCAAATCGTAAGGGCAATCAGGTGAATGTGACAGTCGAAGGTGATGACGTACTGGTTCTGAGTGTTAGTAGTGCACTAGAATCATGGGTGCTGGATTCGGGGGCATCATTCCACTCTTGCGGGCATAAGGAAGAGATGGAGAATTACACTTTCAGTGATTTCGGTAAGGTCTATCTGGCGGATGGCGAGCCTTTGGAAATCAAGGGGAAGGGGGATGTCAGAATAGGAGCATCGGACGGGAAGGTCTTACATCTGAACGGGGTCAGGCACATTCCGGGTTTGAAAAAGAACCTACTTTCAGTTGGGCAGTTGGATGAAGAAGGTTACAAAGTGACATTCGGTTGCAGAAACTGGGTTATTACGAAGGAGGATTGTGATATCGCTCGGGGTAATAAGGAGGGGACTTTGTATTTGGCGAATAACACCAAGGACAGTATCGCGGTGGCAGCAGCCAAGGGTGATACGGATTTGTGGCACTGTCGATTGGGTCACATGAGTGAGACGGGGATGAAGGTGCTTTGTTCAAAGGGACTACTACCGGGTTTGAAGACAGTCAACGTGGGGATCTGCGAGGATTGTATGTTTGGCAAACAGGGGAGAAATAATTTCTCGAGGAGGACAGGTAGGGGTTTGAGGGAAGCAAAGTTGGAATTGGTTCACACAAACTTGTGGGGGCCATCTCCGGTTACGTCTCTGGGTGGTGCGTCATATTACATGACTTTCATTGATGATTCTACAAGGAAGGTTTGGGTCTATTTCTTGAAGGGGAAAGATGAGGCTTTCGAGGTGTTCAAGAAGTGGAGGGCCTTGGTGGAGAATCAGACGGGACTTAAGCTTAAGTGCTTGAGATCGAACTGATGGTGGGGAGTATGAGCTCGGGAGTTTAGGGAATATTGTGCTGCGAATGGCATTCGTATGGAGAAGACTCCAAAGCGGACACCACAACTCAACGGGGTAGCGAGAGAGGATGAACGAGAACATTGAATGAGCGGGCTAGAAGTATGAGGCGAAGTGTGGACTTAGAAGGCGTTTTGGGCATATGCGGTTGACACGGCGGCTTTCTTGATCAATCGGGGACCATCGGTACCATTGGGGAATGGAATTCCGAGAGGAAGCTTGGAGTGGCAAGCGGTAATCTGTCCTTTCTTCGCATATTTGGCTGCGTTTCTTATGTTCATATTGATTCTTCTGAGAGAACTAAATTAGATGCTAAATCTGTTAAGTGTACATTTATTGGGTATGGCGGGGATGACTTCGGGTACAAGTTTTGGGATGACCAAAATCATAGAGTTATTCGTAGTCGAGATGTGGTATTCAATGAACAGGTTTTGTACAAGGACAGAAAGGGGGCATCTGATGACACTAGTTCGGAACCGGAAATTGTAGAGGTGGATATTCCTAACTCGGGTGGGAGCAGAACGGTTCATGATGACCATGGTCAGGAGGTCACTGAAGATGAACCACGTACTCCGGAACCGGATATTCCGCTGCGTAGATCCAGCAGGTTGCGTGGATCGCCTGACAGGTATACTCCATCCAATTATTATTTGCTGTTGACAGATAATGGGGAACCAGAATGTTATGCGGAGGCTGTTCGTAGTGCACTTTGTAACAAGTGGAAAGCTGCGATGGATGATGAGATGGACTCATTGAAGGCCAACAAAACTTAGGAGCTGACTGAACTACCTAAGGGAAGAAGGCACTGCATAACAAGTGGGTTTATAGGATCAAGGAGGAAGCAGACGGTAGCAAGCGTTACAAGGCAAGACTGGTTGTAAAAGGGTTTCAGCAGAAGTACGGTATTGACTACACCGAGGTATTCACTCCGGTTGTGAAGATGACCACTATCAGAATGGTTCTGGGGATAGTAGTGGCGGACAACTTGTTGCTTGAACAGATGGATGTGAAGACAGCCTTTCTTCATGGGGACTTGGAGGAAGAGATTTACATGGTACAGCCAGAGGGTTACTTGTCTAAGGGTAGCGAGGAGCTAGTTTGCAGATTGACTAAGAGCTTGTATGGCCTTAAACAAGCTCCTAGGCAGTGGTACAGGAAATTTGATGGGTTCATGCACGACATTGATTTTATCAGATGTGAGGCGGATCATTGTTGCTACTTCAAGAACACGGACAATGGGTATATTATCTTGCTGTTATATGTGGACGACATGCTATTAGCGGGCTCTAGCAGTAGAGAGGTAAACAGATTGAAGACTCAGTTGTCAGAACGGTTCGAGATGAAGGATTTGGGAAAGGCCAGAAAAATCTTGGGCATGCGGATTGACCGGGATAGGGAGTCGGGCAAGTTGGTTCTTTCACAAGCAGAATACGTTGAGAAGGTCTTAGTAAGGTTTTGTATGGAAGAGGCGAAGCCAACAGAGACGCCATTGGGTTTGCATTTCAAGCTATCCGAGAAGGACTCACCTAGGGGCAAGGAGGAGCGTGACAAGATGGAGAGAACTCCATATGCTTCAGCAGTGGGGAGTCTCATGTATGCAATGGTGTGTACAAGGCCGGACATTGCACATGCGGTGGGAGTAGTCAGCCGGTTTATGGGCAATCCGGGAAAGCAACATTGGGAAGCGGTTAAGTGGATCCTACGTTATTTGAAGGG
Organism: Adenophora triphylla var. japonica; assembly: GCA_022495995.1. NCBI lineage: Eukaryota > Viridiplantae > Streptophyta > Magnoliopsida > Asterales > Campanulaceae > Adenophora > Adenophora triphylla. Next base: position 148,455 of record JAFEMH010001627.1, on the reverse strand, counting down.
TACTGCTGGTAAGGCTCTGTGTTTCTCGAGCAAGGAAGTGGTGTTAGCGGGTTATGTTGATGCGGACTTGGCATCAAGTGATCTTGATAAGAGGAGAAGTACTACGGGTTATGTGTTTACATTGGGTGGTACTGCAATCTCCTGGGCTTCTAAATTGCAGAAGATCGTGGCGCAGATCGGCTGCAGGCGAGAATATGTGGCAGTGACAGAGGCGAGTAAAGAGATGGTATGGTTGCAGAACTTCTTGGGTGAACTTGGGAAGACGCGAAGTGGTAACGTTCTCTACAGCGACAGTCAGAGTGCAATACATTTAGCTAGAAATCCGGCGTTTCATTCGAGGACGAAGCACATTGAACTGCGGTTTCACTACATCAGACATCTCTTGGAGGAGAAGATCTTGGGGCTAGAGAAGATATTGGGATCAGAAAATTCGGCTGACATGTTGACAAAGGTCGTGAATCTTGATAAATTGAAGCTGTGCAAAGCTTCAATTGGGCTCGAAGAATAGAAGAGGATGGCACTACCATGATCGAGGTGAGCACTAGGAGGACACCAAGGATGAGTTGAAGACGGATATGGGGCTTATATGTATGGTTGATCTCTAGGTGGGAGATTGTTGGGATAGAAGACCAACCGGGCTAGACTTCGGAGCAAAAGGGGAGAATTTTGTCAGAGGGTTACATTGTCGTGGGCGGCCGCCAGCGATGATGGGCGACCGCCCAGTTATACAGTAGGTTCATCGTTTGTTGATCTTTGCTGTGGGCGGCCGCGCAGGGGGTATTGGGCGACCGCGCATGTGTACAGAGGTTTTGGTTCGGAGGAATTCTTGGCTTGGGCGACCGCCCAAGGGCACTTGGGCGACCGCCCATGTGTCGGGTGGAAGAAAATCTGGACTCTTTTATTTGACGTATTTTCGGGTTCCCTTGTCCATCTAGGGCTAGGTTTGTTCCCCTAATATATATTTAAGTTGTATTCCGCCCCCTAAACTCATGGTAACACAAATTCTACATACATAGTGCAAGATCCTGGCTTGGTAGTGCCCCCAGACGTAGCCAATCAAATTGGTGAACTGGGTTAACAATTTCTTGTGTCTTTTCTGTGCTTTTGATTTTCTTGTGCTTTGTTTGTGTGCGATTATTATTCTTGTGGTTTGCTTGGGCTGTGGAGGGCTATATTCACAACATTCAACTCAAATTATAATTTCTCATACACCCCTAGCTCCCCCTGTCCTACCTCACGTCATTTCCACCTCCCCTTTCTCTCTCTCCTCATTTTTTTATCATTTCTCTCTCGTTCTCACTATAAAATATACACACAATGTTCTCTCTCTCCAAATATTCTCCAATTCCAACAGCCCGTCGGGGCAGTTTCAGCAACCTTCCCCGTCCCGCTATTCGATCATCGTTCTCCCTTCCGTCCGACCTTCTCTCTTCTCTCTCTAGTGATTTCCCGTCGCTCTTTCTCGCCTCTCTAACCTTCATACTTCATACTTCAGATCCAACCAATCACCGCCACTCCTACGACATCTTACCTCTTTCCTTACAGATCTCTGGGCAGATTTGTCCATATCTTTCCCCAAAATCATCAAACACAAAAGCCCTAATTTGTTAACTCAGATCAGCCGACTATCAGTTCGCCAATTGATGGTACAAATCTTCTTAAAAAATATGCTAAATGTTTGCTTGTTTGAAATGTTGCAGCTTAATGTGTGTTTGAGTCTCTTCCTTGTAATATGGAAGCATCAGTATTTGTTTTGCTTGTTGCGAAGTTTATTGCCTCCATGGTCCTTGTTAGTAGAGTTTGTTCTTCATATCTGTCCAAATTTTAATTTTATGTTTCAAAAAAAAAAAAAAAAGGTCTTGATAGTCAAAATATGTGAAGTTTTGTTCTTCATTCCAGAAAATGATCTGATTGGATTCGACCACAAGAATTACTGCAAGGAATGCTCTTGAGCATGAATATAATTTTTAAGGATTTTATTTTTTTTTGGATTTTTGTAATATTTTATAAAAAAGTTAGAAGATGAACAAACTAGATGTTAGTAATGTTTGTATGAAAAAGAAGCGTGGACAATTTGGACTCAAAAGTGATTGATTATTTTTTGTTGAGAAAATTGTCTTATAGTTTAATTATAAGAGATGAATTGGTCTTATTCATTAGTTATAAAAGATGTAATGTATAAATTATAAGATTATTTATTGGCTATTATTGAAATTTATGATTTTTTTAGCTGAAAAAATTGTATTATAAGTCAATTATAAGAGGTTAATGGATTTTATAATTAAGCTATAAGAGTTGTAATGTGTAATTTATGAGATTAATTCGTTGTTATTATTGATTTTTTTTTTTAATTTTTTGGTTGAAAAAAAATTGACTTATAAGTCAATTATAAGAAACGAAATAGTTATAAGAGGCAATTTGGTCATATAATTTAGCTATAAAAGTTGTAATGTGTAATTTATGATATTAATTCGTTGTTATTATTAAAAATTTGATTTTTTTGATTGAAAAAAATTGTCTTTAAGTCAATTATAATAGACGAAGTAGTTTTTAATTCAATTATAAGAGTTGTAATGTATATAAATTATGAGATTATTTCATTGTATTATTGAAATTTTTTATTTTTGGGGTTGAAAAAATTGTCTTATAACTGAATTATAAGAGATGAATTTGTCTTATAATTTAGCTATAAGAGCTTTAATATATAATTTATCAAACTATTAAAGGCTATTATTTGAATTTTTGATTTTATGGTTGAAAAAATTGTTTTATAACTAAATTATAAGAAGTGAATTAATCTTATATTTCAGTTATAAGAGTTGCATGAAATAGCAGTTCTGAAAATAAATGTCTTTGGTGACATTTCTATATATAAGTAACATAGCTTTTGGCATTTTGATATATAAGTGACTTAATTAGTGTAATAATGTGAAAAATATAAAAAAAAAAAATGAAGTGTTTTTGAAAATGCTAAGGACTGTTGTGATGATTTGAAAAATTCAGTGATTAATTTGTAATTATTGAGACTGAAGTGACCAGACTGAAACTTTTCTGAATCTAATGACTGATACGAAATATCAGAAAGTCTAGTGACCAATAATTTTTTTTAAAAAATTTCAGTGACTAAAGTATAGTTTTCAGTTTTAGATTTGAGTCGGTACCAAAAAGAGTATATTTATGTCTTGAAGGTGTCTAGAGCATTATCCAAATGTCATTTTCTAAATTGGATTTAAATCTCGTCTGTCCGAAGAAGAGAAAAGAAGAAGAGAAAAGCGCTAGAGGTTGGCTCGACCGACATGACATTTACTATCCATGTAAACCATATAATACAAAATCAATTCCTAACTTAAATAATACGGAGTACAATATTTAGGCCAATGCCAATAATATCCTTATTCGATTTTACTGATCAATCCAAATCATAATAGGATTCTTTTCTAAATAAATACAATCACAGAGATACCTTCTCAAGTAACCCTCCGACAAAAACAGAGAATTTGCTCTTATTCCAGCTTCCTTCTACCATCTCCGGCGGCTATGGCGGCTATTACCTACAGCGAGGACATGTCTACGGATATCTTACTCCGACTACCGGCAAGATCCATTATCAAACTCCGGTTCCTTTCAAAACTATGGCATTCAATTGTCTCAACTCCTCGCTTTCGCCAAACTCACGCTTCCCGACACACAAAAGCAACTTCATCTGGTCTGTTCTTCGTTGGAGAAGATAACCATCATTATGGTCGTCTCGGCTACCTTCCCATGCATCAAAATAAACCAAAGGTATCGTTTCATGATATTCGCGTGGACACGGAGGATGGTTCATTCACTTGCACCTCGTCATGCAATGGATTATTTCTACTCAGATCATTAACGTCTGAATCGGGTGATGATGTAAAGATTCACACATACTATGTTTACAATCCCACCACAAAGGAATACAAGATTCTCGACATTCCCACACGAATTAGAAGAAATCTCTTAGTTACCGCAAGTTTAGCTTACGATCCTTCTGAATCACCTCACTATAAAGTTGTATTTTGTTGGATACAGGATATGGAGGTATACTCATCTATGACCAAAACACTGAAAAGTAAATCTTTTAACGACGATTTATGTTTTGGCGGGAATGGAGTTTTTTGCAATGGCTCGATCCACTGGCTAACATACGAGCCCACTAGACTAAATAGTTTTGATGTTGACAGTGAAAGAAAATCATTCCTCTTGGCACCGGGCCTTTGCCTTTCACGGTATAATGTAGTTAAATATTTTGGACAATCTCGGGGTCATTTATACTTGGGACAATCTGAGGATAATTGCAAGGTCCTCAAATTCTATGAGTTGAAAAAAGATTACTCAGATTGGTGTCTGAAATTCCAAGTTGATCAGAAGTATGTAAATATTTATCGTGCTTTGAGTATATTTATAAATGAAGAAGAGGATCTGACAATGGTGGTTTTAGAAGGTGATGAGTGGGTTGAATATAACTTTGGGAAGAAGAAGAAGACGACTACAAAGAAGCTGTGTAAGTTGCCAATCTCGTACTACAACTCTCGTTTTCCCTTCAGTAGCCGTTTTAGCACCCATCAATTCATCCCAACCCTCACTAGTCTATGATAAGTTTTCTTGGACTATTGTCGTTATTTTAAGTTTAGGTTTTGCAAGACCAAATTTTTATGTTGAGTACTTTAACCTCGTGCGCATTGTGTTGATTCATAGACTTATGTACATGACCAAAATTAAATCCACCTACATGAGTACGGGACTGGTGAATGTTGAGTCTAGTCCTCATCTCTCTCGGTCATTTCATCGAACAACTCTGACGCTTGATATCAATCTTAAGCTAGAATGGTAAAAGAGAGCTGTGAAAATTGTTGATTATAAGCCTCAGAGAATCACATCTAACACGCGTGGATGTAAATGTATCAAAAAGAAGAAATGCATGAACACTTGCAGAGCCGTGTAGGCAGCAAACTGAGTAGGATTTGTTGCAAAACACGATACGCACTCCTTTCCATTATCAGATCAACTTGATTGAACTTTAACCCAAAAAAAAAAATGAAAATTTAATAATCTTCATATGGTTTTCTAAAAGTAGGATATTTTTCTGGCTACTTGTTTTTTGTTTTTTTTTTTTGGCCTTTTTCTTTCTAAACTGTTTCGTTTTTCTTTCATTTTAATGATGCATTCTTCCTGAAATCTGATGTATGTCTTTCTGCTAGTACTCCCTCAGTCCCGGAAAGATGTTCCACGTTTTTTTAGTTAATACGAATGGACTTTGAGCAATAATTTTAGGTTATACTATTGAAAATCTAAAACTAATAGTAGCACAATATTATAGATACTATCAATACCAAAATTTAGATTTTCATTAGAATAACCAAATTAACCTAAATTTTTTGCTCAAAGTTTATATTCGACAAAACTACACAAAAAAAAAAGTGAAAACATCTTTCCGGGATGGAGTGTGACCCTACAATGTTGATGATGCCTTGTTTACTGCATCTCAAATGTCAATGACTCCTTCAAACAATCTTCAAAACCATTTTCCTAGTATGCACAATACCAACAATACACCCAACAACTCATGAGGACTCATAGCTTTCTGTATAGGACAGCCCAACCCAACTCTCTCGCTCGGTCATTTCATCGAAGTGGCAATACATAATTACTATTAGCATAAGGAAAAAGAATTCTCGGATGATTTTCATATATCGAGGATTCTCTCTTAGACGCGGAGAGATGCACTTGACATGTTTCTCGATTTTCTAAGAGGGCTAGCTCGCAAGCAGCCCCTATAACGACCTTGGCATAGCCAAGAAGTTTTGAAAGAAGTGGGAACAAAAAAACAGAAGAATGCAACAGCAAATCTAATGTACGAATATATACAAACATATAGTTGATTTCATATACCTGGTAGCTCCAACGAATCGAGTTTATAAACTACAAAAACCAATCTGGCATAGTAACTCAGCTTGATTCAGATCTTAAGTGCTCAAGGGTCGTGGAGAGTCAGTCTTACTGCCAGCTTCAAGCTCACGGTTTCATTTTAATGATGCTAATTTGTTCTAACGTCTCCAGCACTTCATTCATGGCGGGCCTACTCTTAGGTTCAGGCTGAAGACATTTTTAGTGCAAGCATGGCTGTCTGGAACGCACTGTTTAAGGGGCATTCATGTTCAAGGAGCGGATCCAATATTTTCTTCACTCCCTGTTTCTTGCTTAGGATAGGTCTGGCCCATTCTACCAAATTTCGCTTTTCAGCAGGTCGATTCTTATCAAGCACCCGCTGTCCTGTTAGTGTTTCTAGCAACACTACCCCAAAACTATATATATCACTTTGCACAGTCAAATGACCTGCACAAATTGAGTTAGTTGATCATCGAGATTTTCATAAGGAAAACAAAAAAAAAAATAAAAAAAAAAAAAAAATAAAAAAAAAATATATATATATATATATATATATATATATATATATATATATATATATATATATATATATATATATATATATATCAGTTGGGTCCCAAGACTAATTCCAGAATAGTAAACCTCTAAACTCTAACAATGACCCTACTTTTAGTGCTACATCTGTCTCAAATAAATAGCCCTTTCCTTTTTGGTTTGTCCCAAGAAATCGTTCCACGTCTAAGTAAGGTTATAGTTTTAGTGCAATATCAAGCAGATACACACGAGTGAAACTACAATCTTTAAAAGTTTGACTTATCAAATGAGAATATTGGGATGGACGGAGTAGAAGATTGGAGTGTTGGAACCCAAATTACCAAAATTGAAATAATAAGTGCCAAATAACTAACTCAAGAAGACTTCAGACCCTAAAATACAATTTTTTTGGTTCAAATAATTGAGCTAACTTTATTTAAAATTTATTTATGGATAAGTATGGACTTTTGTGTTTCTAAATCCTATTCTCGTTTAAGCAAGGGGATGTAAACTTATACGAACTTATGTTGAGTGCTTCAACAAGTGAGATAACATTTCAAAAATATTTTCTCATAAACGTGATCAGACCAAATAAAGGCAATATAATTGAACTATAGTTATCCTTGCCAAAAGATAGTTAGATGTGATTAACAGAGTCTAGAATTGTACACACCTTTTCATTCATCAAGTTCAAATTCTCAATCTATGCAACACATCATGTATAATCTATGCAGCATACCTTAAGTAACTTTTGATTTACATATACTCCCTCCGTCCCACAGCAATATGCAAAAAGACACATTTTTTATCGTCCCAAATTAATCAGCAAAGTCCCAAAATGAAATGAGACCCACTTGCCATACTCACAACCATTACCGACTTACTTTGATGTTCTCTCTCCTACCCAACTATCTACACTCACAACACATCACCTTTTTCACCTTTTTCATTCATTCTTGTGCCAAGCCCATTTGAGCATGTTACTATGGGACGGAGGGAGTATATGAACATCAAGGCTACCTTGTTGAGTTTTGAGTATCTGAAGATGTTATGTTCTTAAAGGCATCTTCCATCTTATTTTTGTTTGAAACTTCCTTACTTCAAAATTTCATTGGGTTTATCACACACACACATACACACTACTCTGAAGATGTAAATATTAGTTTTAGAGCTACTTCCATTAGTTAACTACATCACCAGAGATTGAATCTGTAAATTATGGAGCCCAATATATGATAAGGTAACTTACCCGTGGCCACATACTCTGGAGCTGCATAACCATGTGTTCCCATAATACGTGTTGAAACGTGTGTACGGTCACCTACTGGACCATCCTTTGACATACCAAAGTCTGAAAGCTTTGCATTAAAATCCTGCAAAAGGAGAGAAAGAGAGAGGGAGAGAGAGAGAGAGAGAGAGAGAGAGAGAGAGAGAGAGAGAGAGAGAGAGAGAGAGAGAGAGAGAGAGAGAGAGAGAGATGAACTTGATCAGTGAGGCCTTAGAAGGATCAATAATCACTGAAAATAGTTTTACTTACCTCATCAAGCAATATGTTAGAGCACTTAAAGTCACGGTTAATGACCTTGCATGTGTGCAGAAATAGAAGGCCTCGAGCTGCTCCTATCATTATGTTAATCCTTGTGGCCCATGGAAGAGGTCCTCCATTACGACCTACACTAGGAAAACCATTTTAGTCACTTTGTTGACATTAATCTAATCTTCTGTATCACATTTTTTGAAGTTTAAGTTACCTTTGAAGATGTTTTTCTCAAAGCTTCCATTCTGCATGTACTCGTAAACAAGGAGAAGCTCCTTGTCTTCCCAGCAGTATCCTAAAAGTTTAATAACATTGGGATGGCTCAATCTTCCTAAGAAGTTCACCTCACTCTGCATCCACAAATATGTCATCAGTATGCAGCAGATAATTTAGTTGAATGAATGTTGGGTTACTTTTACAGAGCCAATATGTTTGGATATAAATTGCATGGTTTCTTCATCAGCAGCAATGAGTCAAAAAGCTATAATACTGATCATGTGAACAGTGTACCAGAGCAAGTCAATCACAGATGACCAAGGAATCTGTGTGAAGCACTTGTCTAGTTCAACGAGTGAAAAAATGAACCAGATAATTGCGGGAGTTTGTAAGATTTGTATGAAATGAAGAGTCTGTGGCCAAGTCCAGAGATTGAAAACAGACTGTCTTTACCCATCCATTATTTTCTATCTTTCTCTAGTTCTCTTTTTTCATCCAAAAAAAGAGAGAGATTGGCACTGATCATAAATGATGACAAAAGGATTTGGGTTCAATTGTTGTTAGAATATTTTGTATCATTAATTAGAGATGAAACAATTGTAAGTTCGGAGATGTTGTTAGAATATTTTGTATCATTAATTAGAGATGAAACAATTGTAAGTTCGGAGATTAGTTGTTTATGGAATTAAGTTTATTGGTTTATTAGGTTATTTTCCATACTTTTTAAACGTGGCCATAGTAAAGTTAGGGCTTTAAGCTAGGTATTATGTGCCCTCACTATTATATAAAGAGAAGCTTTGAAAGCCTTCACTATTATTCACATCATTAATAATAATAAATGGTGTTTATGCACTAAGCATGATGCTTTTCTTGTCCAGAGTAGAATTAATTCTTTAAGAACCGAATGAAACAAAAAGAGTAAGAAGTAAATATACCTTCCATTCTTCAAATCCTTGCATGCTTTCTGAATGGAGTTTCTTAACGGCGATTGCTTTTCCGATGCCAGATTTCTCAGGGGCATATGTTTTGTCATTAACCCAGCCTTTGAAGACCCGTCCAAAGCCTCCCTCGCCTAGCAGCGTATCTGGTCTAAAGTTCCTGGTTGAACTCTTTAATTCCGCATACGTGAATACTTTTAAGTTAGGTACTTCTAGGAGAACACCTTCATCTTTACTTGGTCTGATATCTTCATCAGCCGACCTACTATGATGTGTGTTTTTGCTGCCCTTGTGTTTCTGTGATGGTTTTGCATCACCATGGGCTGAAAAATGAGGGGAAAAGAGGACAACAAATGAATATCAAAGGCAAACTACATTACTCAATGCATATATGCCTCCAAACTCAGAAAGTGCTGCAGAGGTTATCCCAGCATATTATTTCTAGCTAGTTGTCATTAAATTCTCATTAGTGCAGGAAATAGTCCTTATAGGAAATGTGTACCTCCCAAACTGTTTCTAAAATCAAACACAATTGGTTAGTTAGACCACCCCAATACAGCAGGCTTGCAAAACTAAGGAAATCCTGCCAAGTAGGTAATTGTGTAATTGGTAGTTGCCCTAGGGTGAGCAGAAGTGTGTCCGGGTTAAGTAGACCTGATTGGGAAGTAACCCCACAAACCAAGATTTGTTCTGTTAAATCTAATCAAGTAAACCCAAGTCTGACATTATAATTTTGCCTGTCAAGTGCCATCAATTGGGTTTCTTAATGGAGCTTGAGTAATGACAATTACAATATATGATATGGGGTTCAACTTCTAAAAAATCTGCTGGTTCAAACTACTAGGTGTTGCAACCCAAAGAGTGTAAACAAGGTTAAAACAGGAAAATGGTAGCATGATGGCAACAAACAGAAACAACAATGAAAGGCAAAAGGAAGGAGGCCCATGCAACCAACATTGACTAATAATTGGGAGAACTAGTTAGTTGGCTTGAGTCCTTAAAATTTCTTCTATCCCTCTAGTTATGTAACTTCTCCGATTCATTTCTAATTATGTGGAATTCCCATCTGCCATTATTAATAGGGAACTCCACAGATCTCGTCCTTTGCACCCTGTACTGTCATATGCTTTTATGTTGCTAAAGCTGTGCTATGAGAACTTTTAGTATAAAAGGAAAAGAAGCACATGAAAAACACATCGAATTCTGCTTTAAAATGCAGCCCGAGCAGATACCCTCACTGACATACTTTCAACAGTCCTAATCCTAATCATTCCCAAATCTAATTTTTTTTTTTCCCCTTATTTTAGGTGAATTCTTAACTTTCTTTACAACGAAAAACTCAGGAAAGGGCCAAGTATCGATTCAGATATGTAGACTTACTTTTTCTAACTAAATACACTCAATTTTCATTTATTATATTTTGCTTTGACCTTACATCGGGGTTTGAGTTTCTTTTTTTTTCAAAACCATGTTTTTGCAATGTCCTCATTCAAGTTTATTTTTTGCAATGTCCTCATTCAAGTACACGATTTTTGCAATGTCCTCACTCCATAAACGGAGACGTCAATTTTTTATTGGTAGAGGGCACGTGCTATCACGTGACTAACAACCATTATAAACTTAACTTTCCGTCATTGAAAATCCATCAGATAATGGTGTTTTGATATAAATTTGAGGAAATAGAATTGAAATAGTGTGGTCTTTTTGATAGTTTGTGGTTGTGTTTGATCTGGAAAGTTAAGTTTATAACGGTTGCTAGTCACGTGATAGCATATGCCCCTTTGCCGTTGAAAAAATTGAGTGTACTTGAATGAGGACATTGCAAAAAATAAACTTTAATGAGGACATTGCAAAAACATGATTTCTTTGGTGACCAACATACGGGTTTTGCCTTCAAATACTTGTCAGTTACATGACTTTAGTTCTTCATGTACCCTTCACATTGTAAACCCAAGCTTATAAAATTCTTTTGTCAGATGAATGCATGGTGTTGAGTTTTCAAAATCCTAATATCTTGCAAACTGAAACAAGCCAAATCCAGTGAATAAAACCCAACTCTCTGATAGGAACAAATGAGGGAAGATACCAATGAACATATGAAGACACCACACCAACATAAATGCATAACCATTTACACAATCTTATAGTTTTTTCTCGAATGGATAAGTTTTAAATCCAACAATAGGATTGAATATTCATTTCATATTGATCATGCATGTAAAATAAAGTTTAATTCTATCTTTTTAATAGATACTGTGCTGTAAAGTGTAAACAATTAAGGAAACTTGTGTACTGCAACTAAATGATCATTAATGTCAAGACTGACTCAACGCTTTGCATGAGAGACAAACAAGTAATTAGCAAATTTAGTTGGTTTGAAGAAAATTGAATAGGAATTATTGGAGGGTGGACACTTCTCTGTTTACACTTAGCATAGGTTGAAGATTTACCAGTACATTTATCAGTGATACCACACACACGTGTATATGAGTTTATTAAATCCTTCTTATTTACTACGTAAAAGGTGTTCACATCAAGTAATGGAGAATTTCTGAAAAGAAATTATAGGATGTTTTGATTTGTGTACTTTAGATAATTGAAGAGCTTGAGCTTACCCTGGACATGATCCTTAGCAGAAAAAATCTTCCCCAACATCCTTGAAAATGGCATTATCCTGGTAGACTTCATACGAGAGCTCTTGCTACTTGCGTCACCTGCCACTGACCGTGTATGCCAATGAATTAGCTCAGCATTGGTTCACCATCAATGGTACTAATAACAACAATTAATATTTTTTTCTCGAATTATATATTTTATCCACCTCTAGGATATTATACTCATTCCACAGTGATCATGCGTGCCAAATGTCAATGTAGTTCAATCTTCTAATAGAATGTTTGCTTTATACAATTAATGAACATGTGACTTCGACTGAATGCTTACTCAAGTCAAGACTGACTTGCAATATTGCAGTATGATGAACATGTAATTAGGAATAATTTCAACAGATGGACTGAAGGTCTATTCTTCTTTGTTTTACTTCTATCGTAGATTTAAATGTATCCTGCATACATTGATGAACCATGCATAATAAGTATATTTCTGATTATGCATATTATGCTATCAGGCAATTGACTAAATCTCTTCTTTAGTCTAACTTAAATCAAATGTCTTGCCAGATATTATCAAGGAACAGGTGTTCATAGCAACCGATGAAACTAATATTTTGAAAACAACAAATACTGTGTGTGTATGTGTGTACATTGTAGTTGAAGAGCTTGATCTTACTCGGGACATCATCTTTAACTGAAAAGAACTGTGGCAACATCCTTGAAATACGTGTTATCCTGGCAGATTTCTTAAGAGATTGCCTGCTTCTTGCATCCCCTGACACTGATGGTGTAAACCTAAGTAGCTCAGAATTGGTTTCACCATTACCAACATTAATCACTTCCCCAATGTCAGAAGGTTTTTCCTTCACTTGATTGTCAAGAAAGCCAGCAGTATCAATCCCCCCTTTAATCACAGAATAATCTCCTACTTCTTGCAATGACAATGCAGACTCAAGCTTGAACACCACCTCAGACATTGTAGGGCGTTTTCTAGGAAGACTCTGCAAGCATTGGCTTGCAGTTTTTGCATATATCATCAAACAATCTGGCAAGATTTGACCCCTCAAATACGGATCAATATACTGATCTACTAACCCTTCTTTGACGCATTGAGGTCCCCATGCAGCTAGACCCCTTTGATCCTCTTCTAGACTTAAATCCACTGCAGGTCGTGCAAAAAGCACTTCAAACAATACTACCCCAAAGGCATAGACATCTGATTTCCTAGTCAATTTGCGGGTCAAGAAATACTCTGGATCAAAATATCCAAATGAACCTTTGACATCAGTACTGACATGGGTGAATGGTTGATTCAAAGGACCAATCTTGGACACCCCAAAATCTGAAATCTTTGCACACCAATTCTCATCCAGAAGAATGTTTGAGGTTTTCACATCTCGATGTATGACCCGATGCTGGAGACCTGTACTTGTATGAAGGTAGTCCAATGCACGTGCAGCCCCAAGGCATATCTTTAGGCGTTGCTCCCAGGACAGAGAAGAACCACCATTTGACCTATCAAATTTGTACAGACGATCTCGAAGGCTTCCACATGATACATACTCGTAAACAAGAATCATTTCAGCATAGTCGTTACAGTATCCAAATAACGTAACAAGGTGACTGTGTCTAAGCTTGGAGAGCATCTTGATCTCTGTCCAAAACTCAGAAGCTCCTTGTTTAGACTTGGAGTCCAACCGCTTGATGGCAACAACACTTGCCCCTGGTTAATGAGCCCTTTATAAACTTTCCCAAACCCACCTCTCCCGATAACCAACGCTTCATCAAAATTGTGTGTTGCCAATTCCATCTCAGAAAGTGAAAATTTACGACATGAATGCTCAGACGCCAATGACAAAGCAGGTTTATTAAGCTCCCGAACTTTTTCTTCCTGAAGTTCGCGTAACTTATAAGCAATAACATTTAACAGAGTGATCACTAGTATGACAGCAGTTGCAATTGCATTCCCTCTACCAAAGTACAAAACAATTTTCCCTAGCTTCGAATTAAAAGAAGCAGAAGTTCTGCGTGTACCATCCCCGTTTTCAAAGCAACTACAGGTATGAATATCATGATTAGGGGAATAAAGAGCAAGTGGAAGATTATCAGCAAATATCGAAGCCGAATTCAGCAGAAAGAAGAGAAACAATAATAACATCATAGAGCTACCAAGTCTGAGAATCGGGAATACAACAAAGCCCATTTCTTGTGGCAGCTGCAGCTTGAGCTGAAATTGCACCAAAAGATTGACACAGAAGCATAAGAATACTTGAATCAAGAAATATCACCGCAGCGGCAGCTTCAAATGACCTGACCCATCAAGCACGATCGATCCTTCCATCAATATATCGCTTGTACCTATTGGGTGAGGACTTGTGTCGAACAGTTGGTGGGCGTGCGGAAAAAATGAACATGGCCAAACAAGCGGTACCGGCTGTGAACGCGTCGTAGCCGACGACGTTGACTCGAGTCTTTTACACGCTAGCCCATGGTAATTGTTGGAAGCTGATTTTGAAAGTTCTAAGAAAGCAACAAACCCGGTAAAAAATCATGCATTTGGTTGGTATGGCCCCATGTTTTGTATCATCTGCAACACTTTTGAGTGTTATATTGTTTACTATATACTCCCTCCATCCCAAATTAGGTTACCCGTTTACAATTAGTTACTATTGAGAACGAAAAATATTGAGAACAAAAAATAAGGAGTGAATATATACTCCCTCCGTCTCATGATAATCTGCAAAAAGACACATTTTGAGTGTCCCACAATAATCTGCATTTTTCCAAAATGAAAATGAGACCCACTTGTCTCTACTCACAATCATTATCCACTTACTCCACTTTCTCTCTCCTACCCAACCATCTACACTCACAACACATCACCTTTTTCACATTTTACCCTAATTCTCGTGCCAAGTTTTTTTTTTTTGCGTATTTCTTCGGGACGGAGGGAATATAATATTATTAAAGTAGATGTTGTGAGTGGGTAGGAGAGAGAAAGTGAGGTAGAAAATAGTAAGTGGATAGTTGTTGTGAGTATGACAAGTGGGTCCCATGAATAAAGAAATATTAAAAAGTTTCCTTTTTAGGAAAGTGAGACTTTAAAGTGGGATGTCCAAAATAGCAAAATTGGTAAGATTTTATGAGACGAAGGGAGTATAAATTATCTAACGGTTATATATACTCCCTCCGTCCCTTTTATAGGTTCACCATTTTGAGCATGACACGCAAATTAAGAAAAAAGGTTAGTGAAGAAAGTGTTGTGTGTATAAAAGTAAAATAGGAAAGAGAATGAGTGGAGGGAATAGTAAAGTTGATTGGTGTTGTGAGTATAAAAGTAAACTATGAGAGAGAATTAATGGGTGAAATATTAAAGATTCTTTGTCATTTTAAGAAAGATGAAGCTTTTAACGGAGCACTCGTTTTGACAAAATGTGAAGCTTCTAATAGAACGGAGAGAGTATAAATTATCTAATGGTTATAAGTTATTATTGATAATATCATTGTTGTCATCATTGATTCACAATCAATTAATCGTATTTAATATATAATGGAATAAACAAAAACAAAAATGATACAAATAATCTAGGCTCATTTTGTTGGATCAAATTTTGGTGACATTAGATTAGATTTGGTAACTTTATGGAGTGCTAGATAAATTTGATATTTTGGTTCATATAATTGAATGAAAATAGGTAAATACTAAATACAGGGAACGAAAAATACAGGGAATGAAAAATTTCAATCCTGCTCTTGCCCGTCTCGTGTGGATCCACACGAGATGTTCTCACTCATCTCGTGTGAATCTACACGAGATGTCTCGTGTACATATACACGAAATAAATGTCGTGTATATGCACACGAGATGTCTCGTGTAATCTCACACGAGATATGTCTCGTGTGAATCCACACGAGATATGTCTCGTGTGGATCCACATGAGACGTATTTTCTCAGTTCATTACTGAATTAGGATTTCAATGGCTTCTTCCACCGCTCAAATTAACGCCCTAGGAGGAACCTCGTTCGCTTCATCTAAAAAATTCCCAAAAACTGTCATTGTTAGCAATTGTGGTGGCGTATACGAAGACTGGGGATGTAAGGTCATTTAGGTTAATTAGCTTAATTAGCTTCTCTATGGGTATGTTTGGTGAATTAATTTCATGGTGTTCCAAGGAACAAACGACAATCACCAACGCCGAGGGGCAAAGGAACCTCGTCCGCTCAAATTAACGACTAACTCTGCCGTGGGAGCCATGGAAGTTAGGTCGCCGGCGAATGGTTTGGTGAGGGAGACTGTGTTTGCGTATAGAGAGAGAAAGCTCTTTAGGTATATAAATGGGTATTTTGGTAATTTACATAGTTCCCTGTATTTATGGTTCTCTGTATTTAACTATATTCATGGAAATATGATAAAAAAAAAAAAATGTGTGGTCATCATTGATAGATAGATCCGGTTTCTATTTGATAAATTAATTCATATCAAAATCAATTGGATATAGTAAAAATAGTTCAGGATTTTCGTATACTCTCTCCGTCCCAGTCCAAAAGGCACAAAACCAACCTGACACGAAAATTAAGAAAAGTGATGTAGAAAAGAGATAAAGTTTAAATGTTATGAGTATGAAAAATTAAATAGGAGAGAGAATGAGTGGGAGGAATAGTTAGGAGAGAGAATGTTATGAGTGTAAAAGTAAAGTAGGAGAGAAAATGAGTGGGTGGAATAGTAATAAAAACTTTCCTTTTTGGGACTGTGCCTTTTTAAATGAAACACCCAAAAAGGAAATTCGTGCCTTTTCGACCGAAATGGAGGGAGTATTGAGTATAATAACACTATTTAAATATCGAATATAGGCATGTGCATATACATACACAGTTGAATTACACAAAAGTTTGAATTTTATAATAATTTAATTACTTTATTAATTTATATTAAGTGTATAGCAATTTATCAATTGCGAAAGATTATGTATAGTATTTTTTATTTGGACTTGTATTTGAAGGGCATAATCCCGAAATTCACTTAACACCGCCACCACCACCACCACCACCACCACCACCACCACCACCACCACCACCACCACCACCACCTAATGTCATTGAATAAGTGATTCCCTGCTCCCCTAATCAATCATACCCATTTATTTAAATTTTATAAGACTTATTTCAGATATTAAACATCTAATGAATTGTCAGATTCAGATAAATGTGTTGGAATTTTGGTTTGTAAAAGTGAGGTTTGACCGACTTTTGACCAAGAATTCCATTGGGTTCCATTATAGGAAAATGGAAATTGATTGCATATTAATAATCTACATTTGGAGTAGATTAATTTGATATATTTACTTTCTCAAAATCAATTAGTGGTGAATGAGAAATTAATGCTCAAAGTATGCAAAATGAAATGGGTTTATGAAGAGTTTATGGGATATGAAATAGTTATCCCACATTGCTTAAAGATATAAAGCAATGATAGTTTATAAGTGGATCCATCCAAAAGAGTCATCAAGTTGATCTCCTTGGGCCAACCTAGTTGGGCCATTGAGCCAACCATGCATCCAAGTGGGCTATTGAGCTAGTTTTGTTCTAGCTTAAAATGGACCCATAACCCGCGAAGCGCGCGAAGGGCGAAATGAACGGTTTAGGGCGCACTTTGCACTTCGCACGACCGCATCGTCACTAGGAGCTAAGGAGCCTTAAACTTTTGACAAAAGTTGGCTCGGTTCATGGTTCGACTTAGCAATGGTGGTTCGGTCCATTTCTCGTGGGCTTGGAGGCGGGTTCGATTCTCGGCGCTGACCGGGTGGATTGGTTTGGGCCAAGGCCCAGAATTGATCAAGGCAAGCTCTTAGGAAATCTGTTGGGCTTAGGCGAGTGGGCCGCTTGGGGTGTTTTGGTTTGGGCCGGATTGGAGTAAAGGGTTGTGACTATTCTTGAAAAGGTGGGTGTGACCCATACCTTTTCAAATAGGCGGGTCAAGGCTGTTGGGTCGACCCAGCAGATCTCCTCCCTCCATTTAGATCTGATCCAATGGTCCAGAATCCACCAGACACCAATTATGCCTATTCCCAATAGACACCTTGACTCTTCATACACTATAAATAGACCCCCTGGTTTGTCAAATAAAATCACTCATTGATCAAATCACTTCTCTCTTTCATAAGTTCACTCTCTCTTCTCACTAGAAGTAGAGAATCACATATTTAACCGAGTTAACGATCTCGGTTAGATATCTAACTGAATTTGAAATTCAGTCACAGAATTCAACGGAATTCTTAACATCATCTGTTAGAAGATAGAGCATCTTGTTGCATAAGTCTTCTTCAAAGTCTGGAAGTGTCAAACACGAATTTTGTTCGCCGAAGTCATTAATTTGGAGTGCTCCTATTAATGACTGTAAAGTCGTTTTATCTTGAGAGAAGATTGCCGTAGACCGTTAGCACCAGTGCGGGGCAATATCTTCTTGCGGAGATTGTGTCCAACACAAGACTCGACTTCGTTATTTACTCAGTTTGCTTTAATTTTTGCATTCTAGATTATCTTTATTTCCTGCCCCGTTAAATTATGTTATGGTTCATTATATTATTTGTCATTTCGTTAAATTCAAGAAAGCCTTATTTATTGTCAAATAGACAATTTTCCCAACAATCGCAAGAAGATATTAACGTTTTCTTGTTTTATGACAAATATGAGCCAATGATGATGGACAACCGAAGGACTTTTTCGTTAGAAACTTAACGAGAAATGTGACGGTTTCCAAGGAAGGATAACTTGAAGAGCATTGGAAGTTAACTAGAAGATAACGAGGAGGTCAACAATAATCCCGGAAGTGATTCAAAGAATTGTTGACAACATGGAGAGGACTTATAAACAAAGAAGTTCATGCAAGGCAGATAACCCAGGCAAATAACCGAAGAGAAAGAGGATGATGATCCAGATTTGCCAAGGCAGATAATCAAAGAGGAAGAGGATGATGATCCAGATTCGCCAAGGCAAATAAACCAAGGAGAAAGGAGGATGATGATTATCCAGATCCAAAAAAAGACAGATAGTCAATCCGCGAAGACAAATAGCCACAGAAGAATGGGATCATGAAAATCTCATATGTAGGACGTACATACTGAGTGGACCAAATGATGCCCGTTAAAAGAACACTGTCTCGTGGGGACAACCAAAGAGTTGTAGAACACTTTGGAACGGACTATAAGGTTCAAGGAACCAACTCCAAGATTTGTTACAAGATATGGTAAATCACGTAGCAAAAAGTTTGTCGTATTCCAAGAAGGGAAATGGACAACATGAATCAAAGCCAACGTCAACGAAAGGTTGAATAGGTTTGATTGAGAACTAAGGGGGTTTGAAGCCAACTTAGCAAGTTGAAGGTCAACCCATAAGAATGGTGGATAGACACTGGAGCTGAACTACCCACCATATATATGCTGATAAAGAGAGCTTCTCATTAAACACTCCTTTCAATGGAAGGAAGGTGTAAATGAGAAACTCTTCTACTTCCAACGTCGTGGGACTTGGAAGGATCATGCTGAAGATGACTTGCACGAGAACCGACTCTCGTGAATATGCTTTGCATGTCCCAGACATTCGCAAGAACCTAGTTTCTTGGTAAAGGGTACTTTGCCTAGAGGCAAAGAGCATCGGTGTTTCTTATATTTGCCTTTTGAAAGGTTCTAATTTATGGCATGATAAATTAGGTTATGTGATTTTCAACACAATTAAGATGTCAGTGAATCAAGAATTAATTCTCATGAATAAATTCGTTTCAACTGACAAGTGTGAAATTTGTGTGAAAGATAAAATGACTAAGTCATCATTTTCTTCGCAATAAGAAACACGACACCTCTTGAGTTAGCTCACACAAATAATTGTGATCTCAAGTTAGTGCAAACTCGAGGTGGGACAAAGTATTTAATTACTTTATAAATGGTTGCACAAAACATTCTCTTGATAAGGAAGGATGAAGCCTTGGAGGCTTTCCAAACTTATAAGAATTTAGTTGACGAATCAACTTAATGTAAGAAGATTCGAAAAGCTAGAATGAGGGGAATATGCGGCGCCGTTTTGAGGATATTTGTGAGGATATTTTCGGCAGTATTCATCAAACGATCGCAACATATTCAACTCAGTCTAATGCAGAGCTAAATGCAAGAATCATACCCTATAGAGATGATAAATGCAATAAGCTGCGGCTTAACCAAATTTGTGGGGAAGGCATGTACAGTCATTTTTAAATGACATACCCAAGAAAGGATTTGATAAAACTAATTACAGATTATGGCGTAATCGTAAGGCGTTTTATAAATACTTTAAGTGTGGGTACACCTCAATTGTGGGGATACACCTCAAGTGTGGGGATACACCTCAAGTGTGGGGAGTACGAGCTAAGTAGAAGTACTTAAGCCAAAGATAAGGAATTTGGTATTCCTTGAAATCATATTTCCTTGAAGTAAAAGGAAATAATATAAGTTTAAGAAGAGAACTTATAAAGCTGTAAAAGATTTATCTTAATAGTAAGATGAACTAAGACACAGTTTGTGGACACAAGAAGCTAGTCTTTTGGTCCTAATTTTCTATGGTAGAAAATTAAACGAAACCTGTTAAATAATGTTGTTAACATTTAAATGAATAGTTCATCATACATATGGAAGTTGATTGATCTTCTTCCATAATGCGAACCGTTGGGTTGCAAATTGGTTCCTAAAAGGAAGTATTTGAAAGATGAATCTATAAACGGAAAACTCTTGAAAGATAAAGTCCTAAGGCAGACTTTCAAGAAGTGTAGTCAAGAGGGTTAGAATTTCAAAAGATAGATTTCTAAAGGGAAAACAATCTTGAGAAATAAACTCTATTGAGACGGATTATTAATCTGAAAAGGCAGATTATTAGATATAGAATCTGAAGAGAAAAGATTCTTAAAATAATAGACTCTTTAATGGTAGAATCATAAGAGTTAGATGAATTCTCCAAGATAGACTCTCGAATAAGCTAATGTCTCGAGAAATGAAATCTATGAGGTAGAATCCTGAGAGGTAATCTCTGTGTAAGGTAGATTCCTGAGAAGTAGACTCTAAGGAGGTCAAACCACTTAGAGATACTGAATACTTGGGAAGTCGGATCGGTACAGAGATAATTACCACTCAAAGAAACTGACCGATAGAAGAATTTGTTCACTCGAAAGATTGACCATTCTAGAGAGACTAAAAGTCTAATTAAAAATTGTAATAAATCACTAAGTATAGTCAAAGTACTTGGAGTACTTAGAGATATTCTTGTGATGATTGATTACAATAAATAAGATATTCAATAGTATGAAAAGGATATACTGATTGGATATCAGACACAAATAAGCTCCAAGGTGAAAAATGTGTTCACAATAAATGGAGCAGCGGTGTCAAACTTTCAAGACAACATGAACAACTCGATTCAATAAGAAATCTGAGTCGATAGCGTCAGATAAAGATAAAAGCTGAATGGTCTTGGAAGATATTCCTTTGTGGAATAAGTTTGTGTCTACATAACCTAAGGCATTGTGACGACAATGAGAAATAGGAAAAGGTGTAGAACATCGTGGTAAGTCAAGACACAATGGTCATTGACATATTACCATAAGACAATTGATCTCAAATGATACTGTCACAACTGGCCATGTGAAGTCAAAAACGGATCCGTATACCAAAGGGTATGAATAGGAGATCAAATTGTCTGGTAAGGGGAATGAAGTTAAAACCCACACAAACAAAGAAATCCATAGTGGACACTCAACCTTGAGAATTGGAGATCCCATGCCCTTGATTCAATGAGACAACTAAATTATGGAAATTCTAGTAAGTGCACTTAGAACTCATTTTAACTCATTCTCAGAAGCCATCTAAGTGCTAAAAACACCTGATGACGTGTGGTGAGGGTAAGCTTAAAGCTTTTAATGATTCCCATACCTAAGTGGTAGAGTATAGCAGGATACTCTTTATGGGAGATCACCTATATAAGTGAGAAGTAATAAGGCCGCTTCTAAATTGAAACACTTATGAATCAAGAACGGTCCAGGGCCAAAATGGACAAAACGTGAGAACAAAACGTGTTAGAGGCATTGTTGTGTGAGTACTATTGTCTTGGTATACACTATACGATCGGCTGGTTCAAAGCGTCTCGCTACCAAATGGCTAGTATATCCGATAGTATTTCACTAGGGAAGGTTCAAAGCCATAAGCTACCTATCCCGATGCAATAATAGTTCGCGAAACTTTCAGGCAGTACGCATTCATGCATGCATTAATTTGTCATTCATGTGGGGGATTGTTGGAATTTTGGTTTGTAAAAGTGAGGTTTGACCGACTTTTGACCAAGAATTCCATTGGGTTCCATTATAGGAAAATGGAAATTGATTGCATATTAATAATCTACATTTGGAGTAGATTAATTTGATATATTTACTTTCTCAAAACCAATTAGTGGTGAATGAGAAATTAATGCTCAAAGTATGCAAAATGAAATGGGTTTATGAAGAGTTTATGGGATATGAAATAGTTATCCCACATTGCTTAAAGATATAAAGCAATGATAGTTTATAAGTGAATCCATCCAAAGGAGTCATCAAGTTGATCTCCTTGGGCCAACCTAGTTGGGCCATTGAGCCAACCATGCATCCAAGTGGGCTATTGAGCTAGTTTTGTTCTAGCTTAAAATGGACCCATAACCCGCGAAGCGCGCGAAGGGCGAAATGGGCGGTTTAGGGCGCACTTTGCACTTCGCACGACTGCATCGTCACTAGGAGCTAAGGAGCCTTAAACTTTTGACAAAAGTTGGCTCGGTTCATGGTTCGACTTAGCAATGGTGGTTCGGTCCATTTCTCGTGGGCTTGGAGGCGGGTTCGGTTCTGGCGCTTGGACTGGCCGAATTGGATTGGTTTGGGCCAAGGCCCAGAATTGATCAAGGCAAGCTCTTAGGAAATCTGTTGGGCTTAGGCGAGTGGGCCGCTTGGGGTGTTTTGGTTTGGGCCGGATTGGAGTAAAGGGTTGTGACTATTCTTGAAAAGGTGGGTGTGACCCATACCTTTTCAAATAGGCGGGTCAAGGCTGTTGGGTCGACCCAGCAGATCTCCTCCCTCCATTTAGATCTGATCCAATGGTCCAGAATCCACCAGACACCAATTATGCCTATTTCCAATAGACACATTGACTCTTCATACACTATAAATAGACCCCCTGGTTTGTCAAATAAAATCACTCATTGATCAAATCACTTCTCTCTTTCATAAGTTCACTCTCTCTTCTCACTAGAAGTAGAGAATCACATATTTAACCGAGTTAACGATCTCGGTTAGATATCTAACTGAATTTGAAATTCGATCCACGGGAATTCAACGGAATTCTTAACATCATCTGTTAGAAGATAGAGCATCTTGTTGCATAAGTCTTCTTCAAAGTCTGGAAGTGTCAAACACGAATTTTGTTCGCCGAAGTCATTAATTTGGAGTGCTCCTATTAATGACTGTAAAGTCGTTTTATCTTGAGAGAAGATTGCCGTAGACCGTTAGCACCAGTGCGGGGCAATATCTTCTTGCGGAGATTGTGTCCAACACAAGACTCGACTTCGTTATTTACTCAGTTTGCTTTAATTTTTGCATTCTAGATTATCTTTATTTCCTGCCCCGTTAATTATGTTATGGTTCATTATATTATTTGTCATTTCGTTAAATTCAAGAAAGCCTTATTTATTGTCAAATAGACAATTTTCCCAACAAAATGTAATAAAATTCAGTGTCTTGTGCTTAGAAAAAAAGAAGAAGCATCAAGTTAAAATATGAATGGTTTTAATTAAAATGTGTCAATTATATTGGATCATTTTAAGTGAAAAAAGGTCCATTGTTTCTCTGAATTCATCCTTAGATGTCTGAGACGTGTAGTGCCTGTGGCAACCTTGCCTTTTGCATTTTGGCCAGAAACTTATTACATATGGATTGGTGAGCATCCTGCACACAAACGCATCAACACGATTTAATCTTTCACAAATATGTGGCCTGTGTTGGTGGGAGAATGGGTCAAAAAGACAATCTTACTCTTGTATGTTACTACTGTGAAAGCGTGAGCTTTTTAGGGAACATTCTTGTTTTCTTATTTTAAAAGACTTCTATATGGTAAGAAAATTTTGGGATTTTCATGGAAGATTTATTATTGTCCTACTTTGACAAGAAATTGTAAATAGAGTAAATATCTTTTATTTATGTATATAGTTTTATATTAGGACTAACCTATTAATAGTTTATTTCCATGTGAGTGTGTTTATGTTTTCTTATAGGAAAAGAGATCTCACAAAGGAAGATGTTGATTACTTGAAGATCTTCTCCAAAGTGCATATAAATACAAGGCATTCGGCACAAGAGAAGCTACGAAAATTCTGAGAGAAAAATATATATTCTTCATAGTTTTCGACTTTGTGTTTTAAGTTGTGAGTGAAGGTTGTGCCTTACATCTGTAACTCACATCTAGGTTTTCATAGAGTTCTTTGTTTTACTTCTGACTAAAATAGGTCCTACTTGAGAAAGGGGAATTGTTCTTGTCATAGAAGGTGATTAGAACTCGTTTAGTATTTTCATATTTTAGTTTTTCACTTATTTCTTTTTGTAGCAACAAAAGTTTTTATAGTGAAAAGTTTTTGGGCATAAGCCTAGTTTGCTGATCTCATAGATCAGTAAGCGTATATAACCCTTGTGTTATCTTTTTTATTCTGTTTTATTTCGCTGCATTATATGTGGATGTGTGGACAGTTGTGAGACACATCTGTACTCACATCCTTTGTCTGTTGCGTGGTTGAAAATTCCTAGCTACACGAAACTTTCAATTGATATCAGAGCCAACTCTCGATATATTACTGAGTGTTGATCCAGAAAGTGTAGTCATTATGGAATGCCAAAATCACCAAAACAGGCCTCCTGTCTTGGATGGTACGAACTATTCTCTTTGGAAGTCTAAAATACGTAATTACATCAAAAGTATTGATGAAAGGGCTTGGATGTGTATCCTTGTTGCATGGCAACCTCCTACTGTGGAGAAGAAGCCTACCTCTGGTGTTGGTGAGTCTATTTTCGAAAGAAAACCTGAAGAGCAATGGACTCTTGAAGAAATTCAGGCTGCAAATTATAATTCAAAAGCTATGGGTGCTATTTCCAGCCATGTTTCTGGGAATATGTACAAGCTTATCACTAATGAGAGTGTAGCCAAAGCTGCTTGGGATATTTTGCAAACTCAATGTGAGGGAGCACCAAGTGTAAAAGCTACGAGGCTTAGGATTTATTGGATAGGTTTGAGTTGCTTCGAATGGAGGAAACTGAGGACATTGTGTCATATGCTGCTAAGATTCATGAGATTTCAAATGAATGCACAAGTCTGGGAGAATCTATCTCCAATGCATGACTTGTAAGTAAGATTTTGAGAACCTTACCTGAGAGGTTCAACATTAAAGTAGCTGTGATTGAGGAGACTAATGACACTAATACTGTTGGTCTAGACAAAATTGTAGATATTTTGACTGTGTTTGAGCTAAACCTTGAAGCTCAGAAAAAGAACAAATCCCATAGTCTTGCTCTCAGAAGTGCTGCTGCATTACCAAAAGAGATTGTGGAATTATCCTCTGAGATTGACAAGTCAAATCTTGAAGATGAGGATGTAGCTTTTATTTCAAAGAAATTCAGTTCTATACTGAAAAATAAAAGGATGAGTAAATTTCCAAATAGACCTACTCCCAGTGCTGCTGAAAAGCCAAAACCTAGCACTGATAATGGATTCAAGAAACCAAGCTTTGAAAATAACAAATCATCTGAATCTGTTCAATGTAGGGCATGTCGTGGCTTTGGTCATTATGCCAATGAGTGTGCTAACACACTTAAAAAGAAGGGAATGAGCTTAACTGCTACCGTAGTGACAGTGAGGATGAAGATGAAGTGGCTAATATATCTATTATAAATTGTCATTCTGTGTTTAATGCCTTCTGTGCAGATATAGAAGATGAAGGTTCTAAAAATTTCTTGGATGTGGTCTCAGATGTGTACACATCTGGTAACACATCTGACCTGATGCTGAATTGTTTCACAGTAAAAGGAGATTCTGATGATGAAGATAGGGACATTCCCTATAAGGAACTTTTTGCAACATACAAGGAGTTGCATACAGATTGGATGAAAAGATTGGACAAGATTGAGGTACTTGTTAAGGTAAATAAATCTCTTTCTAATAAATTGGCTGCTTGTGAAGATGAAAAAGCTGTACTTTCAACGGAAAATGATGCTCAAAAAGATACCATTGCAAGACTTGAAGTCCTTGTGACCAAAAGAGAAGTTGACCTTGAAAAATTCAAAAATGAATGTGAAAAGGCTGAAAACACTTTTACCAAGTTAAACAAATGTAAAATGAAACTTGATGAAGCTATGTCTATAGGTCAGCTTAACAAAACTGGTTTGGGTTTCGAAAAACCTAATTTTGTAAAGGAGGGATGCGAGGCTTCTACTTCAAAAGGTGTGGAAAAACCAATTTTTAAAGAAAAAATTCTTTTGAGTGAGAAAAGATCTAGGAAGAGGCACTACATCTGCCACTATTGTCTTGGTCCTGGTCACATTAAGCCCTTCTGTTACAAACTCAAGGCTGATAAAAAATCTGATCACTTCAATCAGCCTCAGATGTGTGAGAAGATGTATGCACATTCGAACACACATCCTAGTAATCTGAGACATCTACAACCCAAAAAGAAAGCTGTAAAGCAGTGGGTGGCCAAAACAAGTGCCACCTGCAATGTTGTTTACTCCTCCCTCAAAACTTGTCTCTCGGCTCTTGGTATTTTGATAGTGGGTGCTCTAGGCACATGGTGGAAACCAAGCAGTCCTTCTTGACTATGAAGTGATTAGTGAAGGGAAAGTAAATTTTGGTGGAGGTGCTCAAGGAAAGATTGTTGGGAAAGGAACCCTAGATGTCAAGGGTCTCTCAAAATTGCACAATGTGTACCATGTGAAAGGCTTGAAAGCCAACCTGATAAGCATCAGTCAACTGTGTGATGATGACCTTTATGTGAAGTTTGATAAGCACTTGTGTGAAGTGTTTGATAAGGACAATAAATGTGTGTTTACTGATCCTAGATCTGCTGACAATTGTTACCAATTTGGTGACAATCTTTCTTACCTAAGCTCAAAAGCTAATGATGTCAATCTGTGGCACCAAAAATTAGGGCATGCTAGCTGTAGAACTCTGGAAGAACTTCAAAGGTCTGAAGCTATTAAAGACCTCCCTAAACTGAATTTCAAGAATCCTGATGTCTGTGGTTCATGTCAAAAGGGAAAGCAAACAAAAGCATCACATAAAAAGGTCCAACAATGCTCCACTTCTAGGTGTTTGGAGCTGATTCATACTGATTTGATGGGACCTATTGAAGTAGAAAGCTTTGGTAGGAAAAAGTATGCATTTGTGTGTGTTGATGATTATTCTAGGTACAATTGGGTAATGTTCTTAAGAGAGAAATCTGAAACCATTGGTGAATTCAAAAATTGGTACAAAAGGGTTAGAAATCTTTATGGTCTTAAGGCTGTGAGGATTAGGTTTGACCATGACACTGAATATGAGAACCAAATGTTTACTAATTTTTGCAATTCTAAGGGAATCACCCATGAGTTTTCTGCACCAATTAACCCACAGCAGAATTGAATTACTGAAAGAAAGAATAGAACCTTGCAAGAAATGGCTAGGGTCATGCTAAGTTCTAAAAACCTGTCCAAGAAATTTTGGGCAGAAGCTTTGAACACTGCTTGTCACATTGGCAATAGAGTGTTCCTAAGGATTGGTAGCATTGTCACTCCATATCAAATCCTCCTTGGAAAGAAACCAATTGTGAAGTATTTTCATGTGTTTGGATGTATTTGTTACATTCTCAATGATAGAGAATATCTGTCCAAATTTGATTCAAAGAGTGACAAAGGTGAAGCAAAAAAAGAAATGGAATTTCATTTTCATGGGCTATTCCACTAATAGTAGAGCTTACAGAGTTTTCAATCTCAAAATTAAGACCATTATGAAATCTGCTAATGTTATATTTGATGACTCACTTGATCTTAACCTCAAGACTGCTGAGGATGATGTTTCAGGTTGCTTGCTAGACTGGAAGGATGAAGAAACAGGTGCTGAAAAACCAAAAGAAGCTTCCAATGCTGAAAAACATGCTGAACATGATAAGGATGTAACCAAGGATGTGGACACATCTGCCTCCACATCTGAACCCATATCTGCTCCCACATCCACTCAAAATCCTTAGCCCGAGGACAGTTCCTGCCGATTTTGATCGGATGATGCTCCAGAAGGTAATGTGGATGGGTGTGTGGATAGATCAAAGGATATTCCTTCTAAAATCCAGAAAATCCACCCCACTTCACAAGTTGTGGGAGATGTGCATGCTCAAGTGAGAACTAGACAAAAGGACAAAGTTAATTATAGAAAGATGACTGGTTTATGGAGTTGCTCCTCGGCATACTCCCAGGTAAGTTACTGCTGTTTTGTTTCAAAAATTGAACCTAAGAATATTGTTGAAGCATTGAAAGATGCTGACTGGATTCTTGCTATGCAAGATGAGTTGATTCAATTTGAAAAGAATGAGGTTTGGACTCTTGTCCCTAGACCTTCACATGGAAATGTCATAGGAACCAAATGGATTTTCAAAAATAAAACTGATGAGCAAGGTGTGATCATTAGAAATAAAGCTAGGTTAGTTGCTCAAGGTTATACTCAAATTGAGGGAATTGATTTTGAGGAGACATTTGCTCCTGTTGCAAGAATTGAGTCCATTAGGCTTTTGTTAGCCATTGCTTGTTACCTCAAGATTACTCTACATCAAATGGATGTTAAGAGTGCTTTTCTAAATGGGATATTGAATGAGGAAGCCTATGTTGAACAACCTAAAGGCTTTGTGAACTCCAAATACCCTAACCATGTGTATAAGCTAAGGAAAGCTCTGTATGGGCTAAAGCAAGCCCCTAGAGCTTGGTATGGTAGGTTGACTGACCATTTGCTTCACCTAGGATTCAAGATAGGTGAGGTTGACAAGACATTGTTTGTGAGGAAAAATAAAAAGGAGATTCTTGTAGCACAAATTTATATAGATGACATTGTGTTTGGGTCAAATTCTGATCCTATGTTGGCTGAGTTTGTGGATAGCATGACCTCCACATTTGAGATGAGTATGGTAGGTGAGTTAAACTTCTTCTTAGGCTTACAGATTAAGCAATTCAAAGATGGCATGTTCATCTCACAGTCTAAGTATGCCAAAAATCTTGTGAAAAAGTTTGAACTTGAACACTCTTCACATCAAAGAACACCAATGGGATCTTCCCAAAAGTTAAGTCATGATTCAGATGGTGAGAGTGTTGATCAAACCCTTTACAGAAGCATGATAGGAAGTCTGCTTTACCTCACTGCAAATAGACCTGAAATTATGTATAGTGTGTGTCTCTGTGCTAGATACCAAGCCAACCCTAAGGTGTCCCATCTGAAAGCCTTGAAAAGAATTATTAGATATGTGAGTGTGACTGTAAACCTAGGACTGCATTACTCTAAAGAGACAAACACCAATTTGGTTGGGTACACTGATTCTGATTGGGCTGAAAACAGTGATGATAGAAAGAGTACCACAGGTGGATGTTTTGTGAGGACCCCGACCCGGAACCTACACGTGTCCCGAGTTGGAGCGTCCTCAAACTAACCCAAAATATACTAAACTTTTAAAACTTTGAATTAAACTTCAAACATCAACATCATTAACATTTCCATTTCAAAACAACTCCACTACTCTCCACATCGGAGGAAGAGTGGACCAACTTTGAAAATACTTAAACTGTTTTAGTTACAAAAGATTATGGTTCCAACGTAGAAATTTAAGTTTATAATTACAGAATCCCAAAAGGAATTATAACAAAATATACTTTCTACGCCAACCTAACGTACCCCGACAATACCCAAAAACTCACTGCCAAACTCCTTCCCGTCCTTACTTGGCCGGTCCGCCTGTCTCGGGATCTAAAAGCATTACAGGGAGAGGAGTGAGAATAAATCTCAAAGAAGCTATTATGAATGCGGCAATATGCCGGATAAATGCAACACATAACCAGTCCACACATAACACATTGGGAAAGCCGTAAACACATTCCATTACCTTGGTTTACCTTTTCCCGTCTGGAACGAGTAAATGCCGTACAACATTGGGTATAGTAATACTCCAATCTTACGAGCTGCTTAAGCAATACTCACGTCTTATAAGACCCGTTTTTCGAGGAACCAAATAAGACAGTAGCAACTCTGTAAGGCTTTTGGCTCAATCTGAGGTACTTATACCCCATCCTGTGGCCACAGGAGGGGACGCCACGAATATAACATAATCCGATCACATTAGGTCACACTTCCATAATTGATCGTATTATGTTATACCCCCAAATGTCAGCTGACTCACACATTATCAAGCACATAATAGATACTTGAATAAAATCCACAAAAAGGGATAACAATATAGCAACATGGTAAAATATACTCATGTCCAACCAATATCATAGTGCCACATTTAAATCAATACACTATGCATAATATTACAATGTATATGAACTCAAGTAAGGCAAGGAAGTATCATCAATCCATCCTACACGGTCATTATACAATAATACAAGGCCTCTATGAAGATTCGAGTCCAATTTACCAAGTGGGAATCACAATCTATAAGTAACCAATTAAGATTGCTAACAAATTCTAGTTCAGCTTTAAAGTTCAGTTCTGAAGGCTTGGGCGACCGCCCATACCACTTGGGCGACCGCCCAAGTGGGTTTCCAAATGGTTCCAAGTTTCTGCCTAGCTGGGCGCCCGCACACACCATCATGGGCGACCGCTCATAGAGGAATTCAAAGGGGTGGGTGACCGCCCATACCTCTTGGGCGACCGCCCAAGAGGGTTTTCAAAGGCAATGGTGTTTCTGGACTCATGGGCGACCGCACATGTACCCATGGGCGACCGCCCAAGGAAATTTCCAGCAGACTAAGTTTCCACATTTCCCACTTAGCTTCATTTTCCTTTCCTCTTTTACTCTATCCTACATTCAAGAACACCAAGAATTTCATAGCTTTTACAAAGTTCATCCTAAAATCATGTAAACCCAAAATAAGTAAATCTAGATTATTTATCACTACACATTCCACCCATTTCATATCCTCTAGTTTATCTTCCAAGAACATAACTTCAATCTATTCCATTTACTACTCATTCAACTCTTATAACATTCCCAAAGCATGGACCAACCATCATAAGAACAAGAAGAACATTAAAGAGAGTATGAACAAGTAAGAGAAGGGAAATCATAACAACTCACCTTAGGTTTTTAGAATAAAATGTTGATCTTCTTAGCTTGATTTGTTCCTTTAGATGATCCAAACTCAAAAATGCTCTTGGACTTGAAAATGGTGTAGAAATGGACTAGCTACAAGGCTTGGAATGGAGAGGCTTTCTATGGAAGTTCCATGGAGGAAATGTAAGAGAAATGAGAATGATGAGGGAGATGAATAGGGAAGGTAGGGGAAGAGTGAAAGAAAGTATAAGGGAGGTATGGGGAGGTAAGGGGTGTGTTGACTAATGAGTGAAGGGGAAGTATTTTATGGTATGCCCCCCCCCCCCATGCCTAGATGAAAGGCTTTCACATTTTAAATTTAAATCATTCTCCCAATTATTTATTTTACCCATTTATCCTCCTCTTACTATTTATCTATTTTCTATTTTTATTATTCCCCATGGTTCTTTATTAAATATCCAATGACTTCCTAAAAGATCCTAATTTTACTTCTCACCCAATTTATCTTAAAATACAAATTTAAAGGCATAATTGAACACATAAGGTTAACATAAATATTAAAAGCACATAATATGATATTAAAATTAGTGCCTAGGGTTAGGGTCGTTACATGTTTCTACCTAGAAAATAATATTGTGTCTTGGTATAGTAGGAAGCAGAATTGTGTCTTTATCCACTGCAGAGGCTGAGTATGTTGCCCTTGGAAGTTGCTGCACACAACTGCTTTGGATGAATCAGATGTTGAAAGATTATGAATTGAATAGCAAAGTTTTGACTGCTTTTTGTGATAAAAAAAGTGCCTTGGACATATCTAAAAATCATGTCCAACATTCTAGAACAAAACACATTGATATTAGACATCATTTCATTAGGGATCTTGTGGAACAAAAAACTGTGTGTCTGGAATTTGTTGGGACTGAAAATCAATTGGTTGATATATTTACAAAGGCATTAGATTTGGAGAGATTTTCCTCCTTGAGGAAGTCTCTTGGTTTGTGTGATATCGAAGGTTGTGAGCACAAATGTGTCTCACATCCTCTAACACATCTGTATATTAGATTAACAAAAAAAAAAAAAAAAAAACAAAAAAATTATATCATGCATTTGCACGAAATTTCTCAGTGTGGTCACTTGTGAGTCTTCATCTTGACATTGTTTTTGATCACTTAATTGTGAGAACTTCCTGTTCATGTCATCTTTTGATGACTTGGTATAACCTTCCTAGGTATCTCACAGTGGGTGCTATAAAAGAAAAAATATGTATGAGAAACAGCTGCTTCACCCTTAGTATGAAGCCATACCATTGTTATCAAGTGATTCTCATAAGAAAACTTGAAATCAAACTTGACAAGATCATTGGGAAAAAGGGCTAAGTAAAGTGAAAGCTACTCACAATGCAAAAATCCACAACAAAAAATTGGTGGATGCATCCTAGAGGTTGTGCAGATTGGATTATTGCTCATTGACTTTTTGTGATCTAAATGTGTCCCCAAATGTGACTCACATCCTATGCCACATCCATAAGATGAGAATTTTTCCATCACCTGTGTGTTTGCATCATGCTAGGCATACTGCATTTTTTTTAGGACATATAGGAGCTTTGTAAATATGCTAGTTAATTAATTTTCTTTCTCAATTTATTCTTTGATCTTATAGGTTTTTGATCTCCAATATCTCTCATGAAAGAAAAAGGTGTGTATCATTCCTTGTTTGAAAAGGTTGAAAGAATTCTAATGGGATTCTGTTTTAAAAAGGATATGGCTGAATTATTTTTGTTTCCATAAAAATCTATCAAAATCTTGTTTTATTTTAATCCCCTATTTCTTAGAAGGTGGTTGTGTGAGGTAACCTCAAAGGTTTCTAGCCGTTGGAGGACTCCTAAGGTATTTGGGTTATGTGAGACCTTTTTTTAGAAGGATTCCAAGTTTCAGTTGGAAAGGGGGAGCTGTGAGTATTTATGAGCCCTCACATCCGTCCCATCCCCCATAAACCCTTGCTAAAACCTTTTGTTCTTCCTTCGTTTTTCACACAATCTCACACACATTGCATTTAATTCCTTGCACTGTTCAACCTAGCCTCAATCTTTAGTTTAAATGGCCGATCATACTCACATTCGTGAGGAAGATGTGCTTGACGTCGAACCTATTGCTGTAGCCAAAGGAGAAGCCTCTGTTGTCATCAACCCTGCAATTTCTCAATTTCTTGCTGAAATTCCACCTCCCTCATCCTCGTCCAACTCTTCAATGGAAGCTTCACCCACCAAATCACCTACATTGGAACCCCTTTCTGTTCCAACTGCGTCTGAAAACCCTAAAGCTCCAACCTCTCCGGTTATACAACCATTGGTTGTCGCCCCTGTTCCTCCCTCTGATGAACCTTCTTCTACCAAAAAGAGGAAGCTTACCCAAGCAAAACCCCTGAGCCATGCTGCGATTCCTGTGCCCCAACGCAATCTACGTCGAT
The DNA here is from genome assembly GCA_022495995.1 of Adenophora triphylla var. japonica. Lineage (NCBI taxonomy): Eukaryota > Viridiplantae > Streptophyta > Magnoliopsida > Asterales > Campanulaceae > Adenophora > Adenophora triphylla. The sequence goes on along the minus strand of JAFEMH010001627.1, from coordinate 114,882 downwards.
CGCATAGGGTTAGGAAGCTGTCAGAGTCTGACAAGGCTAAGAACTTGAAGAAACCTGGTGGGAAGCCCTCTACTGCCATTACCCTTGAAGAAGAAGAAGAAGAGGTAATTGCTCCTCTTGTTAGGACTAGGGCTCAACCCTCAAATCCTCCTCCCTCAGTTGTTGACCCTATTATTGCTCCTTCTGAAACTGTTCCCCATGCTGAACCCATTGATCCTGTTCCATCCTCTCCTATTAAGTCATCTGATCCTATTATCCCCATTCCTGCACCTACTCCTGTTGTTGATGCTCCTGTCCCTAAGGATTCAAACCCTGTTGATAATTCATCTGTGTTTAGTGATGAAGAAGCTTATGAATCTGAGTCTAGTTATGACAGTGATGATACTGCCTCAGATGTCAATTTTAAGCTAGGGAAAGATGAGCTTGAACAAGAAAAGGAAGACCAAGAAAAGGATGCCTCTTCTGATGATGAGACATAGGTGGAGTCTATCAAAATACCATCTCCTGCAAAGGATGTGTCTGAAGATGTGCTCATATCCAGGCGCACATCCACCCGGAAGAAGGCTGAGAAGGGTATTTCTTCAACTATTTCCATTACTCCTGCCCCTAAACCCTTCTCTAAGAAATTTTTAACCAAGAATGCCTCTGATAGGTTTGGCCTAATTTATTCTAAGGCCTTTATTGTGGAGATGAAAAGAGATAGGGAAACCTTCTTTAAACTTGGTATGGATAAATTTTTTTGAAGCGAGAGGCTTGTTTTTAACTGTGGATCACTCTCTCCCATTCTATCCTAAGATGGTGTATGAATTTTATGCCAACTTGACCAAAGGACTAGATAAATGTTACTCTCCCCTTTCTGTCTATGTTAGAGGAAAGTTTGTCCCCTTTTCCCCTGCTGTAATCAATGATTTTCTTGTTTGGATGACACTTTGGATCAGTTAGTTGCTATTTCTGATGATGAACTTGTGTCTGCTATCACCCATGGTAAGGTAACCTCTTGGCCTGTGAAGCCAAAAGATTTGGGAAGTGGCTCTTTATCCTCTCTTTACTGTTTTCTCCATTCTATTTTAGTTGTCAATCTTTGCCCCTCAAATAACAAGACCTCAATTACTAGAGTGCATGCTGACCTTCTTTATAGATTGGGCATTAAGAGAAATATCAACTTTGGAGATTTCATTTTTAGGAAGATTTGTGCCTATGGAGAGTCACCATCTAAGAAGTGGTCCTTACTCTATCCCTCTCTAATCTCTCAATTTCTGGTTGCAAATGGTGTTAAGGCTGAGAAAAGTGAAGAAAAGGTTGAAAAGTTTGAATTGTTTAAGGAGACCAAAACACTCCTAGATCCTAAGCAAAGATATGTTGATCTTCCTTTGGGTACTGTCCCTGAAATTTCTATGCCAGATGTGAACACAACTGAACCCACATCTGAAGATCCTTTTGATGTCCAAATGAAGGATTTGGATGCTGAAATTGCAGCTGCTGAATCTCAAGCTCAAGCCTCCACTGCCCATGCTAACAATATTAAAGCCCTTAAGGCTAGACTTCTCAAATGGCATGCCAATCTTTCTGCTCAAAAAGGGGGAGATGAACCTGCTGCTGTTGGAAATAGAGTTTGGGATGCTGCTGTTTCTGCTGCTGGCTGGAAGAACTGGGAACTTTAATTTAGGGGGAGAAAGTTTTTTTGTTGCTTTTGCTCTAATGGTTGTTAAGACAATTTTTAATTACTGTTTTAGTTTTTAGTTTTTAAAACAATGGGTTGTAATAGCTTTTAATTAGGATGTTGCTGAATGGTTGTTTTTTGCTTTTTAATGAACTGCTAGTATTCTGCTCTAACTTGGTTTATGCAGTTTTTTATGTGTGGATGTGTATACACATCTGGACACACATCCATTCAGGGGGAGTTGTGTTTTTATCTATATTTTGTGGTTACAAAATTTGATTTCTATAAATCTTTGGTTTTGATCAGAAAGTCCAAAATAGGGGGAGATTGAAAGCGTGAGCTCTTTAGGAAACATTCTTGTTTCCTTATTTCAAAAGACTTCTATATGGTAAGAAGATTTTGGGACTTTCATGGAAGATTTATTATTGTCCTACTTTGACAAGGAATTGTAAATAGAGTAAATATCTTTTATTTATGTACATAGTTTTATATTAGGACTAACCTACTAATAGTTTATTTTCTTGTGAGTGTGTTTATGTTTTCGTATAGGAAAAGAGATCTCACAAAGGAAGATGTTGATTACTTGAAGATCTTCTCCATGGTGCAATATAAATACAAGGCATTCAGCACAAGAGAAGCTACGGAAATTCTGAGAGAAAATTACATATTCTTCATAGTTTTCGACTTTGTGTTTTAAGTTGTGAGTGAAGGTTGTGCCTCACATCCGTAACTCACATCTAGGTTTTCATAGAATTCTTTGTTTTACTTCTGACTAGAATAGGTCCTACTTGGGAAAGGGGAATTGTTCTTGTCATAGAAGGTGATTAGAACTCGTTTAGTATTTTCATATTTTAGTTTTTCACTTATTTGTTTTTGTAAGCAACAAAAGTTTTTATAGTGAAAAGTTTTTGGGCGTAAGCCTAGTTTGCTGATCTCATAGATCAGTAAGCGTATATAACCCTTGTGTTATCTTTTTTATTCTGTTTTATTCCGCTGCATTATCTGTGGATATGTGGACAGTTGTGAGACACATCTGTACTCACATTCTTTATCTGTTGCGTGGTTGAAAATTCCTAGCTACACGAAACTTTCATACTGCACATGGCCCAAACCATTGATACGGATACCAACCTCGAACCTAATCATGAAAAGAAAACCAACCCAACTCGCTAATCACCATTTTAAGTTTCTGTACTATGTGTTTTTTCACACATTCTAATTATAGGAACATAAACTTTCAGGTCCACTGACCACTAAATGCAGACACTCTAGAGCTTGAGCCATTGCCATCATTCCCCTTCATCTTGATGGCACTGATTTGCTCTAACTTCTGCAACACTTCTTCCATTTGAGGCCTTTTCTTCGGGTCAGGGTCAACACATTTTAGTACAAGTGCTGCATATTTGAAGGCGCTTTCTGAAGGGCAGTCGTGTAAAAGCCTTGGGTCCATTATAGTCTTCAACTTTCTTTTCTTCGGAAGCAGAGGCCTCGCCCAATCCACTAAGTTATGACCTTTGTGTGACTTGTCATTTACACGCAGGCCTGTCAGAATTTCCAGCAACACGACTCCAAAACCGTAGATGTCGTTCTTTAGGCTTAAATGACCTGCCCAATAGGAGTGTGTGTATATTATCACGATAAGTATGTTCCCAGAAAGAGAATTACATCAGCAACAACAATAATAATAACAACAAAGCCTTAGTCACATAATGATTTACCGGTCCTAACATTAAATACTTGGACCTTAAAAATAATTACAAAAATAAAATATAAATTATATCCTCAATTGTTTTTTTCTTTTTACATTTTTATATCCGAATTTATATTTCCTAATTTCAGAACTATAATAATTTAACATTTGAAGTATGAAAATATTGAAAAAACTTGGTAGCGAGAGGGGGTTGCCGAAATTTATGGAAGATGTTTAAAATTTTGTTATTGCATTGGTAGCTGGAGTTTTGCTATTACAGTGGCCATCGAATATCACAATTATTACAGGAATATACCGTTTGAAAACTCAGAGAACAATGTGTGCACACGCATAAAAATTCGAATAAAAAACTGGGAGGAAGTTTGGCTATTTAATATTTAGTAATTTAGAAAACAATGTTGAGGAGAGGAAAACGAAGAATTGGTTGATGGAGAATAGTTGAAGGGAGGAAGACAAGGTGTGCATTCATATTCATGTGTTGATGGCATAATGTAAGGAGTTGTTGAAATGAATAATCTAAAACGTTTTTTTAATGATTTAGTTTTGTTGAATAAAATTGACTAACCGGATTAATAACTGGATTGAAGTTTACTTATACAAAATGCAATACTACTCGCTTTTCGGGCTATTCTTGCTCTCCGAACCGCAACCCCTTCGGGGCTGACTCACTCTCTCAAAATGAATGTTTAAATTTTTCAAATTTACTTTTGATTAAGAGCATATTTAAATTATTTTTTATATTTATTTTGAGACAGATGTTGTAGTATAAAAAAATGGGGCCTCTTAAAATCGGGGGCCCTGAGCGCGATCGTTCACCCGAACACCATAAGAGCCAGCTATGATGATTTAGGGTCAGATAACATGAAACGTTGTATGGAATCGTCAAAGAGAGGAGAGAAAACAATTATTCGAAATCATGACCTTAAAGAATCAGAACTCTGACACTATGTCAAGTTACCACTGATCTAAAAGCGTAAGCTTATAGATTGGAGCCCAACAATGAATAACAACCCTTTTCTTCCCCTAAATGACGGGCCAATTTTCAAATAATTGGTCCTTAAAATATACTACTCCCTCCGTTCCTAAATGAATGTCGAAAAAAGTTTCAAATTCTCTCTTGATTTGAGCAGTTTTAAGAGATACTTTGCTATGTGGGCATCTACATGACATTGAAACTGTGGTATAAGCCCATAGATAAGAATACTACACAGGATTCATGTGGAGTATATAATTGTTAACATTTAATTTACCGAATTTGTACAACTTGAGTAGTTTAGGGAGCATTGATTTAAATAATTATTTATTTTCCCCAGATAAATTTTCATTATTCGAACCAAATCACTAATAACGCTACACGCTTCAACTGCACCACTCCAATGTTTAGTACGTCAGAGCATTTGGCACAATTTACAATCAAATAAAGTGCCAACGGAGTGCTGCAGCTGAAAACTTTGAAATGCTAATAGCAATTCCCTCTAAATGGTTTTAAACCGTGTTCTAAAAGACCCCACCTAAGGGCGTCTAGGCCCCGCCTAGGCGCTAGGCCCCTCTCCAACGCCTAGTTCTAAAACCCGCCTAGGCCCCGACTAATCTCGACTAATCCCGACTAGTCCCCGCCTAGGTGCTAGGCCCGGCTCCGCCGCCTAGCATCCGCCTAGCGCTTTTTAGAACCTTGGTTTCAAACATATCAGTTTTTGAATCTCGCAGCTGTCATTATACATCTATATTACAATAGAGCTCATAAATAATCGTCACACAATGAGTGACTAGGATTTAATTTGAAAAACGACAAAGAGGGGTTGAGATTTAATCTAAAAAAAGATAATACACACTGGATAAAATCACTTAAAGTAAAGAATGACTCAGATCGATCATAACTGCTACGATCGTATGGCTATTATTAATCAGTTTTAACTCTTTTTATTTTCAATCGTTGGATTTCTTTTCAATTTGTTTGATCATACGGCTGTAGATTGATGGTTTCTATTTCAATACATACTCCCTCCATCCCGAGACTTTTATTCAAATTGCAATAATTTTAACTATTAATTTAAATAGAAAATAATAATTCTTATAAAAATCTAAAAAACATTATTGAAAATATTTTTAATTGTGTTATAATAAAAAATTAAATTTTTATTAGAATCACTATTTTTTATTTAAATTATTGATTAAAGTTACATTAATTTGACTAAAAATTTTCATTCACGTTGGACGGGATGGAAGTATAATAATGTAGTTATAGTATACATAACTATTATTTGAAAATTGACGTGTACCAAGATTTTCAATTCAAATGTAAATGGAAAGATAATAAAAAAATTAATTTTTTATTAGAATCACTATTTTTATTTAAATTATTGATTAAAGTTACATCATTTTGACTAAAATTTTTCGTTCACGTGGGACGGGACGGGAGTATAATAATGTAGTAATATTATACATAACTATTATTTGGAAATTGGCGTGTACCAAGATTTTCAATTCAAATATAAATGGAAAGAAAACAAGCAAGTGGTCTGGTTGTGTGTACCGACTGTCTGACTTTCTTTCAATTTACAATTTAACTGACATGGATTTTGGTTACTTTTGTAATATACTTTTTAAAAATAAAAGTGTGTAGATCCGATCACTCTTAAAAAAAATATCGTTGACCAGACATCTATCGAAGCTTAGTTTCCGTTTTTTCTGTTTTCATTGTTGATCAATCTGAAAATGTTACAAAGTGTTTTGTGTTTCATTTTCGTCCTTTTCAAAATTCCTCAATTTGCTTAACAATTAGGTAAATTAAGTAGAAAGAAAAGAACAAACGAAAAACATAAACAAGAAGCAACAACTTTGAGAGCCAAGAACGAAGATAAATGCCTCTAAACATATCTATAAAAAATCCTACAGATATACGAACAAACAAAATTGAGAAAAAAAAAATACTATACGTCAATTGCAGTCATGCATATGATTAGTTGTCTTTTTATTTTGGAGATTGTATATGTTGAATAAGAATACGAGGGTGGATGGGTGTTGTTTTTTTAGGTTAAAAATGAATAGAAGAGTGAGTGTATGAAGTTTACATGAAGGAGTTATCTCAATTTACAATTTAACTGACATGGATTTTTGTTACTTTTGTAATATACTTTTTAAAAATAAAAGTGTGTAGATTCGACCACTCCCTTTATTTCGCAGAATCAACTCAATCAAATTTTGACATATTTTTATAAGAAAAATCTGAATAATTTTATAGAAAAATATAGATATTTCCATGAAATTTTAAAAATTGTTATTGATAGTATTTCTAAGGTGAAACAATAACAATTTTTATAATTGAATAAATATATCTAAATTTTCATAAAATTACGGTCAAAATTTGATTGAGTTGACCATTAAAGTCAAAGTGATCTAAATTTTTCGAGACGGAGGAAGTATTTGTTTTTATAATTGAGTTGACCATTAAAGTCAAAGTGATCTAAATTTTTCGAGATGGAGGGAGTATTTGTTTTTATAATCTGTTGCAAATAAAAAAAAAATATGATGTTATATTTCCAAGTCATATATCATGGACATCTTTTTTTTTAGGGACAAATTAATCATTTCATATGACATATTACCCGAAGTTAGTTACATGACTAACTTCCGTTAGTCAAAATGCATATTTTGACCTTAATTTAACGCAATACTCCCTCTACTTCTATTCCAAATAATCTTACCAACTTTGTCATCTAGAGCGTCTTATTGATAAGTCTCATTTTCTATGAACGAAAGTATATAATATTTATTTATTAATGGGACTCACTTTTAATACTTATAACGCTATCGCCTTAATATTTTCTATCTCATTTTCTCTCTCCTACCCACTCACAACACATCAATGTATCTTTGAATGGAAAAATCCTCATGGGAGGATGTAAGTTTTTGTGTCATTGTTGTAAATTAAGTAGAAAGAAAAGAACAAAAGGGAAACATAACCAATAAGCAACAACTTTGAGAGCCAGGAACAAAGGTAAATTCCTCCAAACATATCTATAAAAAACCCTACAGATACACGAACAACCAAAAATGAGAAAAAAAAGAATACTATACGTCAATTGCAGTCATGCCTATGATTAGTTGTCTTTTTATTTTGGAGATTGTATATGTTGAATAAGAATACAAGGGTGGATGGGTGTTGTTATTTTTTTAGGTTAAAAATGAATAGAAGAGTGTGTTGAAGATCCCCTCGAGATCCCTCGAGATCCTTCCTATCTCACAGGATATTCTACGTATCTCCATGATATCATTCCATATACCTCCATATATTTTTGTAATATTTCTGTGATATTTGTTTCCATTTTATTATAGGAACCATTTAGGCATGATTGACAGGAGATAATCTCCTCAATCTTTACATTGTAATAGGTCACCCATTGCACATGGTTTGTACAGAGATAGGACAATTGTATATATATGAATTGCATATGAGAATAAAACTTGAAGTCGCTGATAATTTTCATGGTATCAGAGCTGGTTTTCAAATCCAAAAACACATAGAAACTTTGCCATACTTGATCACACACGATGGCAACCAATAACACACCCACCGTGGATGTAATGTCACCATATTACATCCACGCGTCCGACAATCCTGACCAAATTTTTGTGAGCGAGATACTATGTGACGGAAATTATGGTGATTGGGTTAATGAAATGAGCAACACTCTATTTGCCAAGAACAAGATTGGCTTTGTTGATGGTTCAATCTCGATGCCGGAGGAAGAGTCTCCCGAGTTGATGCTTTGGAAGAGGTGTAACGCGATGGTGAAGGGATGGCTAAATAGTGCCAAGGATAAGGAAATCAGGACCAGCGTCAAATATGCCGCCACTGCACAAGAAATATGGGAAGATCTTCAAGAACGGTTTGGGAAAGAGAATGCACCACGTACCTACGAGCTTAAGAGGGCGTTAACATTGACGAGGCAAGAGAATTTGTCAGTGTCAGCCTATTACACGAAGCTGCGAGGATTATGGGACGAGATACAATCGATTTCACCCATGCCGAAGTGCAGCTGTGGGAAGTGTACATGTGATTTGTCCAAGAAATTACTAGATTTGGTCGCATCGCGAAAGGCTATATGAGTTCCTCATGGGACTTGATTAATCTTTCGGAACCGTGAAGACTCAAATCCTCAGCACAAAGCCTGCAATTAGTCTTGGTATTGCCTATCATTTGGTGGCCGAAGATGAGGCTCAGAAACAAATCTACGTGGGACGTAAACCTGGACCGGAAGCAGCAGCTCTATAGACGATCACATAGCGAGCGAATGTGGACAACTTCGAGAGAAAGAGTGGTCGACGTGACAAGCCAAAGTGCGGACACTGTGACAAAATTGGCCACACCAAAGAGCACTGTTTCGAGATAATTGGCTACCCAGCGGACTGGAAAAAGGGGCAACGACTTAGCAATGAGAGGCGTGGAATGCAGCCAACATCAAGGGGTCCAAGAGCAGCACAAGTAAGGGAAGCAAAACTTGTAGATCAAAAGGCGTCGGAGCAAAGTCCAATTGCTGGATTAAACAATGAGCAATACTCTAAGGGGGCGTTTGGTTCGGTGGAAAAAAAAGTGAAGGAATGGAATTGTCAATGGAATGGAATTGTAATGGAATTGGAATGGAAAAAAACTGACCCTCCGTTTGGTTGGGCGGAATGGAATGGAATTGTCATTCAATTCCTTGACAAATCATGTTTGGTTTGAAAATACAAATTATAGGAATGGAATGAAAGCATATAAAATGACCAATTTACCCTTTAAAAAAAAAATTGGAGGGGGTGGGGGGTGGGGGTAGGGTGGGGGGGAGGGTAGGCGAGAAAAAAAAAAAAAATTCGTGGGGGTGGGGGGTGGGGGTAGGGTAGGCAAAAAAAAAAAAAATTCGTGGGGGGGGTGGGGGTGGGGGGGGTGGGGGTGGGGTGGGGTAGGGTGGGGGAGGGTAGGCAAAAAAAAAAAAAAAAAAAATTCGTGGGGGGTGGGGGGTGGGGGGTGGGGGTGGGGGTGGGGGGTGGGGTGGGGGTAGGGTGGGGGAGGGTAGGCAAAAAAAAAAAAAAAAAAATTCGTGGGGGTGGGGGGTGGGGGGTGGGGGTGGGGGTGGGGATGGGGGTAGGGTGGGGGAGGGTAGGCAAAAAAAAAAAAAAAAAAAAAAAAATTCGTGGGGGTGGGGGTGGGGGGTGGGGGTGGGGGTTGGGGGTGGGGGGGGTGGGGGTGGGGGGTGGGGGGTGGGGGTGGGGGGTGGGGGCGTAAGAGTGGGTAGGGAGTGGGTAGGGGTAGGGGTGGGTAGGGTTTGGGGGTATTTTGGTCAAAAAAAAAATTTTTTTTTTCCATTCCCAAAGGAATTGGACTTTCCATCGATTTTATGAAGGAAAGTTGAATTCCTTCATTTGAAGGAATTCAACTTTCCTTCGGAATTTTTTTTTTAAAAAACTTGAACCAAACGGAGGAAAGGAATGGAAAAGGGGGAGTTTTCCATTCCTTTCCCCCCTTTTCCTTCCAACCAAACGCCACCTAAGTTTTTAGAGTTCTTTGGAGGGGAGAGGGCAAACACCAGTGAAGCAGCCAACTCTCCAAACGTTAATATGGTTGGTAAGATTTTCATTATCCAGCCATGGATAATAGATTCCGGAGCCACGGAACACATAACATGTGAAGCGGGGCTTCTTAACAAACACCGTGTGGACAATCTTGCCATGCCAGTTCAAATACCAAATGGAGACCACATACCGGTCGGAGGGATTGGGAGCACCAGTTTACCCAATGGGTTAAAATTGGATCGTGTGCTTCACATTCCTGATTTTAAATGTAGTTTGTTATCAGTTAGTCGATTGACCAAAGAACTAAATTGTGGTCTCACATTTTTCCCCGACTTTTGTGTGATGCAGGACTTACGTTCGAGGAACCTGATTGGAGTGGGTAGTCAGCGAGATGGTCTATATCATCTGGAGCCGGTGAAGAAAGGAGGTATGGCCTTGTCCATCAACAAGGGTTCACAACTTTGGCACCAAATATTAGGACATGGTTCACAAGTTATATAAAAACCACTTCATGTTTTGAGCATATACACTGTGATATTTGGGGGGGTTACAAAACTACGTCTTCATCGGGTACACACTACTTTATGTCTATTGTTGATGATTATAGTCACACATGTTGGGTCTTTCTCATGAAAAATAAATATGAGGTTGCACATTATTTGCCCATGTTTTGTAATATGATTCATACACATTTTGAAAAGGAGGTAAAACGTATTAGGGCAGATAACGGTGATGAATTTCAATCCAATTACATGATGGACTATTACTTTAAGCATGGCATCGTTTTGGAGACGTCTTGTACCGACACACCCCAACAGAATGGGGTTGTGGAGCGGAAACACAGACATATCCTTGAGGTTGCTAGGGCACTTAGATTTGAAGCCGATTTACCAATCAAGTTTTGGGGAGAGTGCGTTCTTACGGCAGTTTATATTATTAATAGACTACCTACGCCCGTTATTTCGAATAAAACCCCCTATGAAATTTTATTAAAAAAATATCCTACCTACAATCAATTACGTGTGTTTGGATGTCTTGCATATGCCAAAGATAATAAAAGGGGGAGAGATAAATTCAGTGCGAGGGGGAGAAGATGTATTTTTGTGGGATATCCAAATTCGCAAAAGGGATATAGACTTTATGACTTAACAACAGGAAAAATATTTACAAGCAGGGATGTGATATTTTTTGAGGATCAATTTCCCTTCAAGAGCTCGGTAGGAACAAGTGTTGAAGTACAAGTTGGGCGTGAACAGGAATGGGAAGAGGGCCTCGAAAATTTGATCCAGCCAGCTACATTTATTAGTCCAGCAGAAAATGAGGACCATGGGCTTCATCAACATGGGGCAGATAACGTGGCTACCACACCAGCCACGGATGGGCCGCAAATTGGGCAGGAACATTGTGAGCCAGAAGGGCCACCTATGCCAAGTGAGGGACTGGATAATAGGCCTACCACAGAAGACAATTCTCATGGCATAGAAAATGCAGCAGTACGCCGGAGTGATAGACAACACCACAAGCCTAGTCGTTTTCAGAATTTTGAGGTTGATTTACTGAGCTCCATTGACCATTCGCTGCCACCACCCACATCCACTTCGGGAACCTCGACGGTACATCCTCTATCTCACTTTGTCTCATATAATCGATTTTCTCCTAGTCACAAATGTTTCTTGCCGGCCATCACATCCCATGATGAGCCTAAATATTTTCACCAGGCGGTTATAACAAGCATGGTGTGAAGCGATGCAAAAGGAGATTCAAGCTCTCGAGGCAAATGGCACATGGACACTAGAAGACCTACCTCCAGGAAAACGAGCAATTGATTCAAAATGGGTTTACAAAATCAAGTACAAACCTAATGGAGATATTGAACGATATAAGGCGCGTTTAGTTGCAAAGGGTTTTACCCAGGTAGAGGGTGTTGATTTCCATGAGACATTTGCACCGGTCGCAAAATTGGTCACTGTTCGAGCCTTTGTTAGCCGTTGCAGTCAAGAAAAATTGGGCGCTCGATCAACTCGATGTAAACAATGCATTTCTACACGGAGACTTGACCGAGGAAGTCTATATGAAAATTCCCCAAGGTTTTGCGCGAGAAGGTGAGACACGGGTATGTCGATTGCATTAGTCATTGTATGGACTTAGACAGGCCTCCCGTAATTGGTATAAGAAATTCACTCAAGCATTGTTGGCTTATGGTTTTCAGCAATCAAAGGCTGATTACTCATTATTCATCTTTGAGAAAGGTACAACTTTTATTTTGGCACTTATCTATGTGGATGATGTCATAGTTGCGGGAAATGATGAGAACTTCATCCTTAATGTCAAAGGCTATCTCAATGCCAAATTTAGCATCAAGGATTTGGGACAATTAAAGTATTTTTTGGGCATAGAAGTGGCTCGATCCCCCGACGGAATTGTTCTCAGTCAAAGAAAATACACTCTTGACATATTAGAGGAAACGGGGATGCATGGAAGTCGTCCGAGTAAATTTCCAATGGAGAAAAATGTGAAGCTCCTTCTCGATGACGACACACCAGAAGTTGATGGCGGATTATATAGACGCCTTGTTGGGAGGCTACTTTATCTTACTGTCACTCGTCCTGATATCACCTTTGCAGTAGGTATGCTTAGCGAATTTCTTAGCCGACATAGGAAATCACACATGGATGTTGCCTACCGTGTGCTTCGATACTTGAAATCCGCAGGACAAGGCATTTTCTTTCCGGCCCGATGGTGGGTTGGAGTTGGCCTTTTGTGGCCTTGCAGATTGGGCGGGTTACGCAATGACTCGTCGTTCCCGCACCGGGTTTTTTATCACACTTGGGGAGTGCACCTTATCTCCTGGGCGCACAAAGAAACATGGTTGTTGCTCGTTAGGCGAGGCGGAGAGTATAGGTCCATGGCGACTACAGTTTGTGAGATTGTGTGGATCCGTTGTCTTCTGCAAGACCTCCGTGCATCACAAGCCATGGCCACACCCCTCTTTTGTGACAATCAAGCGGCACGTCACATAGCAAATAATCCGGTTTTCCATGAACATACAAAGCATGTAGAAATGGACTGCCATTTTGTTCGTGAACGAGTGGAGTTGCGTGATATTGATCCTCGTCACATACGTACATCAGATCAAACAGCTGATATCTTCACAAAGGCATTGGGTTCGGACCGTTTCCACTTTCTACTACGCAAGTTGGGTGTTCGTGATCTCCACAGTCCAACTTGAGGGGGAGTGTTGAAGATCCCCTCGAGATCCCTCGAGATCCTTCCTATCTCACAAGATATTCTACGTATCTCCATGATATCATTCCATATACCTCCATATATTTTTGTAATATTTCTGTGATATTTGTTTCCATTTTATTATAGGAACCATTTAGGCATGATTGACAGGAGATAATCTCCTCAATCTTTACATTGTAATAGGTCTCCCATTGCACACGGTTTGTACAGAGATAGGACAATTGTATATATATGAATTGCATATGAGAATAAAACTTGAAGCCGCTGATAATTTTAAGAGTGAGTGTATGAAGTTTACATAAAGAAGTGTAGGGTTGGATGGGTTACATAGTAATAGCTGGAGTGAGTGTTTTGATGGGTTACATAGTAATAGAAGAGTGAGTCTATGAACGAAAGTATATAATATTTATTTCTTAATGAGACTCATTTGTAATACTCATAACGACTATCGTCTTACTATTTTCTATCTCATTTTCTCTCTCACATCAGTTCATAAACGCCTATTGACTTTACACAAAGAACGGTTGATATCGATCCATAACCGCTACGATCCAAGGGCTGTCATTTGATAATTTATTTTCTTCTTCAATTCTATCCGTAAGATTAATTATCATTGCTTTAATCCAATGACTCTCATTAACCGATTTCTAAAATTATCCCTGCATTTATCAATCACAATCTCTTTCTATTTTTCGTGATATCAGTATACTTCAACTGTTTCATATTAAATAATTTTTATAAAATTTAATATATTGTTGTATTAATAATATTTAAAATTTTATGAATAAATGAATTTTAGTTACTTTTTTGTTAAATTTCAATTAAATTAACTAAAAAATAAAGTTAAGAGATTTATAAAGGGATGGATAACTAACTAACTAAATGGCGGGGCCTAATATCGATAACATGACGCATTTATATATAACTATATATATGTGTATATATTGATCTAATTTATGTTTTAAATATGTTTTCCTGCGTTTGACAGAAGATTTGCAAGATACTGAAGCTCCAACTGATTCACAAATGACTCCACTACAATTGACGTATGAAGATATATGGGATGATTCCTTTACTTGCATGGTTTTGTTATTTTGTAACAGGAGCGAAGTGGAGAAAGTATCGTGGAAAGGTAATGGTGAGGATAGGGGTTTTTTATGTAATTTTGTGATTGATTATAGTACTTTGTTTCTGGCACAATTCTGTTTCAATCATAATTGAGTTATGTTAAAGTCCAAGATTGATATTAATTTAAAAATCATTCTTGAAAATATTATTAATTGTGTTATAATAAAAAAAAATAAATTTTTATTAGAATCACTATTTTTTATTTAAATTATTGATCAAAGTTACATCAATTTGACTAAAATTTTTCATTCACATGGGACGGTACGGGAGTATAATAATGTAGTAATAGTATACATAACTATTATTTGGAAATTGGCGTGTACCAAGATTTTCAATTCAAATGTAAATGGAAAGAAAACAAGCAAGTGGTCTGGTTGTATGTACCGACTGTCTGACTTTCTCTCAATTTACAATTTAACTGACATGGATTTTGGTTACTTTTGTAATATACTTTTTAAAAATAAAAGTGTGTAGATCCGATCGCTCCCTTTATTTCGCAGAATCAACTCAATTAAATTTTGACATATTTTTATAAAAAAAATATGAATAAATTCTAAAAATTGTTATTGATAGTATTTTTAATGGTAAAACAATAACAATTTTTATAATTGCATAAAAATATCTAAATTTTCATAAAATTACGGTCAAAATTCGATTGAGTTGACTATTAAAGTCAAAGTGATCTAAATTTTTCGAGACGGAGGGAGTATTTGTTTTTATAATATGTTGCAAATAAAAAAAATATGATGTTATATTTCCAAGTCATATATCATGGACATCTTTTTTTAAGGGACAATTTGATCATTTCACATGACATATTACCCGGAGTTAGTTTCATGACTAACTTCCGTTAGCCAAAATGCATATTTTGACCTTAATTTAACGCAATACTTCCTCTACTTCTATTTCGAATAATCTTACCCACTTTGTCATCTAGAGCGTCTTATTGATAAGTGTCATTTTCTATGAACGAAAGTATATAGTATTTATTTATTAATGAGACTCATTTGTAATACTCATAACGGCTATCGTCTTACTATTTCTATCTCATTTTCTCTCTCACCTCAATTCATAACCGCCTGTTGACTTTACACAAAGAACGGTTGATATCGATCCATAACCGCTACGATTTAAGGGCTGTCATTTGATAATTTATTTTCTTCTTCAATTCTAACCGTAAGATTAATTATCATTGCTTTAATCCAATGACTCTCATTAACCGATTTCTAAAGTTATCCCTGCATTTATCAATCACAATCTCTATCTATTTTTCGTGATATTAGTATACTTCAACTGTTTCATATTAAATAATTTTTATAAAATTTAATATAATGTTGTATTAATAATATTTAAAATTTTATGAATAAATGAATTTTAGTAACTTTTTTGTTAAATTTCAATTAAATTAACTAAAAATAAAGTTAAGAGATTTATAATGGGATGGATAACTAACTAAATGGCGGGACCTAATATCGATAACATGACACATTTATATATAACTCTATATATGTGTATATATTGATCTAATGCATGTTTTAAATAGGTTTTCCTGCGTTCGACAGAAGATTTGCAAGATACTGAAGCTCCAACTGATTCACAAATGACTCCGCCACAGTTGACGTATGAAGATATATGAGATGATTCCTTTACTTGCATGGTTTTGTTATTTTGTAACAGGAGCGAAGTGGAGAAAGTATCGTGGAAAGGTAATGGTGAGGATATGGGCTTTTGATGTAATTTTGCGATTGCTTATAGTACTTTGTTTCTGGCACAATTCTGTTTCAATCATAATTGAGTTATGTTAAAGTCCAAGATTGATATGTATGTGGAATTGGAGAGTGATGTGGGAACGGTTTATGGAGAAATCCATCTTTGCAACTAAAAAAACGGTGAACCAATGTTCATCCCTTAAGGTAAATACCATAAATTTGAACATTTGTTGTTATTTGTGCACTTTTAGATTCTTTCACATTTTTAGTTTGATACTTCAATCTAACACTTGAATTTTCATTTACTTTCAAGTTGATGCAAGAGTTTAAGGATAAACTTAGGCAATATATGTTTGTAGTTTGTGATTGTTTGCTACTCTATTTGTTATGATTTGTGCACATTTAGATTATTTCACATTTTCAGTTTGATACTTCAATCTAACATTTGAATTTTCATATGCTTTCAAGTTGATGTAAGAGTTAAGAATAAACTTAGGCAATATCAGTTTATAGTTTGTGATTGTTTGCCATTCTATTTTCATGAATTTTGAGATATTAGGAATTTTGAGACATTGGATACTTATAATGGTGTTTATCTTTTAATTTTCTTCACTTGACCACCCATGGATACTGTCCCCGTGCCATTGGCACGGGTCAGAGAGTACTAGTTAAAACACAATAGGCATAAAACAGTCAAACAGAAGCTCATATAACATCTTACCAGTGGAAATGTACTCAGGAGCTGCATAACCCCAGGTGCCCATAACACATGTTGAAATATGTGTCTCCCCATGTGTCACACCAAGCTTTGCCATTCCAAAATCTGCAAGCTTTCCGTTAAAATCCTGGAGGAAAAAGACAATATCTTATATGATACACCCGGTCAACCAACCCCATATCAATCAAAATGACCATACGGATCTATAGCTGATTACAAGAGGTAAAAAAGAAAATGAATGTACCTGATCCATCAAAATGTTATCACTCTTAAAGTCACGGTATATGACTCGGTTTTCTTTTTTGTGCAGAAAAGCAAGTCCTTGGGCCGCTCCCATCATTATTTTCAGCAGTGTAGCCCATGGAAGTGGCTCCCTCAAACTTTCTGCGTTTGGAAAAAGTTTCTTGTCAAACTTTAATCTTCAAGATGAACAATTTACTAGCTTTTACATAGTAGTTGAGAGTTTATGAACTTATTTACCTCTGAACATGTAGTTCTCTAAGCTTCCCAAATGCATGTACTCAAAAACAAGGAGTAATTCCTTGTCTTCCTCGCAAAATCCCAGGAGCTTAACAAGATTGGGATGCCTTAACCCTCCTAATATCTTCACTTCCATCTGCATCGAACAAATGTGTTATTGATATATATTCGATACAGTACCCTTTCACAACTACAAGCAATATGTAGGTACTGCACATACAAATTTGGGTAATATTTACCTCGGTAAACATACGAGAATACAATATATGTTTCCTGATTGAAAAATAAGCATTCTCCTCCTCTTTATACTAAAAGTAAGCAAGACTTAGATGGAAGTAACTTTACCTGCCATTCGTCATGTCCTTGAAAACCATTTGAATCATGTCTCTTAACAGCAACTGGTATTCCAACACCAATTTTTGACGGGGTGTATGTGTTCTCATCCACCCAACCCTTATAAACTGTTCCGAAACCTCCCCTGCCCAACACTTGACTAAAGTTCATTGTCGAGCTTTCCAAATCAGAAAATGTGAATACTTTCAAATTTAGATTTGCAATTTGCCCACTTAAGGGCACTTCTTCTGTAACACCTCCATTATTGTTGGGTAAAAGATCTTTTCTAGGAAACACTGAATCTTGAAAGTTATTATTGCTGCTTTTCTTCTTCCTTGACGGTTTTGCATTTCCTGAAATATGAGAAGAGAGAAAGATTCAGACTACTATTTACGTAGTTCCCACTTTTACAGATTGCATGGTTTCAACAAGCAGATGCATATGAATATATCTTTCATTTGTGTTGCCATCCCTAATTCCTAAGTCAATCCGTTACTATCACCAGAGATAAGCATAAGGATGCACGAGTAACTCTCTATGTGCTCACTAAGACATGATATATGTGTCAACAAGCACATGCATATGAATATATCTTTCTCTTCTTCAGAAACAGTTTGATCAAAAATCTCTTTCAAAGTCACTAATTCCCTGCTGTGATGGACACATTTTACTCATGCTTATGAACAAAAGGATTATAGTCTTAAGAAGGGGAAAGCATTTTCATTTTACCACTCTCCATGTTTTACTACTCCCTCCATCCCTAGTTGAATGTCCAGATTTCATTTTAAGGGACACTCTGAAAATGTATGCTTTTTATACATTTTAATGGCAACGATCCATATATATTCTTGTTATCCACTTTTAAACATTTAGTTTTACTATATTAAAATGAATAGCAAAAAAAAGGTAAGAAAGCTCTTAGGGACAATTTTTTTGCAAAAAAGACATTCATTTTGGGATAAAAATTTCTTGAATTTGGACATTCATTTAGGGAAGGAGGGAGCACTATAAGTAACACAAACAATCAACAGAAGATATATGTGCTCTCTACCATTCATACATACACTCATGTATAGTATATTGATTTTATAGAGATAGATCAACAAACAAGGGATACCTGAATTCAAGTGAGCTTTGACAGAAAAGAAATGCCGCAACATCCTAGAGAACGTCACTATCCTATCAGACTTCACACTAGACTGCCCACTTGTGATGTCACCAGACATTGTAACCCTATCTTGATGCCTAACGGTACCAGAAAGATCATGTCTCTCTTGCATTGCCATTGCTGACTCAAGCTTGATTACGACCTCACCCATTGTAGGCCGTTTTTTTGGAAGATGCTCCAAGCATTGGTCAGCAATTTGCACAAATGCCATCAAACAATCTGGTGCTATTTGCCCTCTCAGACTTGGGTCAATAATCTGACCTGACATTCCTTCTTTGATACAGTTTTGGGCCCAACGAGATAAACTCTGTTGTTCCTCATCAAGAGTCAAATCCACGGCAGGCCTCCCACACAAAACTTCAAATAAAATTACACCGAATGCATACACATCTGATTTCCTTGTCAGTTTACGGGTCACGAAATAGTGAGGATCGAAGTATCCAAACGAACCTTTGACTTCAGTGCTCACATGAGTGAATGGCTGATCAACCACACTAGTTTTGGCCACCCCAAAATCTGAAACTTTAGCAGCCAAGTTCTCATCCAAAAGAATGTTGGAGCTCTTTATATCACGGTGTATCACACGGTGTTGGACGTCTATACCAGTGTGAAGGTAGTCCAATGCACGCGCAGTTCCTAAGCATATCTTGAGGCGCTGTACCCAAGACAGGGGAGCATCACCGTTGGATCTACCAATTTTGCAAAGATGATCATTAAGGTTTCCACTAGGCATATACTCATAAACAACGATCTTCTCGGGATATTCATCACAATATCCTATAAGAGAGACAAGGTGGCAGTGTCGGAACTTGGAAAGCATATTTATCTCTGTCCAAAACTCAGACGCTCCTTGTTTGGACTTGGAATCCAATCGCTTAATAGCAACTGTTCTTTTCCCATTGTCAATCACCCCTCTGTACACCTTCCCGAAACCACCCTTCCCAATGAGAAATGCTTCATCAAAATTATCTGTGGCCGATTCAATCTCAGAAAATGAAAAGCGGCGGCATAATATGTCAGATGGCAAACCCCATGGTTCATTTTTCTCGCCTAAGCTGCCTTCCTTCAGTTGCCTCAATTTATAAACAACTATATTCAACAGAGTGATCACAATAATAAAGCAAGTTGCAATTACGTTCCAACGGCCAAAATACAAAATTAATTTCCATAGCTTCAAATCCGAAGAAGCATGCGTATGTGGCTGCAGTCCACGTTTCTGACCAGCAAAGCTGTTATCAAAGTAACGAGAGTCATGAAACGCAACATAACAATCAGGGAAGCAGGCAGTCCGGGGGCATTCACTGGTGCAAGTAAATGGTAAACCATCAAAGAAAATGAACAAGAAGCAGAGAAGAGTCAAGAACATTTGTCGATCAAAAAACATGAATTCTAGCTAGTGGGTAGTGCTCAAAACACATTGGCAGACACAAATATACCAAATAGGAGCTAGTCAATGGATGATAAAGTCTTGAAGATGGGTCTTCTTGCAAGCAATATTTTTTTTTTCCACTACTCACACACACACACATGCAAGCACAGAAGCGCCTAGGAGATAAATCCCAGGGAGAGAAAGCCTTCCCTCTAACTTCTGGGGGATCGAACCCATGACCTCCGGGTTGGAAGCCATGAGCTCTAGCCAGTTGTTTTATCAACCAAGTGTATATGATTGACTTGACCCAGTAGTATTTTACAACTAAATCAGGTCAAAGAAATCAAATTTCAACCACTTCTACAGTTCTACTGTATAGCTATTGTAATTCAAGTGATTTGTTGCAAAGGGATGATTGGTTAATCTGGATGAGGACTTTTGACAAACAGGTTGCCTGCAAGAAAGATTACCCCACAACATTTTTACAGTTGGGACTGATGAAAAGGAAGGTACGTAAGCTCTTACGTTACAGATTTTGCGGACGCAGCTTCCATTGCTGTAGGTACGATGCAAATTTGTTTTGTCAACGTTGGAGGGAGTGAGATTCCGTATGATGACAAAAAAATTGGGAGCAACTTCTCAGAAAATACATACCAAGTCCCTTTCTGCCCCTTCACTAAAGTGATGATTCAACTTTCAATCTTTTGTTCTTTCAACTTATTTTATTTCTTCTTGTTATAATGTTATGATAATGTTAATAAGTGTTGGGATAGAGGACCAATCGGGTTAGATTTCGGAGCAAAAAGGGAAGAAAATCGTCGAAGCATCTGGCGTTCTGAGCGGCCGCGCAGGAGGCAAGGGCGGCCGCGCCGGAGGTTCGAACGAGGGTGCAGAATTATCTGAAGTTGAGGGCGGCCGCGCAGCTATGGAGGGCGACCGCGCTCTTGTCGGGGAAGCAAAATTCTGGGCCCGGTTTTTAGGCCTTTTTTCGGGTTCCTTTGTCCATCTAGGGTTAGGTTGGTATTCCTGGGCATATATTTAAGCAAAGTTCCGCCCCAAAGCTCATTGTAACTATACAAACATATTATAGTGCAAGATCCTGGCTTGGTAGTGCCCCCAGACGTAGTCAATCATATTGGCGAACTGGGTTAACAATTTCTGTGTTCTTTCTGTGCTTTGATTTCTTGTGCTTTGTTTTGTGTGCTCTTATTGTTCTTGTGGGTTTGCTTGGGTAGTGGAGGGCCATATCTACAACAACTGGTATCAGAGCCTGGTTCAAGATCAGGGTTTAATCGTAAGATTGGTTTATCGAGCGATTGGGTGTTGTCAAGCAATCAAGAATGGGCAAGGACAAACAGGCGGTTGAGAAATTCGATGGGTCTGACTTCGGATTTTGGAGGATGCAGATAGAGGATCTCTTGTATAACAAAGATCTCTATAAGCCTCTAAAGGGCGTCAAACCGGAAGGAGAAACGCAGGAAGATTGGGATCTCATGGATCGGAAGGCCCTAGGGGTGGTAAGATCTACTTTGTCAAAGTGGATTGCGAAGACTACCAAGAAGGCAAAAACCACAAAGGAGCTATTGGATTATCTTACTGAGAGATTTGAAACACCATCTGCTGCAAACAAGGTTGATTCGATACGCAAGATGGGTAGTCTCAAGATGCAAGATGGAGGATCCTTAGCTAAACACATCGATGAGTTTATGGATGTTATAGACTCATTGACTGCGTTGGAGATTACGTTTGATGATGAGGTTCATGCGTACTTGTTGCTAGCGTCTTTACCAGGAAGTTGGAGCGGGACGGTGACGACGATCAATGCTTGACGGTAAAAACAAATTGAAGTATGATGATATTAAAGACTTTCTCGGGAGAGGAAAATCGCATGAAGAAGTTGGGGACATCGATCGCCGGATCGGCCTTAGCTACTACTAGCGAGGGGAAGGCCGGGTACTAGCAAACAAGGGAGAACTGAATCTAGGGAGAACGTGGTGAGTGGTAAGGGCAAGACCGTGGAGATCAGAGACAAACCAAGGGTTGCAAAGGGATCAGTTCAGTGCTATCACTGAAGGAGTTGGGACACTACAAGAAGGATTGTCCCAATCGTGGGGGCAATTCGGTGAATGTGACAGTCGAAGGTGATGATGTACTGGTTCTGAGTGTTAGTAGTGCACTAGAATCATGGGTGCTGGATTCGGGGGCATCATTCCACTCTTGCGGGCATGCAGAAGAGATGGAGAACTACACTCCGGTGATTTCGGTAAGGTCTATCTGGCGGATGGCGAGCCTTTGGAAATCAAGGGGAAGGGGGATGTCAGAATAGGAGCATCGAACGGGAAGGTCTTACATCTGAACGGGGTCAGGCACATTCCGGGTTTAAAAAAGAACCTATTATCGGTTGGGGTTGGACGAAGAAGGTTACAAGGTAACATTCGGTGCGAGAACCGGGTTATTACCAAGGAGGATTGTGAGATCGCTCGGGGTAATAAGGAGGGGACATTGTATTTGGCGAATAACACCAAGGATAGTATCGCGGTGGCGTCAGCCAAGGGTGATACTGATTTGTGGCACTGTCGATTGGGTCACATGAGTGAGATGGGGATGAAAGTACTTTGTTCAAAGGGACTACTACCGGGTTTGAAGACAGTCAACATGGGGATCTGCGAAGATTGTGTGTTTGGCAAATAGGGGAGAAGTAATTTCTCGAGGACGGGTAGGGCTTTGAGGAAAGCAAAGTTAGAACTGGTCCACACGGACTTGTGGGGACCATTTTCGGTAACTTCTCTGGGTGGTGCGTCATATTACATGACCTTTATTGATGATTCAACAAGGAAGGTCTGGGTCTACATCTTGAAGGGGAAAGATGAAGCTTTCGAGTTATTCAAGAAGTGGAGGGCCTTGGTGGAGAATCAGACGGGACTTAAGCTTAAGTGCTTAAGATCAGATAATGGTGGGGAGTATGAGCTCGGTGAGTTTAGGGAATATTGTGCAGCGAATGGTATTCGCATGGAGAAGACTCCAAAGCGCACACCACAACACAATGGGGTTGCAGAGAGGATGAACAGGACATTGAACGAGCGGGCAAGAAGTATGAGATTGAAGTGTGGACTTCCGAAGACGTTCTGGGCATATGCAGTTGACACGGCGGCTTTCTTGATCAATAGGGGACCATCGGTACCATTGGGGAATGGAATTCCAGAGGAAGCATGGAGTGGCAAGCAGGTAAATCTGTCCTTTCTTCGCATATTTGGCTGCGTTTCATATGTTCATATTGATTCTGCTGATAGAACTAAGTTAGATGCAAAATCTGTAAAATGTACGTTTATTGGGTTATGGCGGGATGACTTCGGGTATAAGTTTTGGGATGACCAAAACCATAAAATTATTCGTAGTCGAGATGTGGTATTCAATGAACAGGTATTGTACAAGGACAGAAAGGGGGCATCTGATGATATTAGTTCAGAACCGGAGGTTGTAGAGGTGGATATTCCAGACTCGGGTGGGAGCAGAACGGTTCATGATGACCATGGTCAGGGGGTCACTGAAGATAAACCACATACTCCGGAACCGGATATTCCGCCGCGTAGATCCAGCAGGTTGCGTGGATCCCCTGACAGGTATACTCCTTCCAATTACTATTTGCTGTTGACAGATAATGGGGAACCAGAATGTTATGCGGAGGCTGTTCGTAGTGCACTTTGTAATAAGTGGAAAGCTGCGATGGACGATGAGATGGACTCATTGAAAGCCAACAAAACTTGGGAGTTGATTAGACTGCCTAAAGGGAAGAAGGCATTGCATAACAAGTGGGTTTACAGGATTAAGGAGGAAGCAAACGGCAGTAAGCGTTACAAGGCAAGGTTGGTTGTAAAAGGGTTTCAGCAAAAGTATGGTATTGACTATATCGAGGTCTTCACTCCTGTTGTGAAGATTACCACTATCAAAATGGTTCTGGGGATAGTAGTGGCAGATAACTTGTTGCTGGAACAGATGGATGTAAAGACGGCTTTTCTTCATGGGGATTTGGAGGAAGAAATTTACATGGTACAACCAGAGGGTTACTTGTCTAAGTAAGGCCGAGAACTGGGTTTCATAGATTGACTAAGAGCTTGTATGGCCTTAAACAAGCTCCTAGACAGTGGTACAGAAAGTTCGATGGATTCATGCACGATATTGATTTTATCAGATGTGAGGCGGATCATTGTTGCTACTTCAAGAACACGGACAATGGGTGCATAATCTTGCTGTTATATGTGGATGACATGCTAATTGTAGGGGAAATATAGGGTCTTGATCTTGATACTGAGGCCGGATATGTGATTGAATCGTGTATAATCCACTTTCCGAATAAAGAATTTCGACCCTTAATGCCTGGGTTACACAAAATCTTTATTGGGATAAAACAATCACGCAATTTGTTTTCTAGGCAAAGAGAACAAATCAAAAACTTGAGAATTGTTTTGCTTTCGTTATTGTTGTATCACTCTTGTATGTTATGTGTGTTACAAATGAGATCAAACATCTGTATTTAAACATATGGAGAGGTATCAGTAAAAGGGTACATTCAAAAGGCATGACTTTAGCCAAGCAATGTGTCTTTTCACTTTGAAAAGGCACCTGTTCAGGAACTGCTCGGCCGAGTCAAGAGACTCGCTCGGCCGAGCACATATGTCTAGTGAAATTCTGCCAAGCTGCACGGCCGTGTCTTATGAACTGCACGGCCGTGTTGTTCATACTGCTCGGCCGAGCAAGGCACATGCCTCGGCCGAGCAAGACACTCCAGAAACTTGGCCAATCTGCTAAGCTCTGCTCGACCGATTCAAGGACTATGCTCGGCCGAGCACATCAGCAAAATGTGCTACCCTTTAACTTTTACTTTTTTAACGAGGTTGACTTCGTTTTAGCTCAAACGAGTGTGTACTCCACACTTTCCCTTACTCGTATCCGAGTCTAATACGAATCACATTGATCTCTTAGTAAATCACCTTTACAATAAAATAAGTTGATGATTACAAAATCACCAACACTAATAGCGGGCTCTAGCAGTAGAGAGGTAAACAGATTGAAGGCTCAGTTGTCAGAACGGTTCGAGATGAAGGATTTGGGGGAGGCCAGAAAAATCTTGGGCATGCGGATTGACCGGGATAGGGAGTCGGGTAAGTTGGTTCTTTCACAAACAGAATACGTTGAGAAAGTCTTGGCAAGCTTTAGCATGGAAGAGGCGAAGCCAACAGGGACACCATTGGGTATGCACTTCAAGCTATCCGAGAAGGACTCACCTATGGGCAAGGAGGAACGTGACAAGATGGAGAGGACTCCATATGCTTCGGCAGTGGGGAGTCTAATGTATGCAATGGTGTGTACAAGGCCGGACATTGCACATGCGGTGGGAGTAGTCAGTCGGTTCATGGGCAATCCAGGAAAGCAACATTGGGAAGCGGTTAAATGGATCTGCTGTTACTTAAAGGGTATCGCCGGTAAGGCTCTATGTTTCTCAAGCAAGGAGATCGTGTTAGCGGGTTATGTTGATGTGGATTTGGCATCAAGCGATCTAGACAAGAGGAGAAGTACTACGGGTTATGTTTTCACATTGGGTGGTACGGCAATCTCCTGGGCTTCTAAATTGCAGAAGATCGTGGCTCAGTCGACTGCAGAAGCAGAATATGTGGCAGTGACAGAGGCGAGTAAAGAGATGGTATGGTTGCAGAACTTCTTGGGTGAACTTGGGAAGACGAGAAGTGGTAATGCTCTCTACATTGACAGTCAGAGCGCAATACATTTGGCTAGGAATCCGGCGTTTCATTCTAGGACGAAGCACATTGAACTGAGGTTTCACTACATCAGGCATCTCTTGGAAAGGAAGATCTTAAGGCTGGAGAAGATATTGGGATCGGAGAACCCGGCTGACATGTTAACAAAGGTTGTAAACCTTGAGAAATTGAAGCTGTGCATAGCTTCAATTGGGCTTGGAGAATAGGAGAGGAGGAAGGCACTACCATGATCGAGGTGAGTACTAGGAGGACACCAAGGATGAGTTGAAGGACGGATACGGGGCTTATATATGCAGTTGATCTCTAGGTGGGAGATTGTTGGGAAAGAGGACCAACCGGGTTAGATTTCAGAGCAAAAAGGGAAGAAAATCATCGGAGCATCTGGCGTTCTGAGCGGCCGCGCAGGAGGCAAGGGCGGCCGCGCTGGAGGTTCGAACGAGGGTGCAGAATTATCTGAAGTTGAGGGCGGCCGCGCAGCTATGGAGGGCGACCGCGCTCTTGTCGGGGAAGCAAAATTCTGGGCCCGGTTTTTAGGCCTTTTTTCGGGTTCCTTTGTCCATCTAGGGTTAGGTTGGTATTCCTGGGCATATATTTAAGCAAAGTTCCGCCCCAAAGCTCATTGTAACTTTATACAAACATATTATAGTGCAAGATCCTGGCTTGGTAGTGCCCCCAAACGTAGTCAATCATATTGGCGAACTGGGTTAACAATTTCTGTGTTCTTTCTGTGCTTTGATTTCTTGTGCTTTGTTTTGTGTGCTCTTATTGTTCTTGTGGGTTTGCTTGGGTAGTGGAGGGCCATATCTACAACAATAAGTACTGTACTTAAACTTAGATTTAGATGTTGAGCATAAAATTAGACTGCATGACCCTTTGGCAATACCTATAATTGGAGTCATTGATTTAGATCTGAACGGTGTATAATTCTTGAGAGTCATTTGGAAAATTTACCCCCTCTCCCACCTCCACGGGGAGCCGTTGATTTGCTCTAGTTCTAATTTGTTCTAGTTCTAAATAAGAAATGCTGTGAGGTACGTTAGGTCATCACCATCTAGGACTGCAAGGTTTAAGGAATGTGTTGATAAAGTTAAAATTGATTGTAAAAAAAAGCCTTGTCTTGATGTTGAAACTAGGTGGAATTCCACTTACCTAATGTTGGAAACTGCATTGAGATATATGGATGCTTTTGAAAGGATGAAATTGATAGATTATGATTACGTTAGTTACTTTTGTGGCGATGATGAAGAAGAAGGTGAGAGGAGTACAAGAAAAAGAAGGAGAAAAGAAAGAGCTACGGGGCCTTCAGATGCAAGTGATTGGAAAAATGCAAAGCAATTTATTGAGTATTTGAGTGTCTTTTATAATGTAACAAATTTAATTTCTGGGTCTAAGCTTGTGACATCTAACTTATTTTTTGGTCAGCTTCGACAATGCATGCAACTATTTCACAAATGTGCATGGATGAGGATGAGGGAAAGAAAAAAATGGCATGTTCAATGAAAGAAAAATATGATAAGTATTGGGAGAATATAGATAATATGAATTTCTTTGTCAGTATGCGGGTCGTGGTTTTAGATCCTCGCAATAAAATGCGTTTTCTTGGGTGGTGTATGGATCAAATTTATGGAGTTAATTCATCCAAGACCAAGCAAATTTGTGATAAGGTGACTAAAACATTGAATGATTTATTTGATCATTATAAAATGAAAGCGGAGAATGTGAACAGTAGTGGCAATAAGAAACCGTCTTCTTGTGCAAATTCTGTTGGAAGCTCTACTTTAATGGGTATTGGTGCTAAAGGTAATTTAGAGTCGAGCTTTTTAAAATACTTGGAAGAGCAAGGAGAGGTGACCGATAAGTCCGAAGTGGAAATTTATTTGTCCGATGGAATGGAAAGGAGAGATGAGAGATTTGATGTATTAAGTTGGTGGAAAATAAATTCTACGAAGTTTCCTATTCTATCTCAAGTTGTGAAACATGTTCTAGGGATGCCAATCTCTACCGTTGCTTCAGAGTCCGCATTTAGCATTGGTGGTAGAGTGATTGATCCGTTTAGGAGCTCTCTTACTCCTAAGACAGCTGAAGCTTTAATTTGTACCCAAGATTGGATACGCTCTACACCCATTGATCTTGAGCTTCCGGATGTGCATGCTAAAGCTATTGAGGAATTGCAAGAGAAGTTGGAGAAACTTGAAATTGGTATTATATTTTTCTTTTCATATTTCTTATTATTTAAATCAGTCTGCTTTGAAATTTACATACTGCAACTTTTTGTTCTTTTAGATGCATTCGGAGGTGGACCAAAGTTTTTCGAACTTGGCATCGTCGATTAATTAACTCCATAAAGGTTTGACCCTTTCACCATTCTGCTCTCCTTTTGAAAACTGTGATGAACCACTGCATTAAATTGCAAATGTTTATTGGTCCGTTCATTTCAATAATATTGCTAATCCATATTCGTATTGTCAACTTTGCTCTTTCGCCCGATGCAGTCGCACGCGAGGATATTGAGAAAGAACACCATGCTATTCAGAACAGCGACATTGTTACCTTCTTTCAGCTTGCAGAATTTGTAATGTCATTTCAGCATCTTCTGATTTTTTACTTTTGACACTTTAATTTGTGTCACTTTTCAGTGACTAAACTATTTCTGTCTTAGTCAAGTGCCGATCATCAATCTTTATGTAGGCACCCCCCTTTCTTATGGTCTCATCTCTGCACTCAATAAATTACAAAGCAATAATTATCTTCTCTCAATGGTATATCACAGTTGTTTGTTTCACAACCGTTGTTAGTTTTTTTATCAGGACAATGGAATTTTGTAACTGGAAGATGCAATAGAATATTGCATGGATTGTTTTTGATAAATTTTATAACATGATTTTATTCATCTAATTGACTTTTGTTTTTTGTACTGAGCCTGCTACAATGTTGATTTCTTGAATAGATTTTCATTTACTTTTTCAGTTAGTACTTAATTTAGTGCGATTATTGTTTAATTTTTAGTGTTGTGCATTGAGTGATAAATGTTGAACTCTTTGTAGTTTTGTGGATGCTTGATTCAGGAATCTTGGTTATTCAGTTTCATTCTTGGTTTTATTTAGAAGTTAAATTTGAGTATGAATGATTTAGTTTTCTTTCTGAACTCGTAGTGCTTTAGAAAATAGAAGAATCATAGATATATTGTGAATTAGCTGTTTTATTACTAATTTTCAGATTTATAATGTTTCTTATTGGAAGTTGCATTTGACGATGTTGTAGAAGAAAATGACATAAACCGAGTCTGTCTGCACACGTGTTGTTCCATGTCATGTACTTATTCTATTGCTTCAAATTAGAAGGGTTCTTGAATATATTTTTTTGAGAATTCAAGTCTCGAATATCACTGATCATTGCTAGGTTGGGTTTGTAAACAGTCTGCGGTAATGTTAATCATTGATATCTGATTAGAAAAAAGAAAAAAGAAGGTCTCTAGAATCTGAATTATAGTAATATAGTGCGTGATGATTTTATTTTATATTTTTTTGGCTCTTTGTTGCTGTGGCAGTTTGTTGCTAGTAATTCCTTAATTTTAGTAGAGTTAAAAATAATGTATTTCTTGGGTACCACATTCTAGAGTATTTAGGAAATCTTGCTGGTGATATGGAAAAGGAAGATCACTCTGATAAAGAAATAGTTAATTCTTCAGCTCCTGAAAAGGAGGGGGTTACAGTTCATATTCAGCTGATAAATTTATGGTTGTGTGTGTTGTTTTGGTGGATTGGTTTTAAGACCGAATATTACCGAACCGACACTTACCGAAGCCGAAAACCGACTACACCGAACCGAGCTAAAACCGAGTGGTGGCGGTTTGTTAAAATTAGAAACCGAATACTTTTGGTTCGGTAATGGTTTTAGCCTAAAACCGAGCCAAACCGTACCGAGCACACCCCTAGTTCTAATCTAGGTTGTTAGTTGGGCTGGATTGTCATACAGTAAGATTGTTGGGGGCCCCAAATCCCTTAACTACGAATCTCGTCGCAAACAACTAGGATTTTGGGCCATAACTTCTAAGATCGGCACACAATTTGATGCTCAAACCAGTCGAGAATGTAAATCAATTTGGGATGTGCCAGATCCGGGGCACATGACTTTGGATGTCAAAGATGTCCAAATGAATGAAAAGTCGACACCAAGCCATATAAAGTACTATCCCGAGCAAGTGAACCGTGTGGCTCGATCTTGATTGTTCATTTGGACTTCGATGACATCCAAAGTAATGAGAGCGAGGTCTGCTCAGTCATTTAATCACACCGAGTAGCTCAGTCTTTGCCCGACACGTTGCACAAGATCACTCTCTTCCATAGGATCTCGAATAGAAAAGAGAGAGAGAACAAAGTGTGTGGACCCCACATCTTTACATCCAAGGACAACTATTGATCCAACGTGATCCGATTACTGATTAGAGCAACAAGCAATATACTACAAGTTACAAAAACCTAACTGGGGGAAGTAAATAGCTTGATCAGAGTCTATTACTTGCTTAAAGCAAAATACAGTTTCTATTTCATGCTTATTGATACATTTATACAAGTCAAAACTACAATTAGCAGAATACAGTTTCTATTCATCCCGCTTCATCTTGATGGCACTAATTTTCTCCAACTTCCGCAACACTTGTTCTATTCTAGGCCTTTTTCTAGGCTCAGGCTCAACACATTTCAGTATAAGTGCAGCATACTGGAAGGCACCTTCTGAAGGGCAGTCGTGTAAGAGTCTTGGGTCAATCACTGACTTCAAATTTCTTCTATCTGGAAGGAGAGACCTGGCCCATTCCACTTGATTCCGCTCTCCATGTGGCCAGTTATAGTCGTTTACACGTAAGCCTATAAGAAGTTTCAGCAACACAACTCCGAAACCATAGACGTCATTCTTCACACTCAGTTCACCTGCACACAGTAGAAGTATGTGTAAATTATCATGATTTTGGTGTAGTGAGTTTTATCAGGAGACATGGTTGTATCAAGGCTTGAATATTAGCAGGTAGAGAAGCGCTTTGCGGAAACTCAAGAGGTGATATTCCATTTAGAGTCCACTTTAAGAAATTAAGATATAAGTAAATGATTGATCTTTTTTAATAAAAATAACTTTCTTAATAAAATAGGACAGTTTCATTCCATAACGTAGGAAATACAAAGCAGTGAAAATGCAAACTCAAAAAGGTCAAAACTTTCAAACGCGGATTCTTTACCTGAAACGGAGGGAGTACTACACATAGTTGCTATATATGGTTTGTAAAAAGTTAAAGACATAAAAGATGAACATTTTACCTTGACTACGACTTTCATACTGTTTTAAAGGAGTTGACATTGAATGTGAGTATAAGAACCACAGATTCAACTTCAATGAACATGATCTACGTGGAGTACGGAGTATATAATTTGTAGAAAATTATCTGCTGATTTAGAGCATTAAACCAAATTTAATGTATGTTCACCAAACTATTTGGCATTCCGGGAAACAGATCATAATTAACTCTTAACACATTTCAACAGTGCCACTCCATTGTACAGCATGTGAAGCATTTGGTACAAACAAATAATGCATCAATGGAATGCTGCATTTGGAAACATGAGTGCTAATAGAAATTCCCTCTGAAGACTCTCTAGTTGTATCAGTTTCTGAATCTCAAATCTGTCATAGTGGATTACAATGCAAAAAGGATAAAACAGAGTTTCGTAATATCTAACCAGTGGTAATGTATTCGGTAGTTACAGAACCCCATGTGTCCGAAGCACATGTTGAAATGTGTGTCCCCCCAAGCTTCGTCAATCCAAAATCTGCAAGCTTTGCATTGAAATCCTGGAAGATAGAAAACAATATCTTCATATGTAGTTGACCGGCCCCAATTGGTCCAAGTGACTTCACAAGGATCCATAAACTAACTGAAAGAGGGA
The DNA here is from genome assembly GCA_022495995.1 of Adenophora triphylla var. japonica. Taxonomy (NCBI): domain Eukaryota; kingdom Viridiplantae; phylum Streptophyta; class Magnoliopsida; order Asterales; family Campanulaceae; genus Adenophora; species Adenophora triphylla. The sequence goes on along the minus strand of JAFEMH010001627.1, from coordinate 83,098 downwards.
GAAAAAAAAAGAAGAAGAATAAATGTACCTTGTCCAGCATAATATTATCTGTATCAAGCAAAATATTATTGCTCTTGAAGTCACGATATATCACTTGATTTTCTTTCTTGTGCATATAAGCAAGTCCACGAGCGGCTCCAATCACTATTTTAAGCAGTGTCACCCATGGAAGTGGCTCTGTCCGACCTGCATTTGGAAAAAAAAATTGTTGAGCTTTTAACTTCACAATACAACTTATTTTAGAAAGCGACGGAGAGATTGTGTTCTTAATTTTACTTTTGAACATGAAGTTCTCTAAGCTTCCATTCGGTGTGTACTCAAAAACAAGGAATAAGTCTTTATCTTCCTGGCAAAATCCAAGGGTCTTAACGATATGGGAATGCCTCACTCCTCCTAATATCTTTACTTCCATCTGCACCAAGTATGTAATTAGTATATATTCATTCAGCTGAAGTAGGGTAAACAGTAATATCTGCATCATAACATTTGAGCTTAATAAAAAGAACTGTTGTACCATAATTTCTCACGGTTAAATTCACGGTTCTCGACAGCCATCATTTTAAAGAACAGTTTATTTACTTGAAATCTTTTAAACGACACCTAAGGAATCACAAACAGAATATATGCTTATGTAGAAACAGTAAGCCACCCTAGGAAGGATGGATACAATCTGTAGGTAATCCTAGGGATGATGTGGTATCACATACTCCGTACTAATTTATCCAATACTCTCTCTGTCCCAGCTTAGTGTGCACACTTACCCGTTTGGCTATTGTCCTTGAGAAGTCCCACTTCCTATAATGGAAATAATTTATTATCATTATATTAACCCTACCCACTCGTTATACTCACACAATTAAAATGTAGGCCCCACTTGCAAATCCCACTCATTTATCATACTCACACCTTTTCCACTGACAATAGTTTTCGATACATATTTTCACTCCTTAATTCATGTGCTCAACAATGACTGTGCATATTGAGCTGGGACGGAGGGAGTACTCGCAAGGGATAACATACAAGAATATAAGGTATGTGTACTATTGGGAAATGAGTATTCGATCCTTCTTTGGACTGAAAGTAGACACAAGATTGAATGGAAGTAACTTTACCTGCCATTCATTATTTCTCTGCAAACTATTTGTATCTTCAAGTTTCCTAACGGCAATTGGCATTCCGTCACCAAACTTTGACGGGGCATATGTGTTCTTGTCCACCCAACCCATAAAAAGTGTTCCGAAACCTCCCTTGCCAAACACCAATTCTTGACTAAAATTCATCGTTGAGCTTTTCAGTTCAGCAAATGTGAATACTTTCAAATTTAGAGTTGCACTTTGCCCACTCCAAGGCACTTCTTCAGTAACACCTCCATCTATGTTGGGTAAAAGACATTTACTAGGAAACAATGAATCTAGAATGCTTTTATAGTTGCTTTTCTTCTTCCTTGCATTTCCTGAAATATGAGAGAAGAAAGAAGAACATTCAGATTAGAACGATAAAGTTTCCACCATTATAGCTTGCATGGTTTCAGTATGGATCTAGTACAATACATTGCTTGATTTTAATTGAAATCATGAAAATGTTTCAACCCGCAAACAGAAAATGTGCTGGAATCTATGAGGGTGATGGAGAGTGTATACTTTTTTCTTCAGTTTATGTTCTTCCTTTATTCCATGGGATTTCGTTCATCAGACAGTATTCCAAGTCACCTATGTTTTAGATATATTATGGCTTAAAATAGCTTTCAAGTTTCAATTGTGTGTTCATAAGCCCACCATTTCAAAACAAACAGTGTGATGCTGCACTATCAAAATTTTGTAATCTGAACTGACCAGCAGGTTTGTTGTGATGGTCACATATATATTTTCAATGAAAGTTGTACTCCCTCCGTCCCAATATGAGTGTCAATAACTCATGAAAAAAATGGATACTCATGTTGGCACAAAGGAGTATACTTTGAGAAGGGGCAAATATGATTATAAGATAACTTTCCAAGTTTTACAACTATAGAGAACACAAACAATAGAAGGGAAGTGTACGCACGCGCGCACACACACACACACACATATAAATATTATATAACATAAAAATCAGCTAAAGTACTGGGAATACCTGAACTCAGATGATATTTGGCCGAAAAGAAATGTCGCGCCGTCCTAGGAAATGTCATGTTCCTATCAGAGTTCATACAAGACTGCACTGCCGTGATGTCACCTGACCTTGTTACCCCATCCTGATGCTTGACACTAGGAGAAGGATCATGTCTCTCTTGCTTCGCCATTGCTGATTGAAGCTTGACCACAACCTCAGCCATTGTAGGCCGTTTTCTCGGAAGATGCTCCAAGCACTGCTCAGCAATTTGCACAATCGTCGTCAAACAATTTGGATCTATTTGCCCACTAAGACTTGGGTCAATAATCTGACCTGACATCCCATGCTTGACACAGTGTTTGGCCCACTGAGATAAACTCTGTTGTTCCTCGTCAAGAGTCAAATCCACGGCAGGCCTTCCGCACAGCACTTCGAATAAAATTACACCAAAGGCATACACATCAGATTTTCTTGTCAATTTACAGGTCAAGAAATAGTGAGGATCAAAGTACCCAAACGAACCTTTGACTTCAGTAATCACTTGATTACCTGGCGGATCTACTGCACCAATTTTGGCCACCCCAAAATCTGAAACTTTAGCCGCCAAATTCTCATCCAAAAGAATGTTGGAGCTCTTTATATCTCGGTGTATCACACAATGTTGGACATCGACACCGGTGTGAAGGTAGTCCAGTGCACGCGCAGTTCCTATGCATATCTTGAGGCGCTGTACGGATATGGTTAAATACAGGGAACAAAAAATACAGGGAACAAACAAAATTACCAAAATACCCATTTATATAATTTTTTTTTTATTTCATCTCGTGTAAACTCACACGAGAAGCATCTCGTGTGAACTCACACGAGATACGAGATGCTTCTCTTGTGTGAAATCACACGAGATTTAGTCTCAATCTCTACTTCTTCCATCGCCGCCGGTGCAAGTGCCAAGGCCAACACCATGAGACCCACTGCCGCTGCACCTCCGTCTAGTATATCATACACTTCCCTGTCAAAGAATCCAGGTAATTTCCTTTCTCTCCTTAAATCATTCCTCATGACCCAAAACGATTCCGTTTCTTCCCTAATTCCAGTTTCCCACTCTTTAATCTTTTTGTAATCTCCAGCGAGATTGCTCCACCTCTTCCGGCACTGAACCGGACCCCTGTTCACACCGTGGCGTTTACAGTAAGAAGATACCGAAGCCCAGATTTAGTCTCAATCTCTACTTCTTCCATCGCCGCCGGTGCAAGTGCCAAAGTGAGAAGATCTCGTATCTCTCGTGTATACACACACGAGACGGGCGAGGGCAGGGTTGGAATTTTTAGTTCTTGTATTTTTCGTTCCCTGTATTTAGTATTTACCCGCTGTACCCAAGAAAGGGGAAAATCCCTATCAGATATACAAATTTTGTGCAGATGATCATTGAGGTTTCCTTTAGGCATATACTCATAAACTAGGATCCGCTCCTGATATTCATCACAATATCCAATTAGAGAGACAAGGTGGCAGTGTCGAAACTTGGAAAGCATATTAATCTCTGTCCAAAACTCAGATGCTCCTTGTTTGGATTTGAAATCCAAACGCTTAATAGCAACAGTGCTTTTCCCATGGTCAATCAACCCTTTGTACACCTTCCCAAAGCCACCTTTACCAATGAGAAATGTTTCATCAAACTTACGCGTAGCCAATTCAATCTCAGCAAATGAAAAGCGACGGCACAATAGTTCAGATGACAAACCCACTTCACTGTTCTTCCCTAAGATGCTTTCCTTCAGTTGCCTCAGCATATGAACAAAAATGTTCAACAGAGTGATCACAATAATAAAGGCAGTAGCAATTGCATTCCAACGGCCACAATATAAAATCAATTTCCATATCATAAAATCCCAAGAAGTATAAGTTTGTGGCTGCAATACGACCTTCGGACCAGCAACACAATGGTCAAAGCAACGAGAGTCATGAAACGCAAAATAACGATCAAGGAAGCATGATTTACCACTAGAGCAAGATAAAGTTAAACCATCAAAGCAAATGAGCAACAAGAAATAGATAAGAGGGAAACACATTGGTTGATCAAGAAACATGATTCTAGCTACTGGGTAATGCACAAGAGACATTGACAGAAACCCATTCAAAACATTATGTGCCTAAATAGCAGCTAGTCAATGTACCATGAAAATGGGTCACCTTACAGAAACAAGGTGTTAGCAGCCAAGTCAACAAGATTGACTTTTGACTTCACCCAATACTATTACAAGTTACAACCAGTCAAAAAAGAAAAGAAAATTTCAACTACTATTCCATAGCTGAAATATACTGCTAATCAAGTGTCTGGTTGATTGGTTAATTTGGATGAGAACTTTTGACAAACAGGTTGCCTGCAAGAAAGGGAACTCACAATATTTCTCCACGTGGAAAAGATTTTACCTTAACACTTTGCAGATGCAGTTTCCATTACATCACAAAGTTGAATTTTTTTCAGTGTTTCCTATTTTCCATAAAAAAGAATCTAATTCCCTTCAAAGTTGATTTTTTTTTGGGTGCTACTATTTGCACAATTTTTTTATTAAAAAAATATGTAAACAACCTAGAAAAACTAAATAATAATAAATTAAGTTTTGATCATTATTACTATATTATCGTTTTCCGGTTAAAGTGGAATAGTATGTCAGATTGAATTTAATGGGAGGAGGAGTAATACTTTTGATTTCAATATTTATCTAGTGATTTAGACTTTTACATTACATGAAATAATTTTTTTAATAATATTTAGGAAAAACCAAAAATAATACTAAATTACTAGAAACAATAATTTTGATTGCAATATTTTTTTTCTAGTAATTTAGACTTTCACATAGAACGAATTTAATGGGAGGAGTAGTAATAATTTTAATTTCAATATTTTTCTAGTTATTTATACTTTCACATGGAATGAATTACTTTTATATTTGTAATAATATTTAGGAAAAACTAAAAAATGGGCCCTGAACGGAATAAAAGTGACGGGCTAGGCCCAACGAGCGAAGCCAAATTATTCAGACATTATTGCCACCACATCTCCAGTGGGCTAGACCCAATTATTACCAGACCCAAGGCCCATCAACGAGATCAGTCGACCTAGCTAATTGTCCGACCTATGTGGTCCCGACCTAGCTATTGTCCCGACCTAGCTATTGTCCGACATACGATTCAGACATTATCGCCACCACATCTCCAGTGGGCTACTCCTCTTTGACTATCACTCTAGTACAACATTAGGACTTTACAATGAAGTCTTAAATGGTTCAAAATGATATAGGAAAGATCTTTAAATATGGTCTTGAAAATGGTTGGAAGGCCTTGTGAAACTTTAACCAAAGTTGATAAAAACTTGGTAAATTGAGATGAAACCTTTATAGAAGATACTCAATATTGTGTAATGAATATGTAGGAATTACTTGTTATTCATTGTGTCATACTTGATTACATATTCATGGTTGGTTGTGCACATAGTGTATGAAATACATGTTGCACTACTTCATTGGTTTGAACATGAGTATTAATACAATGTTGTTGGATTGTTATTATTCAATAGTGTTTAAATATATGTTGCACTATTGTGATGATTTAACATGAGTAATATTACCATGTTATGTATTGATATCTCAAAGTGTGGATTTATTTTCAAGTATCTATTATGTGCTTGAATGTGTTTATATCAGCTGATCAGTGGGGATATAATGGAATACGATCAATTATGAGAAATTATTCCATAAGTTGATCAAATTACATTATACCTGTGACTATCCCCTTACGTGGCCGAGAGGCGGGGTTGAATGCTTACGTATTGAGCCAAAAGCCTTACGAGATAGGCTGCGGTTCTTATATGGTTCTCCGTATTAGGAGTCTTATAAGACGTGAATATGCCTAAGCAATTCACAAATGAGTGGAGTTTTACTCCCGACGTTGTACGACTTATTGTTCAGACGGGAAAGGTAAAATGAGATAACGTAATGTGTTTACCGCTTTACCAATGTGATTATGAGCAACCTGTTTATGTGTTGTATATTACATGACATATTGTTGCTTCCATAATAGCTTGCTGAGATTTATTCTCACCCCTTCTCCTTTTACTGTTTTAGATCCCGCTGAGACAGGAGGACCAGACCGGTGAGGCCGGAAAGGAGTTTGGATCGCGTACTTTTTGGGTTGTCAGGGTATGTATATGTTTTGGGGAGTTGGGAGTAGTAGTGAACATTATTCTTTTGGGGGAGATTTGTATATAAAACTTTTATCAAACATTTTCAGTGTGTTTGTGTTGTAATTAAGTATGGGATTGGTTTTCTTTTAAGGTTGGCTTTTATAAGCCTTTACATTTGTAGTGTTTGTAACTAAAGCAGGTTATGACTTTTCAAACATGATTTATATATCACCTCCAAGGGGAGATGTTAATGTTGGTTTGTTAAAGGTTGTTATACTTTCAAGTTAATTAAACAAAAAGTTTTTTTAAATGGAGGTGGTTTGGGACCCTCCAGCTCAGGGCACGAGTTTATAGGTCCCGGGTCGGGGAGGCCCCACAGAGTATACAGAGCGATGTATCGTAAGAATGGAGGAGCGGTGACCTAGGAGGTGGGGTTTTGTTGCTAACCGTCGTAATGGGACTTACCGGCGTCAACGTTCTTCTTCTCAACGGCATCTCGTATCCCTCCCAAAGAACACCCCTATTCACCAAATCCTGCCACATGTAGACGCCGCCACATAGTTTCATCAGTAGTTGGGCTTTAAAAGCCCTAGTCGCCGTGACCGGACTCGCCAAAACCCTATTCACCGATGAAGGAGACGCCATGACGAAACCCTAGAATTTTCCGTCCCCGGCCCAAGCTTTGATCCAGTTCAAAACACTACCGTCTCTGTTACTTTTCCTATAACCCATGACGTACTTTTACGAAGAGAGAGAAGAACGCAAAGGGTTTTTTGGAGAAGGAGTAACCGTCGTGGGACGTGGCAGGGAGGATAATTTACAGCCGTCCGATCAAGTTTCCAACTTTGAATCTCAACCACCACTTATGGGTAGGCTAAGAGGCAGGTAAAAGCTCCGTCTATTGTATTATAGATTAATTTGATTGCTCTTTGATCAAAGACTTATGAAATTTCCGCTTTATCTTTTTAATTATTATGCATTTTTATAAAGGTAAAAACAAGTAAAATATAATTTATATAAAGAAAATTTATGCTATAATTTTTTTTAATTTCCTAACGGGTGATAGAAATTTATTATAAACATTGTAAAATTTACATATACACCCTCCCTTCCGTTAATAAGTTAACAATTGGTTAAAAACAAAGTACAATAGTAATATTTATAGATATTTGATGGTAACGAGATGTGATGGAAATTACTATTTTATCCGAGCAAAATTGTTGTTATTTTGAACTTTTTACGATTTAGAAAAAAAAAACAATTATCATTATAACGTAATGATGAAGATATTAAATTCATATTTATGCCACTCTTTCATATTTACTCATTAAATTAATTAATAAAGTGAATTAAGTTTCTATATAAGGAAAAAAATAGAAATTTGAATGCTTTGAATATACCGGACAATTTTTTAACTAATTTTTTTATTTTCAAAATTATAGTTATTTCTACCCGAAGGAGTAGCTCTTTTTGTTATATTTTCTAATATAATAAATTTATTATGAATTTATTTACCGTAAATGTAATTGTTTTGATGTAATTTAAAAAAAAAAAAAAAGAAGAGAAAAGTCTCAATTAAATATACTAATTTTAAAAGAAGATTAACATTCCCTACTTTAACATCTCCATGTAACAAGTACTCAGATGATCATTACCCCTCGTTTTTTGCATACTCCATATTTACGGAAAACAATGTCAAGATTGTGCAAATAGAATTAAAGTTGTGCAAATAGAAATTCCCTTTTTTTTTTCAAATTTGGAGGGAATGAGGGTCTTTTGTGATTGAAAAACAAAAAAAAATGGATAAATGTACCAAATGATTATCACCTTCTCCCTCCTCCGTACCACTAAAAGTTACATTATTTATTCGGTTCCACTAAAATTATATAATTAAATTTCATCTCTTTTGTTGTAAATTTTATAATTAAATTTCGTAAAATATTTTATAAATCTTATAATTGAATTTCATATACAAAATGTTAGTCCTTAGAAATTAAAAGATAATTTTTAAAAAATGAGTCAACTTTTAGGGCTGACTAAACTTATTTAATATCTTACCTTTAATAACTTTTAAGTTAATCAAAGAATAAGAAATTAAATAAAAAATATTTTTTTGGAGGAACATTACAATTAGATATATTTTAGAGGGTGTAAGTATACTTTTATAGCTTATTTTTTGACGACTAACTGTATGAAAGTTTAAATTTAAACAAAATTCCTTGCAGAAGGTTTTTTTATGCAATTATAATTATCTCTTTTTTTATCCAACTAATCCAACTAATTTTGCCATAGTCAGTGACGACATTCTATTTAATATAAGTGGTTATGAACATAGCATGGATAGTTGCAAAATGATCATTTTCTCATTAGCTATTTCAATAAACAAACTAAACGCCCATTAGGGATGTAAGGAAATACTTTCTTTCAAAGATACGCTTTTTTATGGTATAACACAAGTGAACTTTGACCAAACATTAATGTCAATTCAATTATCGCAATCTAACAAACCTTGATATTGGCAGTTTAGAGTCCCTCATTTCAGAATTCACACCATCATCTCCAGTTAAAACCTGATGCCATTCATCTTCTTTAAAGCCTGCACCACTTCTTTCATAGACGGTCTATGTTTAGGATCAGGTTTAAGATAGTTTAGTACAAGCGTAGCTGCCTGGGTCGTACCTTTACGAGAATATATATCTTCCAGGCGGCCGTCTATTTTGGAATGCACCTTTCTTTTGTTACTTAGATAAGGTTTCGTCCATTCCACCAAATTTCTCTGGGACATAGGGCGATTACCATCAAGAACACGTTGACCAGTTAGTACTTCTAGCAACACTACTCCGAAACCATATACATCATTCTTCACCGTCAGATGACCTGTCCAATTGAGCAAGTTGATTAACCTAGTTGTTCAATTAACTTGGATGTCATATAGAAGATTGAAGGAGGGACATACATTAAAAGGATTCTAGCAACGTAACTTGGGAAGGTACGAGATTGTACATCTAGCATATAGTATAAAAACATTATTTTCTTCATGATATAATCGAATATATTTCATCTTAAACAGATTTTCCAATCAGTCGAGAGAAACAAACATAGAGGCTGTTAAATAAGAACAGAGGGAGCAAGTGAAAAATTATATGCATTTCAGATGACTACCATCAAACACAATTTTGTTCAAAAGGGTTCAAAATCATTTCAGACGTATAATATTACATACTAAATACGAATTTAACTAGAAGGGGGAGGGGGGGTCAAAATTACAACTTAAAGAGTTATTTTTCCCTCAAGAAAAGGGGATCAAAACTGAATAATTCTTGTTACTTTAGTACTAGTAGTTTTTTTTTTTTTTTTTTTTTTATTGAGTTTCAAAGGTAGTAAAATGTTAAACTTTAAAAGACAAAGGGTGTCAATTAACCCCCTTGCTTATAATGTGGCTTCGCCACTGATTACCATATACCTTTGTCCAAAATGTTGCATGTAACTGGATTGTCCAACTAACAAAATTTGGACTTGACTCCCTTTCCGACATATGCCATGATAATTTTCATCGATCCAGATAACTGAATCTTCCATTTCTAGATCATTGAACTGCTTATAGAACCTGTGATACATTTGTAAGTGCTAAAATGGTTCTTAGCTGAAAAGTTTGTGGTCTTATAAGAATACTCTGGAACGGTAAGTACATACTGCATTTGATTACAATTAAGCACAGAAAATAAATGAATAGTGACTTACCAGTGAGAACATACTCGGGAGCTGCGTACCCAGAGGTTCCCATAATATGTGTTGTAACATGTGTGTGGTCGCTATTGCTGTCTAGGCCGCATCTCCCATGTTTACGGTTTCCGCTTAGCTCCTGCAAAGCAACAAGTTCTGTCAGATGTCGATTCACTATTAAATTCCTTTCTTAAGTAACAATCTAAAGTTCTTTGATGACTAATTACTTGAGAAAAGAATCTGGTCCAAGCTTCCATTCTTCATACACAAGAAGACATATTTGGTCTTCCATGCAGTAGCTCAAGAGATGAATAAGGTTAGGATGCCCTAAGAAGTTCACCTCTGCCTGCAACCATAAAACTTGCAATCTATATTAGCTAAGTCACTGGCCTCTTCTGTTTTGTCCACTTTACTGATATTTCCATATCCTATTTGCTGATTCTCAAACAAATCAATCTAATGCATGCATCTCCCATGGTCAGAGAATAATTAGAAGTTATTTCCTTACGTTTGCAGTACAAGATTCTAAAAATGATATAGGGTCGGCTAACGTGAATCGTCATATGAACTCGTAAAAAAAAAGAGATGAGAGAACCTCGCATTATCATAATACACCAAAATAAAACTTGATTACCAGCTATCATTTCACAATGGGTAACGAAACAATAGGTAACGGCAGTTATTTTACAAATGTCATTGTACAACACCCACAAAATTACAGTGATGACAGTTTAGAGTCCCTCAAAATTGATGGCATTGATCTTCTCTAAAACCTGCACTACTTGTTCCATTGACGGCCTTTGTTTAGGTTCCCAGTCAAGACAGAGCTGTCCAAGCAAAGCTGCCTTTGCTACACCTTTATGAGGATATTGACCTTCAAGATGTGGGTCTATTATTCTATATACCTTTCTTTTATTACTTAGAAACGGTTTTGCCCACTCCACTAAATTTCTCTCGGCGTTAGGGCGTGATGCATCGAGCACACATCGGCCAGTTAGCACTTCCAGCAAGACCACCCCAAAACCATAAACATCACTCTTCACTGTCAGATGACCTGCCCAATTTATGTCAATATTTTCAAAAATATTGACATAATTTTGAAAATACTTGTAGAAGTGAGAAGTTTGCCTGAATATTTTTTTAATACTTTAAATATATAAGAAGAAACAAATTTGTTGATGAATTCATCCGTAGGTAGTAATAAATACTACTCCCTCCATTCCAAAATGAATGTCCAATTTTCTGTTGATTAACCAGTTTGTTAAATTTACTTTGACACTAACTACATCCCATAAAGATGGTTCCCATTTGACTAGTCAAACGGATCATGCTTTAATAGCTTGTACTTTCATAAAATTGCACTATAAAAATTACTTTTCTTAGAAATGTGACTTTTTTTTGGACAAATCAAAAAGGAACGTGAGATGGTTTTTTTCCGGATGAAGTGACTCTTATACAGCTGATGCATAGGAAGCAGATGATTGGTGACTTACCGGTGAGAACATACTCAGGAGCTGCATACCCAGAGGTTCCCATTACACGTGTTGTAACATGTGTGTGGTCGCTATCTGAATCTGGATCGGGCTTAGCCAGTCCGAAACCCGAGAGCTTTGGATTATTATCCTGGAAGATGAAATTGGGCAACATCAGAAACTCAAAATAAATAATTCAAATTGAAAAAGAGAACGGTGATTGGAAAACTGCATAAGAACCGCCATGGGAACAGAAAGATGGGAATAATACCAACTTATGCTATGTATTGAGCATTCAATTCCACCAAAGGGAGCTTACTATCTATTGACACTATAATGAAGCGTACCTTTTAATCACGTTACAAATAATGCAATGGGGTTGTATGATGTTAATCTGGTTTAACGGAATGATGACGTGGAAAATAACCTATTAAATAAACTAACATCCGTTAAGGATTTAACAGCATGCAAGGAAAAATCACTAGAATTTCAACCCATTCAACAAAATTTCAAACCCATCAGCCCATCCCTCTCCTCAAAATCCAATTCCAAATCTCTTCCCCAAATACGCCTCCCCAGAATTTCACCTCAACTTCTTCATCTTCCTCCTAACCTTATCATCGCCTCACACACCTATGAGTCCCAAACCCAACCTTGCTTCACCTTCTCATCCCAATATACCTGAAACCCTAGCCTTCATACCAAATATCCCTTCTTTGTTTACAAGAAAGTCGGGAACTCATCAATGGCAGACTAGCTCTACAGCACGATGTGGACAATATAGCAGAGAAAAGGAATGGGCACCACAGCACAAAACCCTAGCTGTCATCCACGATCCCATGAAACCCAACTACCACCAAATCAAATTTCAGAATGATCCCTATAGCAGAATCTCCTAATCGGAAAACCTAGCTTGAATCTCCTCGCCAATGGACAGATTGTTGTTTTCTTTAGGTCTGGCTCATTTTTGAATTTTGATTATGTGAAGGATTCTTGGATTTGTAGTTTGCTCGTTTGTATTTTCCTCTAATTTTGGTTGATTTAAATTTTTGTGTGTGTTGTATGGTATTCTCTAGAATAATTTGAAGAAATTGAAGTGGGTTTGTGGAGACTTCAGGAGGGGGTGAGTCTAATAGAGGAATGGGTAATTCGATGGGGATTGTGGTCGGAGTTGTATGGTGGTGGTCGGAAGGAATGTTTGGTGGTGGGTTAAAGGCACAATTTGGAAGATGATGAGGAAGGTTGAAATGGGAGTGTTTATAACGGGTGTAAGTGTTATTCTTAACAGATGTTTGTATTTAACGGTAATAGCATTCTTATTATGAGGCCTGCTGACTAGGATGCCACGTTGGCATTTCCGTAACTTATTTTTAACGTCGTTGGGGTGGACAACAGTACATAGCATTATGTGTAACAAAATGATACAATGCATATGATTAAACTGGCGCTAAGTAATTCATTGCATGTATTGTATTGTAACAAACGTGATAGTACGACGCATACCGAAAAGATGGAGATGGCAATTTAACGTAGTTATGTACCTCATCCAGCAATATACTAGAACTCTTAAAGTTGCGGTGTATGACTTTCTTATCCATTGAGTGCAAGAAGGCAAGGCCTCGGGCAGCTCCAATCAATATTTTAAGCCGCATGGTCCATGGTATAGGTTTCGGATTACGTTCTGCAATAGCAATGAGTTCTGTTAGATGTAGACTTTACTGTTTAAATCACTTCTTAAATATCAATATAGAGTTTTTGATGCATACTTACTTGATAGAAGGGTCTGATATAAGCTTCCATTCTTCATGAATTCATATACAAGAAGATATTCTTGGTCTTCCATGCAGTAGCCCAATAGATGGATAAGATTAGGATGACCAAACTGCCCTAAGAAGTCCACCTCCACCTGCAGTCATAAAATTAGCAACATGATGTCACTGACCTTACTCTTCTTTCAGATCAACTACTTTTACTGAAATTATTTCCTTTTTTGATGATTCTCAAAATAAATCAAACAAAAGTTGATTAGTTTACCTGCCACTCTGCATTTCCTAAGCTGCTGTCTGCCCGTCGTTTCTTAATGGCAACAGGCATTCCAAAACCAACCTCTGACGGTGCACAAGTGTCCTTGTCAACCCAACCTTTGAAAACCACTCCGGAACTTCCTTCCCCAAGTAACATGTCACGTCTGAAGTTTCTGGTCATTTTCTTCAGTTCAGGAAGGGTGAACACTTTCAAGTTTAGAGCAACAGACTGCTTACTCTGCTGTACGTTATTGGGTACATCTGCCTCGTTCATTGTAAGATCTTTGCTTGAAACTGCATTGTAACTGGCGCCCTCCTTTTTTTTACCATTCTTTCTTGATGTACTTGCATCACCATGGACTGCATAGCAGCAAGTATTCCAGTTACTACTAATTTTTAGCTTGTACAGAATACATGCTCCATTTGAGTCATTTTACATTTGAACTAACATAATTTCTGCAAACTATAAGTATCACTTGAACAACCAATAGCAATAGACTTAACTAAGAAAAATTAGTAACAAATTCTGAAAAAAAAAGGAGAAAAAATAGCAATAGCGTATACTAATAAAATTTAGCAACATATTCTGAAAATAAGGAAAAATGAAGGAGGGGAAGGAGCAACATATTCTGAAAAAGGAAAACTGGAGGAGGAAGAGGAGAAAAAGAATGAAGAAGAGGGCCTAGTCGTTTGAAACATAAGATCCTTAGCGTTGGGGGCCTTGATGTAACTTCTAGGTTGACAAACATATAAATATGTACCTGAGGCTAACAGGTTTAGGATATGGATTCTCAATCTTCTTTGCTTCCCCTTCCTTATCCCTTCTCATACAACGAGCTACCAGAGCGGGATTTTCACTAATTCTCTATGCTGCTGAACCTTTATAAATATATCATTTCATTTGTGCATCATGAGTTTTCCATTAATACTCGTGTCCCAAAATATTCTCATGGACATGGGTGTGGAAAGTGATAGATCCTCAAGGAGCAGCCAGGGCACCAGGGCACCAGGGCACTCCACCTCATGTTTGTCCAACAAGCCAGTTTTAAAAGTCAAGTTATTTTTCTTCATTAAGGGACATAATGCATTTTTGCCACCTATCTATGCTATCTGTTATCTTAATCAAAATCGCTTCCATTGATAAGGGCATCTCTAGCATGTTTTCTTCTCTAAGGGTCATAATGAATTTTTGCCACCAATATTAGGCCATAAAACACCAAGGACCATAAAAAAAAAATGTAACAGAATAAGAAAAAACAAAGATTATTTTTCTTTTTAAAAAACATATTTGGGAAGAAAAAGAAAAAAAGACATCTTTTCTAAGAACACGTAGAAATCAGGAAATTAGAAGATTTGGATACACACTTTTTTGATTTTCATTTTAAATAAGAATAGAGAAAGAAGGAAAGGAACAAAGGGAAAGAAAGAAAAGGCCAATAACAGTAAGGAGCATGGACAACAAAGATGTTGATCCAGACTTCGCTCTAATACCACTTTTTGGCAAACATATGATGTAAGTGTATACAATAGATAAGAATTAAGAAATAGAAGAATATTTTTGAGTTAAGAAGTTAAGAAGAAAGAAACAAGAAGTGGAATTGGAGGTAGGAGGGAGAGAAGAACGAGAACACGCAATTAACTTAAAGCTAAACTCAATCACTAATTTATCCATGTCTGACAAGCTTTGAAGCTTACAATTATTTATAGGCTAAACAAAATTCTAACAATACTCGGAAAAGAAAATATTAATCTAAAAGGAACTACTAATACTATAAGAACTAATAAATCTATATGCTATTGCTATAGAAACTAGGAAACTAATTAGTAAATATTAAAAGTTAAAACTAAGCAATAAATACTAATCCCAATCTACCAAGGACAATAAATACTAATCACAACGTACCATGGACACTTGACGAAAAGACTTTGGTATTTGAGTTTGACTTGGAATATATATTATTCCTAGCTTGTTCCACATAAAAAAGTTCCTAAGAATCAAGTTCACAAGCCCAAAAACCCTCCAACATAGGACGGCAAACCCTCTCTGGCGCCACTAAATAATCCTTGGCCACACTTCACTCCTTGGACCATAGAAAATGGTGTAATACCCTCAAGCATGTTTGCTAAGCTCAGCTACTTGAAAAGAAAAGATAGATGATCGGGATGCTACACAAACATGTTACAGTAAGGGTTATTCCAACGGCTGAGAGATATAAACCGTCTTCCAAACATCCAATAGGTTAGACACTTTCTCAATCACCGGGTCCCAATAATTATCAGCCCATCACCTTCCAACAGAAAGCTTAAGCAAATAAAGGCCACTGCTTAATAGAGCAACCAACCAGGGAGGCATAGTCTCTTAAAACCTGATCCTAAATGTTAATCCCAGAAATCTACATTTGGAATAAAGAACCTTCGAAACCAAGAACTCAGAAATCTACAGCATTGTACGTACAGTGGAAAAGAAAAGAATGATATTACCAACATATTGTATGAGAAACTCGAACATCCTCTCTACCCAGCAAGCACCCGTCCCTTAACCCCCTATCCTCTCGTCTAATATCCATATTTGTTCATACATAGTATAATTTATGCACTGGTATAGAAGTTCAGCGCTTCTGCTAAAGTATATGTCTAGTACACATACGCAATCACACACAAAGATCACATGCGCGATGAGATTTGGATTTGATAGAGTTCATACCTAAACAGGAAAAGAAATAGTTTAGAATCTTTCTGATGAATGTGATTTTTCTTGTTGGCGGGGCAGGATAATCGGGTCCAGGAGAATCAGGTCTCTCTTGTAATGCCAATGCAGACTCAAGCCTTACTACAACCTCAGCCATTGTAGGGCGTTCCTCCGGACGATTACGCAAGCATGATTCTGCGATTTGTGCAAAGTCATTCAAGCAATTCAGCAAAATTTGCCCCCTCAAACTAGAATCAACTATCTGTTCTAGTCTTCCTTCTTTGATACAATATTGAGCCCATCCTGCTAAACCCCATTGATCTTCATCAAGACTTCTATCTACTGCACGTCTCCCACACAACACCTCAAGTAATACCACTCCAAATGCGTAGACATCAGATTTCCTCGTTAATCTTCCAGTTGAGAAATATTCTGGATCCACATACCCGAAAGTGCCTTTAACAGCAGTGCTAACAAACGTGGATGGCTGATTTTTGGGGCCTACTTTTGATAACCCAAAATCAGAAATTTTAGCGTCCCAGTTATCATCCAATAAAATATTTGATGTTTTTACATCACGGTGGATGACTCCATGAAGCTTACCACTGCCAGTATGCAAGTAGTCCAATCCACGAGCAGCCCCAATGCATATCCTGAGTCGCTGCAACCAAGATAGTCGAGTTCCAAGTTTATGCAGATGATCAGAAAGGGTGCCATGTGGCATTAACTCGTAGACAAGTATCATCTCATACTCATCATTGCAGTAACCAATAAGAGACACTAGGTGACAATGCCTTAACCTAGAAAGCATCTCAATTTCAGCCCAGAACTCAGGCGCTCCTTGCTTGGACTTGGAATCCAACCGCTTGATGGCAGCAACAATACTTGACTCACCTGACCAATCCTTGAGGGTACCTCTGTAAACCTTTCCAAACCCACCTTGTCCAATTACCAAATCATCATCAAAGTTAAGGGTGCCTAATCGAATCTCAGCAAGAGAGAAACGGCGACACAGTTGCTCACTTAGTAAAGGTGACGATTGGGTTTCAGCATCACTTGCTCGTAGCATAATTTGTAGCCACAATTGAGATTAGAGTTGATTTGTGGCTGAGTTTCAAGAATATCACCAGTCAACTAAGATGCAAACCTAAAAAGAGACTCAATTATTGGTTGAAGGCAGCCTGCCTGACCTATTTTTTCTAATTTTTTTTTTTTTGGTGCCGACAAGTCTGACTGTAACTAGTCAATTACCAGGCAGATAACAATCATTTGGTTGGTCGGACGTAATAAGTTAAAATTGTAAAAAAAAATGAAGGTACCGTGAAATAGCATAAATGCACAAAAACAAGACGAAGGCATGTTTGGCTGCTCAATACGAAGCCATTGAATTGGAAGAGTAAATTTATTCCCACAGATTTCATCCTGTTCTTCAAATTCCGAGTCCAAGTCTTGTAATTCAATTTAAATTGTGAGCCCTAAAATATCAAATACGGACAAAATCAAACAAACCTCAAGGTTGTTTGTTTCAACCATATCGGAGAAATGAGTCGACCATCTACCATAACTCCGTGCAGCCGAAGTCTTCAATCACTGTATCAGACTTGTTGCAGGTATAGATTATCACCGTTCGTTCAGTAGCGCCGGCGAGATTGACCAGAGTACCTTTAAGTTTGAGTGCTGATATTGCCACCCTTTCTTTATGAGTTCACTTCTTTACTTAATCACCTCATTTTTACATTTTACACCCCTTAATTTCATTTACTTACCTCACCATCCCACTTTTCCATGTTACCCTTAGTTAGTTAACTCACTCATCCATCTCTCACAAACACACACCATCTTCCTCCATCTCTTTTCCCTATCTAACCCAGACTTGAAACCAACTCCAATTTTTTTATGATGATTTTCATAAATTTCCTCAAAATCAGAAAAAATATTTGGATTATAATGAAAAAAGGGAATAGATATTGATAATGCAAGAATCATCTGATTAGCCTTATTCCAACAATAGGTTGTACTTTGACGCCTTTAACCTGAAACAACGAACAAACGACTAGCTGTAATGGTATCCGGCAAAGTCCCTGCGGCATGAGGATTAATTGGCGTTTTAAAATATTGAACTGTATGGAAACATAGTAGACTTGAACTGTAAAAATGATGTTACCCGTTTAGGTGAAATATAGGTTGATATTTATATTGCAATCATTTGACAGATGTCGCGAATCCCGTAAAACAAGGTGGAAATGTAGGGATTAACCGTCTTTGCAAATATAGGAGTTTGTTATTTTGGCGGCGTATAGCATGCCTGCTTAGCTTGGTCGAGGTCGCTCGGCTTTCGAGGTCGACCTGAATTCGTGCCTTGTTTAAATAGAGATTGTACACAAAGGATGGATCGTATGTCATAACAAGATAGGTCGCGACCTAGGGAATGTCGGACCATAGGCTTGGTCAGCTGATCCAGCCCGATAAATGCCCTGCATTATGGGCGTTGGTGTGATGGGTCTCTTAGGTATATTGGGCCTTTGGACCTTATTGGACGTTGGGTCAGTCTTATTCGGCATGCTTTTATTCCGTTCAGATATTTTTTGATGGAATGGAATAAGTATTAATTATTTCTTAAAAATAAAAATCAAGTTAAAAGGGACATAGACAATCAATTAGTTTTTCTTAATCTTTAGTTAAAGTTGGCTAATCGACATTTTAAACCCTTTTACTTTACTCTAACTCCGATTTTAACCTACATTTTTTTTAACAGTTTTAACCTCTGTACTCCAAATAGGCATATATTTTTGCCCGATACACTAACTTCGTCCAAAAATGTTAAAAAACTTAACGAAACTATGTTTTTTTCTTATAAAAATGCTTTCCCTTCTCCAATCATACAATGTTAAAATTCCCTTTCTCACACTAACCCACTACTTATCAAAAATCTCATTTCAATTACACCCACCTCTTTCTCAAATCCACCCCCACACATTCAAACAAAATAATTTAAATGAGATTTTATGCTACTTTTGATATAAAATCTGAAGATTTTGATGACCATGTCACTCAGTTCGGTACCAACATTTGATCCTCATAACCGATTTTAGGTAACTTGAGCGGCTACCACATTTTCAAAGATTTGAATTTCTTCCCATTGAAAGATTGAAAATCAAGTGGTCAACTTTCATGTAAGTTTTGATCTTTTGTTAATATTTTCTTCCATCCAAAAAGTCAGGTATACGAATTGAGGATTTGAAGCGGTGTTGGATTTGAGGAAAAAGTGGGTGGAATTGAAATGGATTTTCGATAAGAAATGGATAAGTGGAAGGAGATGAATTTTAACAGTGTATAATTGGGGAGTTCGAGGGAAAGCATTTTTGTAAAAAGAAACATGGTTTCGTTAGATTTTGTTAGGTTTCGTTAAGTTTTTAACACTTTTGGACGGAGTTAGTGTATCGAGCAAAAATATAGGCGTACTGCTAAAAAAATAACATGGGTTAAAACCGAAGATATAGCAAATTACAAGGTTTAAAATGTCGATTGTCTGTTAAAGTTTAATGAAATTAAAATAAAATTGAAGTTAAATCAAAGGTGATTTTACCAATACATCTCTCAAAAATTTATCAATAAAAAACACTTTTTATTTTATTACCTTAAATCTCTAGGTTGAAATAAAAAATTCATAGAGTCACTTACCCTCATTATAATAATTTTAAATGGCAAAACTACGTCCAGCTCCTAAACCTTATATACAGCTTCTTCCCCCTTTCCCACCTCCACCACCACCATCCAGCCGACCACCACCACCATCGCAGACCTTCGACCTCCCCACCTCCCTCCGGCGACCAAACCTTCGACCACCCCAACCCTCCCCATTTTCGGCCTCCCACACCCCTCCCTTTAGCAACCCATTTAAAATTAATGTATTTGGTAGGATTGAACCCATAACCAACCAAGAAAATGTTCTATAAGAGATTATTCTATTGTATTACTATGTCAAGTCATTTTTTTGTTTACTTGTTGTACATTTTTTATAATAAGACAAAAAACATGCTTCTCAATTGTAAGTAACAAATGAATTTCTCCATGAAATAATTGCTCCATTGTGAACAATTTTAAGGATGAAATAAATTCATTTATTACTAGGGAGAAGCCCGTGCTTCGCTCGGGTACTATTTGACTTTTTCATTTTAATAATTTGTTTTGTGTCTTTAACATATTATCTTTATTTTTAAAAGAAAATTTTATTTACACAATATATTTGGCAATAACAATTTAAAGTTGACATTAAACTCGAGCAATATATTATTTTGAATTTTGTTGGAGTTCCTCCGTCTTATTCTAATAGTAAATGTTTGATTTTTTGGATAAAGGAGATTTATATGGGAGTGGGAGTTTTATTTTTCAATTATTATAACACATGTATGAAACTTGTAATATTTCATTCATATCCATTGTGTTATGTAATGTATGAGAAAAGAAATTGCTTAAAGTATACTCCCTTCGTCCCTAAATGTTTGTCCTATTTGACTTTTCAAACATTTTAATTTAGTGATTTTGAAGCTTTAATTTTGGTTATTTTTACGAACGCTTTGAAAATTATTAATAATATACACTGCCGTTATGTAATTGTTCGGTCGAAACCTAACGGTTTATTTTATATCCGCAAGCGCACGGGCTATTGTAATATAGCGGGTGCAAGTACGAGTCGATCCCACAGAGACAGGGTTTACTTAAGGGATATTTTTGTCTTTAGAAAATATAGAAAAGATTGGGGGTAGATAAAATTTGTTTTAGAATAATAGAGAGAGCATAAACAGAAAATACTTTAATTGAAATCTTATAAAACAAAGCATTCTCGGGATTGGAAATCATACGCATATTCTTATTCATCAAATTGTCATTGTCTTAGAAATAAAATGTTTTCATAAAAAGCAAGGATGGTATGTTAAGCCTACGCTATTTCGGGCTAAGACAATAGCGTTTGTATTCTTCACTAATTATGTCCTAACTGTTTGAGAAATCCGTTTATGTTTGCCCCCGCCCTGTCACAAACGGGCATTCCGGCTTATCTCTAGCTGACCATAATTAGTAAGAATCCATTAAGGACGGAAGTCAACATACTTTCCATTAAAGGAACATCCCTAGGCCATTGAACTACTCTTGTGATCAATGAACCTAGTTTCTTTATATGGTTCCGTCAATCGAGATTCTCCGCTAGGTACTTCTCTCAATTTGAATCATACAAATTGGATATCGCCAAAATGTAAGGCATTTAGAGAATAATATAAAGAGATTGTTTTAGATGAAGAAAGAAGACAAGACTAAACATTTTTAAATGATGAATAAGCATGCTTTTGAGTTTCCAACCCCAAGAATATGGGGGATTACTCACAAGCCATAAATAAATAGAAAAGTATAAATAGAGATTGAGTAAGAAAGACTTATGATTGCTGAGAATAATGCTTCACTTTTATTGCTTTTCCTCCAAAGTGATTCCAAGAACAAATAATGACTTTGATCTTCAAACTCCTTTGGAAAATTGTTGTTATAAATCTTTGTGTCTTTTATCTCTCTAATATCGGTAATTTCTCTCTAAGAATTCGTATCCTAAGACCGATTACATAAGGGTCCTATTTATAAATGGGAGGAGACTCTTCAATTGGGTGCCATCAAAAGGTGCCTTTACATCTGCGATCACGACTTGCACTGGCCGTGTCAAGGATTTTGCACGGCCGTGTCCTCTTTGGCGCCGCTTTTGAATTTGAATCTTGGAGACTTGCACGGCCGCTCCTAAAGCAAACAGACGGCCGCTCCCGGTTTGGCACGGCCGGGTCACTTCAGTGCTCGGCCACTCCATGGGCCAAGATGGCCGGCCATGGCCTATGATGCACGCCCGCTCCTGGTTTTGCTGCACGGCCGCTCCGAATGGTTTTCAGCTTGGAGTGCTTATTTTGCTTGGTGTTCCTCCATCCTTTCGGACCAATTAGCCCAAGTATCCTTTAGTCATAAAATGACCCTAAAACCTGTCTAGAAATGTATAAAATATACCAAAAACGTAAAATCTAATAAAATAGCAAAAGTAAGTAAAAATACTAAAAACTAAATAAAAAGTGATGATTTATTTGTGTAAAAGTATATAAAAACTAGGATAATTGACTATATAATAGTCACTTATCAAACTCCCCCACACTTAAGCCTTTGCTTGTCCCCAAGCAAACTTAGAATGAAATACGGAGAGGGAGAAAAATACGATTGATCCCTCAGAAATAAAGTAGCAAGCCCTTAAATGCCTTGTAGATAATGCTTTTATCTATTTAATCATATTTTGAATACCTTTAAAAATTTATTTTAGGAAGAAATATTTTAGGGGTATTTTTAAAGAGATAAAATGCAAGACAATAACCTAATATAGCATATATAGAATTTTGACCAAGTAAAGCATGCTAGAAGGAAGAATCTTTAGTTTTATTTCTTGGTAGAAAAAGCTTATCACTTTTTAGAGTGATTTTTTAGAAAAGATGAATTTTATTTCTTTAAGACGTACAAGAGAAGGTATAAACATTTATTCATAATTTAGAAGTTCCGAAGAATTGGATTACATTCTTGAATCACAAGGGTGAAGAATGGATGATGGTAGTGGAAAAATCTCGTCAAAGTCAAACAAATTTATCTTATTTTTGTACGTGTTATATTTTTGCAAAAGACCTAAGTTATTTTTTATCCTTTCAAGTAGGAGACATTGTGGTCGCGAGCCCCATGTTCCTAATACTTAGATCAAGAATACTTTTGGATATTATTTCCGTTTTGGCAAGGAAGCATCGTCGCAGCGAACGTCGTGCCCCGAGTTACTTAGGAGATAATATGTTTCTTTTTGCTTTTAAGGCTTGGTGACAATTGTCACTCTTTTTAGCAATAAGATAGAAGTGTTTTACTTTGACTTGATTTGAAAAAATGGAATGATGGAAATTATGAAAGGGTGTGATTCAAGGGATGCAAAGCAAAAGGTGCTTCTAAAAAGGGAATAAATATCTAATAAAGATAAAAAAATGTACAATCTTAAAGGAATATATTCAAAGTTTGCATAAATGACCAAGCATAAAAGAATTCCTTCTAATCAAATGCATTTTTCTTGATGAGATTCTATATTGTGCTATACCAACTTATGAGGCTTTCAATTATTTCCTAAAAAGATCCCTTATACTTTTCCTTTTTATAGATTTCTAAGTGTATAGAAAATATGAGAGGAAAGATAAAGACATTTATACTAGGGCAAATGGCAAGCATAATGATAATGATTTTTGATCATCATAGGGATTTATTATTATTATTTTTTTTATATACTATTATACATGCATAAATGAAAATGCAACTAAGTTAAAAAGAAAAAAAAATTACACTAGAAAGCAAGTAAATTTAAAACTAGAAAGCAAATAGATAAATACCCCCCCACACTTGAAGTGAACATTGTCCTCAATGTTTCAAGGAACAATGAGTAAAAAGATAAGCATGCGGTGGTAAACAAAATTATGATAAATAGTAATATAATCCATCGGTTTACTATTCCGATGATGCTTGTTTAAGGTCATAAGCTCGACCCCTTTTTATCAGTGACAATGGACGGTGAGTGGTATTGTAATGGTCTCTTATCCTTAACAACTCGCCATTCCTTCCCCTTTGGCGTGATTGAGCTCTTATAATTGATGCCCATGCGACATCCCGGTGTGCCTTTTTTCTTAGGCCCCCTACCCTTTGATTTTTCAATTTTATTATGCTGCCTAGGGTGCATATTTTTCATACCATTATGATCTAAGGGTTTTTTAATTATTATTTTTGAGTCCTTGGATTGCGAGTTTTCACTCTCTTTGTTATCATTCTTAGGACTGTCAACTTCATGGCATGATTTCTTGAGATTTAAGTCTTTAAATTCGACTTTCTTATTTCCAATGTTTAAAGAAAGAGTGCCATTCTTTACATCTATTATTGCACCAGCGGTGGCAAGAAAAGGTCTTCCTAGAATGATTGGAATTTGGTGATCTTCCTCCATATCAAGAACTACAAAGTCAACCGGGATGATCAATTTCCCAATTTGACAAGGGACGTCTTCCATAATACCCATCGGGTATTTAATGGAGCGATCCGCTAGTTGGAGAGAAATAGTGGTGGGTTTCATTTCCCCCACACCTAGTTTCTTACCTACCGAAAGCGGAATGAGGCTCACACTTGCCCCAAGATCTAACAAAGCATTGTCAACATTATATTTACCTATTTTGCAAGGAATAGAGAAAGTGCCGGGATCTTTTAATTTAGGAGGAAGTTCTTTTTGTAAGATGGCACTTACTTCTTCCGTTAATGCAACAGTCTCATGCTCCTCAAGTTTTCTTTTATTTGCAAGAATATCCTTTAAGAACTTAGCATAAGATGGCATCTGTTGAAGGGCATCGGTAAAAGGTATGTTGATAAAAATAGACTTTAAGACTTCTAAAAATTTTGCAAATTGTTTGTCAAGTTTGGCTCTTACCAACCTTTGGGGGTATGGTATTGGAGGGTCAAAATTTCTAGAAATTTTAGGGGATTCTGTCCCATTTTCAACATCTTCATTAGTCTCAACCATCGGTGGGGTCGGACTAACGTTCTCCTTATTTGATTTGATATTTTCCTTAGGAAGGGGATCTACAATTTCTTTTCCACTCCTAGTTTCTACCGCACTAACATGCTCATCGGGCCTTTGCGGTTGACCGGGAAAACTCCCTTGTGGTCTATGCGAGGTGCTGGCTTGTTGAGCTTGTTGATTTTCAAGCATTCTATTGTGGGCGGCTAAATTATCAAACCTAGCATTCAACGACTTAATGGATTCCCTTAACTCATTATTGGTCTTCTCTTGTTCGTTTTTGCTTTTGATCATAAAATCCATAATAAGATCCAATTTAGACTTAGGGGGAGGGAAAACACTAGAATTGCCATTGAAATTCTTTTGTGTGAATCCCGATGGTTGTGTAGAAGGTTGTGGGTTTAAAATATTGTTATTCTTATAGGAAAAATTTGGGTGATTTCTCCACTCGGGATTGTATGTGTTTGAATACATACCACCCTTTTCCCCATAAGAATTAACAAAGTTTACTTGATCACTAGAAGTAGTGTCAAGCAATTCACAACATTCTGTACTATGTGAGTTTGACCCACATAGTTCACAAACAACATTAATGTTGGCCACGGGATTTACATTAAAGTTTTCAAACTTTTTAAGAAGCATATCAACTTTAGAAGATAAGGTAGTAATGACATCAATATTGTACTTACCTGGAATCCCCTGCGGTTGTTCCCTCTCATTGAACCATTGATAGTGATTCAGGGCTACGTTTTCTATCAAGTCGTATGCTTGATCCACCGTCTTATTCATTAGTGCACCTCCTGCGGCGGCATCAATTGTCTCCCTTGTTCTATATGTGAGACCATTATAGAAAGTGTGCACAATTAACCACTTTTCAATCCCGTGGTGAGGGCACATCCTTAGGAGCTCTTTGAATCGCTCCCAAGCGTCATACAGTGATTCGCTTCCTGTTTGGCTAAAATTTGTAATCTTCGTCCGAATTTGAGCAGTCTTGCTCGGAGGGAAGAAACGTCCAAGGAATGCTTCTTGAATTTGGTCCCAAGTTGTAAAAGAGTTGGGTGGGACTGAAATTAACCACTGTTTCGCCTTATCCTTAAGAGAGAAAGGAAAAAGGCGCATCCGAATTGCTTCCGGGGTAACATTCTGAATACGTGTGGTATCACAGTATTCCAAGAATGTTTGAATGTGGAGATGAGGATCTTCGAAAGCAGTGCCGCTATATTGGTTATTCATAACCATAAGCAAAAGTCGCGGCTTTATCTCAAAGTGTGCCGCTTCGGCATTCGGCACAACAATAGGGGATCTAGTTCCCGGGGTACTTGGATTAACAAAGTCCCGTAGGGTCCTAGCGGGTGTTTGCGGTTCTCCGTCCATGTGTTTCTTCAAAGTTTCTCTAATTCTTCTTAATCTTTCGTGAAAGCTTCTTTTGGGTTCCGGATCAAAGTTGTCAACGTATGTCCGAGACCGTTTCATAAACTATAAGAAAAACACTTGAAGAAAAATTAAACGCAACAAATTATAGGACGAGAAAGCAAAATAGTAAAAATAAAACAAAAACTGAAAATTATGTAGTAAAGACAAAAATAAAAAGTAAACCGTTGTCCCCGGCAACGGCGCCAAAAACTTGTTCGGTCGAAACCTAACGGTTTATTTTATGTCCGCAAGCGCACGGGCTATTGTAATATAGCGGGTGCAAGTACGAGTCGATCCCACAGAGACAGGGTTTACTTAAGGGATATTTTTGTCTTTAGAAAATATAGAAAAGATTGGGGGTAGATAAAATTTGTTTTAGAATAATAGAGAGAGCATAAACAGAAAATACTTTAATTGAAATCTTATAAAACGAAGCATTCTCGGGATTGGAAATCATACGCATATTCTTATTCATCAAATTGTCATTGTCTTAGAAATAAAATGTTTTCATAAAAAGTAAGGATGGTATGTTAAGCCTACGCTATTTCGGGCTAAGACAATAGCGTTTGTATTCTTCACTAATTATGTCCTAACTGTTTGAGAAATCCGTTTATGTTTGCCCCCGCCCTGTCACAAACGGGCATTCCGGCTTATCTCTAGCTGACCATAATTAGTAAGAATCCATTAAGGACGGAAGTCAACATACTTTCCATTAAAGGAACATCCCTAGGCCATTGAACTACTCTCGTGATCAATGAACCTAGTTTCTTTATATGGTTCCGTCAATCGAGATTCTCCGCTAGGTACTTCTCTCAATTGATCGAATCATACAAATTGGATATCGCCAAAATGTAAGGCATTTAGAGAATAATATAAAGAGATTGTTTTAGATGAAGAAAGAAGACAAGACTAAACATTTTTAAATGATGAATAAGCATGCTTTTGAGTTTCCAACCCCAAGAATATGGGGAATTACTCACAAGCCATAAATAAACAGAAAAGTATAAATAGAGATTGAGTAAGAAAGACTTATGATTGCTGAGAATAATGCTTCACTTTTATTGCTTTTCCTCCAAAGTGATTCCAAGAACAAATAATGACTTTGATCTTCAAACTCCTTTGGAAAATTGTTGTTATAAATCTTTGTATCTTTTATCTCTCTAATATCAGTAATTTCTCTCTAAGAATTCGTATCCTAAGACTGATTACAAGGGTCCTATTTATAAATGGGAGGAGACTCTTCAATTGGGTGCCATCAAAAGGTGCCTTTACATCTGCAGTCACGACTTGCACGGCCGTGTCAAGGATTTTGCACGGCCGTGTCCTCTTTGGCGCCAGTTTTGAATTTGAATCTTGGAGACTTGCACGGCCGCTCCTAAAACAGCTGCACGGCCGCTCCTGGTTTGGCACGGCCAGGTCACTTCAGTGCTCGGCCACTCCATGGGCCAAGATGGCCGGCCATGGCCTATGATGCACGCCCGCTCCTGGTTTTGCTGCACGGCCGCTCCGAATGGTTTTCAGCTTGGAGTGCTTATTTTGCTTGGTGTTCCTCCATCCTTTCGGACCAATTAGCCCAAGTATCCTTTAGTCATAAAATGACCCTAAAACCTGTCTAGAAATGTATAAAATATACCAAAAACGTAAAATCTAATAAAATAGCAAAAGTAAGTAAAAATACTAAAAACTAAATAAAAAGTGATGATTTATTTGTGTAAAAGTATATAAAAACTAGGATAATTGACTATATAATAGTCACTTATCAGTAATACTCCGTCCCTAAATGTTACAAGTTTTGAAAATTTAGTGATTTTGAAGCTTTAATTTTGAAAATGAGACTAACTTTTTGGGACAAAGAAAAAGGAGAAATGGGACAAACATTTAGGGACGGAGGGAGTACTTCCTCCGTATTAACTTAAGCTTCACTTTTTACTTAAAAGGGTGTCTCATTAAAAGTATCACCTTTTCTTAAATGGCATAAGTTTATTAATTATATATTACACATATCACACTTGTTATACTCACACCCATAAAATATGAGTCACATTTATCAATTTCACTCACAATCCCTTTCACTCTCATATTACTTTAAAATAAAAATTACATTTTTAAAATTTTTTCACCCTAAGAAAATGATAAACTTGTTGGAAATTAAATTATTGTACCACAGATTAAATAAACAATTTAATCAATAGTAGGGGATTTATTTATTGATCAAGTCAAGAACGTACCAATTAAGTCAATAGCAAAACCGAAAGCAATGGAACAGGATCAGGAAAACAGAACAGAAACAAATAAACAAACGATTAGAAAACTTATCGTGATTTGATCGAGTCGCCTTTGACAGACTGTCCTAAGAGAAAATATTGCCCCCAATTGGTGCAACTCAGGTACAGGCAAATTTCTCCGAGGATAAAACGATCACGGATTAC
This sequence comes from Adenophora triphylla var. japonica, assembly GCA_022495995.1. Classification (NCBI taxonomy): domain Eukaryota; kingdom Viridiplantae; phylum Streptophyta; class Magnoliopsida; order Asterales; family Campanulaceae; genus Adenophora; species Adenophora triphylla. The sequence continues at coordinate 54,478 of JAFEMH010001627.1, read as the reverse complement.
GTACCACAAATCAGCACACAGGTAGGTAATCACCGGCGGTCCTATCTCAGTCGCCTTGAATCTCACGAACAAATCTCTATGAACGGGAGTAATCAAAACAATGAAAGGAAGCAAGAGAGTTGATTTTCTCTTCAATCTCTCATGGAAAACTAAGCTGGGAGAAAAGGAGTATTTATATGTATGGTATATTAGGGTTTTAAGCCTTAAAAAGACCAAAAACCTGATACAATTTGGCCCAGGAAAACACCAGATTCGTCACTAGCGCGGCCGCCCTCGAGGCGTGCGCGACCGCGCTAGTCACCAGAAAGTTTTGCTGAGTTTAAGACAACCAAGCGCGGCCGCCCTTGGCATGAGCGCGGTCGCCCTCCTTGCCAGAAACTCAAACGCGTTTTTCCTTTGCCAAATTCAGTCCAAACACAACAACACAACTATGTCATAGATCTATGGACTTCCATACCACAAATATCAAATATTCCAACAATCCCCCACAAGTTCATAGAAATATGACATGTACAGATTGTCCATTGCCATGCTTTCAATAATGGTACCTTCCGGCTTGAACCACTACCTATGTTATCCAACACAAACCTCCACAGGACCAGATGAACGGGTGTCCTGAATCTGATGCCTTTGGATGTAGAGGCCTTTTGCTGGTAACAAACACGACAAAAGCTATGATAGGCCCTCTATTGAACACTTGATGCTTATAAGCCATACGTCCCGATCCTCTATCATGAGTGCTTTCAAGGAATAACCCAAATTCCTCTAGTTGCGGCCAACAACAACACTCACTTAGCTGGGCATCTCAGAAGATGTACTGCTAGCATCTTGTCTAAAAGACTTGATCCCATTCAAAGTTCCAAACTTTTACTATATTAGCAGCAACGAGCACCTCTAGGCTATTCAGGGGATAGACTCAGACATGTAACATGTCAATCTAACTTTAGGTGCTCCGACTCACCCCACAGCTTGTTATTACCACATTGAATCTCCTTTGTGGGATCTCCACTCAGGTAGATTGGGTTGCTACTGCGTTTGAATCAGACGGGGTTCAGTCCCATCCCCAACCTAGATTTTTGAACTAGAGCAAATTCCAGCCCTTTGGTTAAAGGATCAGTTGTGTTATCCTTGGTACCAACATAATCAACAGCTATCACCTTCCGAGACACTAGATCCCTTATAGATTTTAATCTAATTTGGATGTGCCTCCTAGTTTTACAGTTGTACTTGACACTTTTCAGTTTCTCAATTGTGGCAGTGTTGTCACAATGTACAGAGATAACAGGCATGGGCTTACTGACCATGGGCAACTCAGACATAAGTCCTCGAAGCCATTCAGCTTCCAATCCAGTAGTGTCAAGGGCAACTAATTCGGCCTCAAATGTAGACCTAGACAACAGAGTTTGTTTGGTCGACCTCCAAGCGACTGCAGCTCCGCCTAAGGTGAAAACATACCCCGTACAGCCATAACTCCCGGAGTTATAGGCAATCCAGCTTGCATCACTATATCCTTCAAGAACAGAAGGATATCTCCCGTAATGCAGCCCAAGGGAAATCGTTCCCTTCAAGTACTTGAGAACTCTATCAAGAGCTTCCCAATGTGCTTTGCTTGGACATTGAGTATATCTAGCCAACCTAGTAACCGAGTAGGATATATCCGGTCTAGTACAATTGGCAAGATACATCAAACTTCCAATAATTTGAGAATATCTCAACTGAGCCATCGGTACTCCACTTTCATTCTTAGTAAGAGCAGATGAAGGGTCATATGGAGTCTTAGCCACTTTGCAATTCTTATAACCAAATTTCTCAATTACACTTTCAGTATAATGAGATTGCGATATGGTTATGCCACTAGTTGAACGAGTCAACTTAAGGCCAAGAATCACACTAGCTACTCCCATATCCTTCATCTCAAACTTACTTTTCAAGAATTCCTTAGTAGTATTAATTATCCTCATATTCGTTCCAAACAACAGAATATCATCGACATACAGACATAAGACAATACTACTATCACCAATACTCTTGCTATAAACACACTTATCAAACTCATTAGTAACAAAGCCAAACGATGAGACAATTTTATCAAATTTCTCATGCCATTGCTTAGGGGCTTGTTTAAGTCCATACAAGGACTTAACAAGTTTACAAACCTTTCTCTCATTGCCAGGGGCCTCAAAACCTTCAGGTTGATCCATATAAATTTCTTCCTCTAGATCGCCATGCAAGAAAGCGGTCTTAACATCCATCTGATGGATAGGAAGATCATATACAGAGGCCAATGCGATAAGCATTCGGATTGTAGTCATTCTAGCAACTGGAGAATAGGTATCGAAATAGTCTATTCCTTCCATTTGCTTGAATCCCTTAAGCATAATTGAGTTGAAAAATAAAACAATACACATTGATATTGAGATGTTGTACACCATTTCATTGTGATAATAAATCTTTTGAATGAATGAATAAATAATAAAATAAAATAAATGGGTGAGGCAAATAAAATCAAAAAACGTGACTTTCCTTTCTATCTTTCCCCTCTTTCTTTTTCCATTCCCCTTTACCCTTACCTTTCCCTTTTCTCTATTTTAAATCAAAATCAAACATCCGAGGAGGCAGCAACTCTGGTGATTCTGTCGTCGGCGTGAAATTAATGGAATCAATGAAGAAATTATTTGATTTGTTCCAACTTGAAGTGCTAATTCTAGCTTGTTGCTACTGTTGACCTTACAAATTTCAAAGATTTTGAGATAGACATTTGAACTGTTGATGGCAAGATCGGCGACGTATGCGGAGGGCGCATACATTAAGGTCGATCTTTTCCTTATGGTTATATTTCAATAACAGAAATGTTAGAGTTCTAGCAGAAACGAACAATCATGCTGCTTTTGTGGAGATTAGTCGTGTTGATGGATCTCTATCTCTAGTTTAGAAAATTACAAGAGTTAGGTGAAATGTCCTTGACTAATTTAGCAGCAAAATAACTGCTTTATTATTTTAGCTTTTGAAGATTGTATTCACGTTTGAAATGAAGTGGTATTAAGTTTAACATAAGAAGTGTTTTGGTTATTATCTATTGTACTACCCCTGTTCAAGGCATAGAGTCCATAATTTTTATTCGTGTGGATGTCTTCGCCATTGCCTACATGTTATATGCGTATACCCAAAGGGTTCTTTTTAGGGTGAATGAGTAACAGGAAAGTGAAGGGTATTGAGAACGATGTTAGTGCCAAATGGATATGAGCTCTCTTTGGTTGAGTAAATCTGATGAGTCAGATTGATTATTAATAACTTAATTTCTGTGTTATATGAAGAATAAATCTTCTTGTTGATGCAATGATTCATATATATCACATTTCAATTGTGATCATAATTGCGAATCAAATAACTAAGGACATTCAGAAGTCATGGTATATTTTTTTCGTGGCTTGTTATACATGTCTATGTAGTTAAATTTGTTAGAGAAAAAGAGTATTTGGAAGTTGTACTAAAAAGAGGGCAGCTTTAAAGATTTTGTTCGCAGTGACCATAAGCTTTCGACATTCACATCTATTATGCACACATGCTATAAGCATCTTTGGGATATTAGAGCTTTTTTTATTATGAATATGACCTACTACAAAGATATTGAGTTATAGAGTAGTTTTTATGTGTGTATTCAGCATGTTTAATGACATTTAAATATGAAAGTATTATATTTCACTTGTACCAGTGTAGATTTGTAACTTTTCTTTTACAAATTTATGTAGATAGAGTTTTGAATCTATGCAGAAAACTGGACATTTGTGGGATTTTGCAGAGGACATGTGGTTTATGAATTTGGGTCTTAGTCTCCTGTAAGAAAGAGCAATAATTGGGCCTCCTGGTGGGCTATACATCAGCAATGTTTCAAAAACTTACGTTGTACCCATTATCTTCCCTGGAGAGAGGATGATGAATCGGAAATACGCTCCTCCACATTAGCAGGTAATGCAAGCAACTTTTTTCGATGCTCCTGACAATATTTATATTCCCTCCATCCCATCTCACTTAGACATCAATTTCCATTTTGTTCCGTCTCACTTAACTGTACCCAAATTGAAAAGTTTTTACACTCACAAAACCTCAGATCACTATTATCTCTGCTTATTCTCTCTCCTACTTTACCTTATATACTCACAACATTTTTTCCCAAATTTTCTCGGTTCTTGTGCCCAACACTTTAGTCTCAAGTGATATGGGACGGAGGGAATACATACTATTCTCTTACCCAATTGAATGACCAAAACTTATCAATTTTTTCATAATGAACATGTGTTAATTGATATTCTCAAAGTTGGTTAAAAAGCTGGGACAATTCGTCATGCAATCTATCATTGTAAATATACAATTATTATAGATACACTTGTTCTAATGTATATATAATCTTCATCTTCGATTGGAGTTCATCTGGGCCTCTTTTTCTTTGATTCTATCTCTGCAACTGAGCCCCTTGCTTATGGAAGGAATAATGCTATATAAACATTTAGCAAAACAAAAATTTCCAATAGATGAAATTTCACAATCCTCAATTCCTTCCCCAGCCCTTTCTTCCTGCACCTCATTTCGACCTAGCTCTCAATCCGCAAATGTACCTTATAAAGAAAAAATCAAGATTATCAGATAATGTCTTATAATATTTCACATAATATCGAATATGATAACATAAAAATAGTAAACTAACCTTGTTGCCAAATTTGATAAATCCTACAGTCCATTATCACAAATTAAATTTAGTCCAATGCCTCTGGTCTAAGCATAAACTTTCGTGTACAAATTGATTTTCCATATATCTCAGTGTCATTTTGCTGCAAAGAAGGCAGAGAATAATATGTTATCAAGATGTATTTGCACAAAAAATAACAACACAAATTGTATAACTTCAAGTTAAGATAAATGCTTTTACCCGGTGAATTGAAGATTTCACGATAAACAATATTCTTTGTCCATCCCTTAAACTCATCATCATCTTCAAGAGCTAAAATTTTTAATCCACCTGGCGATTTCACCCTCGACAAAGCAACATAAAGTTGACCGTGACTAAATATTGGAAATGCTAGATATAAGCCAACATTCTCTAGTGTTTGCCCTTGACTCTTATTAATGGTCATAGCATAAAAAACTCGAACTGGAAATTGTCTTCGCTTTAAGATAAAAGGCAATTTCCCTTCAGACGATGTGAGACATATTCTAGGGATAAGAACTTTATCTCCCACATGAGATCCAGATATAACACGTCCTTCAATTATTCTCTTCCCCAACTGTGTCACAATAAGTCTAGTGCCATTACACATCCCTTTACTTGGATTTATATTACGTAACAACATAATTGGCATTCCAACTTTTAAAGTGAGCTTGTGTTCAGGAATACCAGGTGGTGCCAAGCTATTCAAAAACTCTAAGGGGTATAACAGATTCTTTTATGCAACATCTCCACCTGAATTGTCCATTGAATCAAAACTGAGATATTCTTTCTCTTCTCCAGCAACTCGTTCCATTATGAACTTATTTATCTTGTCTACAGTTTCATTCTTTGGAGTTAAAATAGCTCTATTAGTCAGATAACTAATGTCAAATGTGTTTAGTTTGAAGTGAGGATAAGTTGAGTAAAAAATCTCATCTATAGGATCTTTCTTTCCAGAAATGAGAAGTTCATCTGGAATTTTTATCCACTCCGCCTCATCACAATCACCTCTAACCCTTGCACTTTCTAATCCATCTCCAATCCTAAGAATCCAACTTGAGAACTCTTTCAAAGGCATACACGTATCATTAGCATCTAAATCAGAATTTTTCAACCTCATATTTTCTGTAAGAAAACATACCTCACATTCATTCCAAAGGTAAGAACTATTCAAAGACACATTAACTATATCTGCTCTTGAACCACCTGGTATAACTGGCAATATTTGTCGGAAATCTCCACCTAATAGAAACGTCTTTCCACCAAATGCTTTATCATCGTCATACGAATGAGTGTTACGCAATATATCTTTTAGTGTTTTGTCCACAGCCTCAAATGCATATTTTGCATCCATAGGAGCCTCGTCCCATATAACCAAACTTGCCTTTTGAATCAGTTCAGCTATCTGTGTTCCTTGCTTAATCGTATACGTAGAATTTTCTGTCACATTCAAAGGAATTCTGAACCTACTATGGGCAGTTCGTCCACCAGGAAGTAATAAGGAAGCTATGCCTGTTGGTAAATAGTTCAATAATGTCAACAAAATTAATATATAACTTTTTAAATAGAGCGGAGGCATCTATATCTATCTATATATAATAATAAGATTGTGGTAATAAATGGGGCTTTGAGGGGCATTTTAGTCTTTTCACACCATGGCAAAATTGCAATAAACCCGACTTAAAAGACACGTGGCAAGTTGTGATTGGTATTGAATTTTTTTTCATTATTTTTTGAAAATTTGGACACGTGTCACCATTTTGATGAAGGGCGTTTTCGTCATTTCCAGGGCTCGTGTGGGGGAGGCGCCGACAATGGTGCGTGAAGACCATGAAAGGCAGCTCAATTTTTTTTTTTTTTTTGGTTTGGACACTTGTCATACTCCTATTGGCTGGTTCGATTTCGATTTTTAATTTTTCACCCATTTCTTTTACCTAAATTATTTTATAATAAATTAATTTTTTTTAAAAAAAAATTTACACCAAAATTCATAATTTTTCTCTTTAAATAGAGACTATTTTCATTTGATTTGGATACAGAAAAAAATATTTTATTTTTAAATATAAATTTCTTAATTATCCTTTTTTAATTTTTCTTTTTAATTTTTCAATATGTTTTTTGTCAAAATTAATTTTGAAGAAAAAAAAAACCCTCTTTTTAAATATAAATTTCTTGATTATCCTTTGTTAGTTTTATTTTATTTTAATATATTTTTTTGAGAATTAATTAAGTGTAAAGTATTCATTTTTAATTATAAATAATAATAATAATAATAATAATAATTTGACTAATCATAAAAATAAAGAATCTAAAATAAAGTAAGAGTGGTGCGATATAGGATGATGAGTTGGGATGGTGTTGCATTTTTTTAAACAAAAGTATTTATAAAGTATATAGGGTTATTTAATATAAGAATAATCTATATCTATCTATATATATATATATATATATATATATATATATATATATATATATATATATATCTATATATATATGGGGGAGTGTGATGAATGTGGGTTTTGGTTTCTATTTAATAAGTAGGATGGGTTAATATGGTTATTTTGTTTATTTTAGTTCGATATATCAAGCAATATATTTAATTATTTTTTAAATAAATCTTTGAAGCATAGTAAATAAAGTATTAATAAATTTGTCGATTTTTCTATTCGTCTAAAAAAAGTGTGTATTTATAATATAGGAATTAATTTGTTTGAAAAAAGAAAAAATAGTGAAGAAAATAAATAATATTTTTAGATAAAGAAATTATTATTTCAATTTATTTTATTTTTTGATTTTTTTTAATGTGGGTAGGAAATGGTGTATGTACTCATTTTACTAAAAGCTTTGTCTCAATTTTTTAAGTCTCCATCTATATATTTAAAATGGGTCATTTGTTCATTTTAAGATATATTGAGTAGTAACTATTGTCTCTATAGTTGCTCTTTATACTAATCAATGTTTCATCTACTTAGCAATTTAAATAATTTTATATCTCCCTTCATCCTATAATGAGTTATATTTTTTTTATAAATAATTAGTTTTCATTTCGAAAAAATCAAAATTTTGCCATGAAGAATTATATGTCGCTACATCCAGAGTTAAAAGGTAAATTATTTTAAATATTGATATGTAATAATGATAATACTTACCACTTTAATGTTTCTACTAACAATGTAGTATTCAAGAAAGTTTTCACAATATATAAAACAACTCGCTTTTCTTTTTGTTTTATTTTAATTGTCGTTGTTTGAGCATACAGTTTGGGTAACTCAGAAGCATATTCTCAAAGTATTATTTGTTGTAAACATAAAAAAAAAATGGGATATCGGTTGAAATAATTAAAAAAAAAATAATGGAATATATGTAGAGTTTTATGGGGGGGGCGGAGGGTCAATTTACACCCTTGTGTTGTTGGCTCTGTTCATATATATATATATATATATATATATATAATTTATATTTTTACAATTTTTATTTATAAATTTATACGTATTTATTTTACAAAACTAATACACAATAATAATAATAATAAATTTTTTAAATTTATTTGTTAATTTTCGTTATCTATAAAATTCTCGATTCTATTATGTATTACTTTAATTTGTTTATGTGTATGTATGTTTAATAATTTAAAAAAAATGAAGATGAATTAAAATAATTGATAGAAGAGAGAATTAATGGATTGTTCATATAGGAAATGATGAATTTGAATTTGAGTTCTTATTTAATTATTGGGTTAATCACTTATTCATTATTTAATATCTCATAATTGTCTGTAATAAATATTTTAAACTGTACGATAATTTATTTTTTATTTCACGATATTTGTATTATTGTTTTCCTCTTATATTATGCCTATTAATAAAATTCAAGGTAGATATTTATCCTTTGTTGGTCTTTTTTTTTCAAATAGATACTATGTATTTTGACATTCTCAATTATATTTTGTATTATCGAGAGTTCACAATCCCGATGGTCCGAAGATATTGCTATGTAATGATGATCTTCCTTCCTATTTCGATAGATGTACCGATAAAATTGTCTTTTAAAGGTGTGTTTCACAATGTATAAAGATGTTTGTCTCATTTAGTCATTTTATTTAATTTTCGCCTTTTTAAGCATCAATAACTACCCATGCATCGCACGGATGTAACACTATATTTATTTTAGTGACCTCCAATCTGATATTTTTACTCACCATATATATTTCAAATAATATTTTTACAATGTATACAAACATCTCTATTTCCTTTTATATTCATTTGGATTTCAATCATTATTCATTATTAACTGTCCGTGCATCGCACGGGGGTTAAACTAGTAATATATAAAAAGAGAAACATTTTATGCCATCACATTAAGCCATGTCACTATTATGACATGGTATTATTTGATTCACACATTGGCTAATTATTTTCTATATAAATCAAGTAGTTAAATTTGGAAATCTATCAAGGGTATTTTAGTCATTTACGTTCATGGCATAAATATATATATTAGACATTGAAATCAACATCAATTAATTTTGATTGGATGCCTTAATTTATGAATTTTTTCCCCCAAATTCTTTGACCTCAATTATTTTATAATAAATTAATTTTAAAAAAATTGATTACACCAAAATTCATAATTTTTTTTCTTCTACAAAGAGAGACTAATTTCATTTGATTCGGGCGCAGAAAAAAAAAACTTCTTTCTTGAATATAAATCAAATATTTTATAATAAATTATTTTTTTTTCACCTAAAATTATTAAAAAAATTCCTCCAAATATAGATATTACTTTCATTTTTTTCGGACAAAAAAAAAATCCTCTTCTTTGAAGTGCATGTCAATATTCTAAAAAATAAATGTAGTATAAATAAGTAGTTTGAAAGAGGGAGAGAAAGAAGTGGGTTGAGTTTGATGAGGGAGTGTAGTGTTTGAGAAATAAAACCTCATTTAATATATTGTTAGTTAATTTTGGATTTTGATTTTTCTTCTCAAAATTAAATAAGTTAAATTGAAAAATAATATTATAATTTTGTTCATGATGAGTTAATGTAAATAAATATGATATTTATTTTAAAAAAAATCCTATTTTTTAAATATAAATCAAATATTTTATAATAAATATTTTTTTAAATTTTTTCACCAAAAATCATAAAAAAAAATTCTTCCAAAAATAGAGACTACTTTCATTCGATTTGGACACAAAAAAGAAATCTTTTTCTTTGAAGTGCATGTCAATATTCTATCTATCTATATAATATATAAAAAGAGAAATATTTTATGCCATCACATTAAGCAATGTCACTATTATGACATGGCATTATGTGATTCACCCATTGGCCAATTATTTTCTATATAAATCAAGTGGTTAAATTTGGAAATCTATCAAGGGTATTTTAGTCATTTACATTCATGGCATAAATGTAGATATTAGACATTGAAATCAACATCAATTGCTTTTGATTGGATGCTTTAATTTACGAATTTTTTCCCCCCAAATTCTTTGACCTCAATTATTTTATAATAAATTAATTTTAAAATAAATTGTTTCCACCAAAATTCATAATTTTTTTTTCCTCTACAAAGAGAGACTAATTTCATTTGATTCGGACATACAAAAAAAATCCTCTTTCTTGAATATAAATCAAATATTTTATAATAAATTATTTTTTTCCACCTAAAATTATTAAAAAAATTCCTCCAAAAATAAATATTACTTTCATTTTATTCGGACAAAAAAAAAATCTCTTCTTTGAAGTGCATGTCAATATTCTAAAAAATAAATGTAGTATAAATAGGTAGTTTGAAAGTGGGAGAGAAAGAAGTGGGTTGGGTTTGATGAGGGAGTGTAGTGTTTGGGAAAAAAACTCATTTAACACATTGTTAGTTATTTTTGGATTTTTATTTTTCTTCTCAAAATTAAATAAGTTAAATTGAAAAAGAATATTATAATTTTGTTCATGATGAGTTAATGTAAACAAATATGATATTTATTTTAAAAAAATCCTCTTTTTTGAATATAAATCAAATATTTTATAATAATTTTTTTTTAATTTTTTTTTCACCAAAAATTATAAAAAAAATCTTCCAAAAATAGAGACTACTTTTATTCGATTTGAACACAAAAAAGAAATCATTTTCTTTGAAGTGCATATCAATATTTTATCTAGGAAAAAATGCAACAATTAGCATCCAACTATTGCACTTTTAAGGATATTACCATTAAACTTTTATTTTTAGATCCAACACATCCAACTTAATTTATTTTGCATTCATTACCACTATTACTAACACAGTTAGTTTTTCTCAGTTAAATGATCAATTTGAAAGGTTTTATAAACATATGAATCAAACTGAAATTTTTAAAAATTCAAAGACCAACTTGAAATTTTTTTCTATTCCATTTGACTGACTTTTAAAATAGATTTTTTTTAAAATAATATTTTATTTTAAGAAAATTATATAATTTTTAGGTGTTTGTTAAATTTCTTTAAGTATGTGTTGTATTTTTTTTATGAAAAAAAATTACTTGCCAACGTCTTTTTGTATTATTGATGGTGAATTAAAAATGCTATGAATAATTATCTTTAAATTCATGAATATTTAACTTGATAATAAAAAAAATAGAAAAATTTTCAAGTTGGTCTTTGTATTTTTAAAAATTTCAGTTTGATCCATATGTTTATAAAATCTTCCAAATTGATGATTTAACTGAGAAAAACTAACTGTGTTAGTAATAGTGGTAATGAATGCAAAATAAATTAAGTTGGATGTGTTGGATCAAAAAAAAAGTTTAATGGTAATATTCACAAAAGTGCAATAGTTGGATGCTAATTGTTGCATTTATTCCTTCTATCTATCTATATAATATATAAAAAGAGAAACATTTTATGCCATCACGCCATGTCACTATTATGATATGACATTATGTGATTCACCCATTGGCCAATTATTTTCTATATAAATCAAGTGGTTAAATTTGGAAATCTATCAAGGGTATTTTAGTCATTTACGTTCAATGCATAAATGTAGATATTAGACAATGAAATCAACATCAAGTGCTTTTGATTGGATGCCTTAATTTACAATTTTTTTTCCCCCAAATTTTTTGACCTCAATTATTTTATAATAATTAATTTAAAAAAAAAAAAAATTTACACCAAAATTCATAATTATTCTTCCTCTACAAATAGAGACTAATTTCATTTGATTCGGACACAAAAAAAAATCCTCTTTCTTGAATATAAATCAAATATTTTATAAAATATTATTTTTTTTTTATATTTTTTTCACCTAAAATCATTAAAAAAATTCCTCCAAAAATAGATATTACTTTCATTTTATTCGGACAAAAAAATCCTCTTCTTTGAAGTGCATGTCAACATTCTAAAAAATAAATGTAGTATAAATAGGTAGTTTGAAAGAGGGAGGGAAAGAAGTGGGTTGGGTTTGATGAGGGAGTGTAGTGTTTGGGGAAAAAAATCATTTAACACATTGTTAGTTATTTTTGGATTTTGATTTTTCTTCTCAAAATTAAATAAGCTAAATTGAAAAAGAATATTATAATTTTGTTCATGATGAGTTAATGTAAACAAATATGATATTTATTTAAAAAAACCTCTTTTTTGAATATAAATCAAATATTTTATAATAATTTTTTTTTAATTTTTTTTCACCAAAAATCATAAAAAAATTCTTCCAAAAATAGAGACTACTTTCATTCGATTTGGATACAAAAAATAAATCCTTATCTTTGAAGTGCATGTCAATATTCTATCTATATAATATATAAAAAGAGAAACATTTCACGCCATCACATTAAGCCATGTCACTATTATGATATGACATTATGTGATTCACCCATTGGCCAATTATTTTCTATATAAATCAAGTGGTTAAATTTGGAAATCTATCAAGGGTATTTTAGTCATTTACGTTCATGGCATAAATGTAGATATTAGACATTGAAATCAACATCAAGTGCTTTTGATTGGATGCCTTAATTTACGATTCCCCCCCCCCAAATTCTTTGACCTCAATTATTTTATGATAAATTAATTTTTAAAAAAAATTGTTTACACCAAAATTCATAATTTTTTTTCTTCTACAAATAGAGACTAATTTCATTTGCTTCGGACACAAGAAAAAAATCATCTTTCTTGAATATAAATCAATTATTTTATAATAATTTTTTTTAAATTTTTTTTACCTAGAATCATTAAAAAAAATTCCTCAAAAAATAGATATTACTTTCATTTTATTCGGACAAAAAAAAAAATCCTCTTCTTTGATGTGCATGTCAATATTTAAAAAAATAAATGTAGTATAAATAGGTAGTTTGAAAGAGGGAGAGGAAGAAGTGGGTTGGGTTTGATGAGGGAGTGTAGTGTTTGGTAAAAAAAACTCATTTAACACATTGTTAGTTATTTTTGAATTTTGATTTTTCTTCTCAAAATTAAATAACTTAAATTGAAAAAGAATATTATAATTTTGTTAATGATGAGTTAATATAAAAAAATATGATATTTATTTAAAAAATTCCTCTTTTTTGAATATAAATCAAATATTTTATAATAATTTTTAAAAAAAAATTCACCAAAAATCATTAAAAAAATTCTTCCAAAAATAGAGACTACTTTCGTTCGATTTGGACACAAAAAACAAATTCTTTTTTTTTGAAGTGCATGTCAATATTTTAAAAAATAAAGATAGTATGAATTGGTATTTTGAAAGAGGGAGAGGAAGAAGTGGGTTAGGTTTGATGAGGGAGTGGATTGTTTGGGGAAAATTTTTTCATTTAACACAAATGTTAGTTTTTTTAAGATTTTGATTTTTCTTCTCAAAATTAAATAAGTTAAATTGGAAATGAATATTATAATTACGTTCATGATGACTTAATGTAAACAAATATGATATTTATTTATTATTACTATTATTCGTATACTAATAAACGATACTCCCTCCGTCCCACTTCAAGGGTTTCACTTTTCCTTTTGGACTGTCCCACTTCAAGAGTCCCTTCCATAAATGACATGTTTTGAATATATTTATACCCTTGTAATTTAAATATACCGATTCAATATTTCTCACAATATCCAACGTAACGGTAGGGTTTTTTTTTTTTTTTTGAAATAAAAAGAATCATATTATTAACGACAATATATTCATTATACATTAAGTTTATGCATTTGAATGTGTACTTGATTTGCTAAACAATGTTACACTCTCCTGACAAATAAAGTTTATTCATACAATAATGGAATATACTCCCTCTGTCCCATAATAGAATGTCTAAAAAAATTTCAAATTTGCTCTTGATCAAAAGTAAATTTCAAAACTTTTTGGACATTCATTTCAAATATGCTCTTGACTAAGAATAATTTGATAATTGAATTGTTATCCTACTGTAAATTGATTAATATTTGATTCATTTAATAAATGACTATATAATTGACAGACAAAATAGCCTATCAAACTACTGTTTGTCAAAGATAATTTTGTGAGCAAATTTGTGTAAATTTTATAAGCTCAAATCATTACGCGAGTTTGTGTAAATTATATATTCTCCATCTCTTAAAAAATCGGTGATCAAATGTACACAAAATTTTATTTTTATAATAAAAATAGATTTCTGTGACCAAAATATGTTTGGCCATCCCAACACATATAGGCTAAATGGAGTTAGTTTGAATGTAGTAATGTAATTTTTTGTGTGTACAGAATACTCCCTCTATCCAAAATGATCGTCTCACTTTTTTATTGTTGGATATAAACCTAACATATTGTTTTCGTTTATTTAAATGAAATTACAGATTATAGCAATAAGTAATAATAAGTCTTAATATGCCCGTCGAATCTCGACGGGTTACTCACTAGTTAACTTAAAAAGGATTTGAATATAGTAAAGTTTGTGTGAAAACTGACCTGATGATGCAACAGCCAATACAATATGTGAACTTGATCTTAATTTAGTCATTATGGCCTTGTACAAATAGGTCTTTCCTGTGCCCCCATATCCATATAAGAAAAATAATTTGGACACTTTATTTTCAACAGCGTGGATCACCTTATTATAGACCTCTACTTGTTCATCATTCAAAGATTTCTTCAAAACTTCGTGTTCCTCCAACAACAATTGAATGTCATAGTTTTGCTCTTCGACAATTAATCTATTCTTTAACTGATCAAGTAGGCTTTTATCAGGGAGAGGCATTCCATCTATATCTTCCAAAGAACGTCCATTTTTTAACAAATTTTTTTGCAATTCTGCCAAGGTCAAATTCTTTAATTCAGCTTCTGTTAAAGTGAGAGAAGGCAGCCGTAACATTCTTCGCCTATTATGCAAAATGTCCTCACTGATTTTGTTCCAATTCTGATCCCAAAGATTTTTAGCGTCAGCCACATCACAAAACAACAATATAGTTAAAAAGAGATCTCTCATAGTAGGTCCAGAAGCCCAATGAAATGCCTCAGATAATGCATCATGCCATTCACGATCATCTTGTAAAAGACCTCTCATGTAACATGCCTTCTTCATAGTTTCGCATACAACTCCATCCACAGACCTTATATCTTCATAGGATACAGGTCCCTTGACAACATTTAACAACATCCGCAAGTAGTATCTTTCTCCAGAGCTTGGATGGGCAAAGGTTAGTCTCCCTATAGAATTCCCAGATTTTCGCTTAGACCAAGTATAAATCCCAGCTTTCCAAACATATCGATTAGGAATTTGTACATAAGTCAAAGACCTGGCCTCACTGTCAATTTTATTAAGCTCAAACCATTCAGTAAACATTGTCTTAGTAGACTTCTCCACATTGATAATTTTTGGTAATGAATCATTATCATTAAAAACTAACATTTGTTCATTTTCTAGATGATAGCAAAGTCTTTCAACAGATGGTCGCCGATGATGAATTGGGAACTCAAATACTCGCCATATCGCTTCACATGCAGATATATAACGACTATCAAGGTACATCTTTATCTCATCATCTTCCTTCTGCCTTTTTTCTATTGACAATTCTGTTTGCCCCGACGAAGATTCAAAAATTGATGTGGCTCTGTCTGGTCCTTTCGTAACATACTTGAATAAATACTTGATTGCTTTGGACTTATTACATGCTTCCACATTAATATGGCTTTGATACTTCACCAAAAGATACCGATTATAGGCTGTAACATACCTATTATCCAATTTAATACCATTTTTTTCAATCGATATGCCTGTATCTCTTCGTCTATAAACACAATACCCATTCTCGTCAACAACAGTTTGCGGTTGATAAGATTTTGGAAAACGTTTACTGCATGAACCTAATGTATGTGGAATTAATAAGTTATTTGATCATGGGATAAATATTAGACCACATTGAAAATTATAAAAT
Organism: Adenophora triphylla var. japonica; assembly: GCA_022495995.1. Classification (NCBI taxonomy): domain Eukaryota; kingdom Viridiplantae; phylum Streptophyta; class Magnoliopsida; order Asterales; family Campanulaceae; genus Adenophora; species Adenophora triphylla. Next base: position 38,396 of record JAFEMH010001627.1, on the reverse strand, counting down.
AATTACCGTTATCCATGCAAGGGGAGAATGGATTAGCGTGTCCACACGGACCATGCATCATAAACTGCTTTACTGTCTCATAACCTATGGGGTCAATTAATGGATCTGGAATTTCTGCGAAAATAACCGAGTCCACTTGTTCTGTAGTATGCAATTTTGAATTTTCATTCACCCAAAATATAATATGAGTATGCGGCAGTCCACGTTTTTGGAATTCAATTGTGTAGACAACTGTGTAAAATGAAAAAAAAAGTACAATTAGCATAATATAACAATAAATTTAAATAAATTAATTGCTAAAGAGTAAGAAACCTGCATCAACTTTTCCAAATATCTCGTTGTCTATGATATCATGTAGCATCTCATCCAATTTCATCTTGAAAACCCTTGCTTCAACATCTGGCCTATTTTCTGGTTTTTGCATTGGTAATTCATTAATTAAATCCTTTACTTCCCTCCAATTAGGATTTGCCGTGAATGTAATAAAAAAATCTGGATTCCCATAAACACGACATATGGCCATTGCGTCTTGATAATTTTGCATCATATACCTTGGGCTTCCAGTGAATGAGGAAGGTAGAATAGTCCTCATACCAACTTTAGTAGAGTAAGAATCTCCTTTTTGTATTGCGTCATACACGTTGCGATAAAGATCCGTCCTCAAGTTGGCTTGATTTTTTTTAAGAAACCGCAACCTCTGTTGTTCAACCTGTGTATAACCATCTACAACATACTGTTGCTGCAATCTCCCAGAACATTGGAGGGTGTTCCCTTCATTCCTTCTCTGTTGAAACGAATACGAATAATACTCCCTTGCAGTCACACATTTCCTTTTTGTTTTCCTGAGCCCACAATTCCTTCGATAGAGTATATCAGGATGAAAACCGTCCTCCCCATATGGAAATAAAAGTGGATATTGTAAGGGCATATATAAAGGATGAAGATCGCTTATTCGTTTCAGAATTCCATCAGAGGATTGAATTATTAAATCCCTTTCTCCATTGCTATTTGTCATATCCCCCACTATTAACATTGCAATTTCCGATGCAGTTGGCTGATTGTAGTTTCTATCACGTGTGGATCTCTTTTTAACCAATTTAAGTCTGAAATCAAGAGATTGATTTTCACTGTACCAATCCCTCACTTTTCTAAAAGCTTTAACCAACTCATTATGTGCATCTAACATAGAGGTTAAATCTTCAACTATCTTAGGATCAAGCTCTTCATTGATTTCATTTTTATTTTTAGCTCCCATACGATTCTTCGTTTCATTCTCTGTATCATGCACATAAAGTTGCAAAAAACTGGCTTTGGCCCCTTCCTGTGGTAACAATGACCCAATTCTATGATAATTTTCACCACTAATTCTATATGTGTAAATGGAATTCCTGTTGTTTATTGAGTTATCAACCTTTCCACCAGTAGAAGTCATGGAGAACATATAATTGTATGCTCGAATATTAGTAAGAAATTTCGAAGAAAGTGATTGATCAACTCCAGATAAAATCTTGTTTAATGGTTCCGGAGGTTTTTGTCTTTTTGGTAATTCTATCTTCCCATTAGCACAACAAAGTGAATATACCGGGTACGTATGTTTACCCATTTTTTTCACTCTTTCCCTGCCCCAAAAAACAGCTGAACAGTATTTGCACTCAAACTCTGGAGGACCATAATATGATATTTCATTTGAGTATTTATCTGCATGAAAATAATTAGGTTAAATTTAGTTAAGCAATTTCCTATTGAAGTTAGAGGGAAAAAATGAAAGAAACACCTTCTGCAGTGCAAGAACGTCGATTTTTCTTGTTAGAGGAGGAAGCTTTAGAGGAGGAAGCTTTTTCATTTGTAATCTGTCTTTGAATATGTCTTTTCTTAGCAAGAATAATTTTTCTTTCATATCGCCGATGCTTTGCATATAACTTATTTACGTTACCTAGTTAAAACAGTTATACAGAGATAACAATTGGTCATTTCTTATATTTGGGATATCAATTAATAATACAATATATTTTTTGCCTAAGAAAAATATTTCAAACCCAATCATTGTTTTATTATAATCCGGGCGCAATAAGTTGTTTCAGAATATAAAGGAATAGTTTAACTTACTTGTTGTTGCTTTATCGTAAGTACCAAATTTAGCATAGATGTTTGAGAGGCCTAATGGCGACTGTGAATTTAACATTTGTCTCCTAGAAGATGAGCCCAAGTTGAGTGTTGATGCTAAAATTTGACTATAAAGTTTAGTAGTTGTGGATAACAACATCTATCAAATATTAGTTAATAGAAATATGATTACCTTGTATTCTTTTTAGCAGTTCTTGCTTTTGTTTTTTCTCTGTCAAAATTGCTTTTCGTAAAATCCTACTTGCTCTTGCATTGTCTTTGCTTGGTGTATCTGTGAAAGCGTGTGCTTTTTAGGAAACAATGTGTTTCCTTATTCGAATCAATATCACACATTTGTTAAGTTGATTTTGGGACTTTCATAGAAAGATTTATATTGTCCTATTGTGAAAAGGATTTTGGAAATAAGTTGTTTCCTATTTCGAATCAAAGAAAAATTTTTGGTAAGTTGATTTTATGCTTTCATGGAAAGATTCATAAGTATCCTACTTTGAAAAGGACTTTGTTAATATGTAAATATCTTTTATTTATGTACATAGTTTTATATTAGGACTAACCTACTAACAATCTATTCCTTTGTGAGTGTGCTTTATGTTTCCTTGTAGGAATTGGATTCTCACATATGGAAGAGTTTGGATTCGTGAAGATCTTCTCAAAGGTGCCTATAAATACAAGGGATCAGCACAAAGAGAAGACAGAGCTTTAGAGATTTATTTGAGAGAATAATACTTTTCTTATTCACGTTTTCATATTGTTGTTTTAGGTTGTGAGTGAAGGTTGTGTCTTACATCCGTAACTCACATCTAGCTTTTCATAGAGTTCTCTTGTTTTACTTCTGACTAGAATAGGTCCTACTTGGGAAAGGGGAGTTGTTCTTGTCATAGAAGGTGATTAGAACTCGTTTAGTATTTTCATATTTTAGTTTTTCACTTATTTGTTTTTGTAAGCAACAAAAGTTTTTATAGTGAAAAGTTTTTGGGCGTAAGCCTATTTTGCTGATCATATTGATCAGTAAGCGTAAATAATTCTTGAGTTATTGCTTTTAACTTATTTTATTCCGCTGCATTATCTGTGGATGTGTGGACAGTTGTGAGACACATCTGTACTCACATCCGTTGTCTGTTGGGTGATCAAAGTTTCCTAGCTACACGAAACTTTCAATCTGTGCATCAATTGTAAAGACATTCAACAAATTATAATAATAGAATTATACTAATAAAAATACTGTTACCTCGTATATTTTTGAGGAATTCTCGTTTTTGTTTTTTCCCTGCCAAAATAGCTTTCCTTAAAAACCTATTTGTTCTTGCAATGTGTTTGCTTGGTATAGCTGCACATCAATTGTAAAGACATTTAACAAATATATAATAGATATTGAGCTTAAAATGCAAGTAAAGAATATTGAACTGATTACAACCATACTTATTCTTTTTTCAGCATGATTTTCAATTTCAATTCCTCTCTTTCGTTTCATTGAGTCTTCTTGTTTTCTATGTCTGGATAAGGTAAACAGGCTGAAGATAAATCCAAATATACATATGAATGTAGATTTCTGCATGTAGGCATACCAAAAGGTTTCACTTATATGTACATAAATGAAATTTATTTCAAATACCATGAGTTACCACTTTAAATGATATAAACTTTTCAATTGTATCATTAAGTTATATGTACATAAATGAAATTTATTTCAAATACTATGAGTTACCACTTTAAATGATATAAACTTTTCAATTGTATCATTAAGACATGTATTAATTCCATGCATCACATTTTTTATGTCTTTACAAAATTTTATATATGCTTAATTATGTATAATACATGTAATGTAACAGTCTAATTCATTTAATCAATATCAAAGATTCACTCATTTATTTATTGCAACCTACAATGGAAATTTCAAGTATCAAATTTAACATTTTCACAGTCTAAATTTTTTCTATATTTTTAATAGAAAAAGAATATATCAAACTTTATCTTTCTCGATTATTTTGTGGAGGAAGGAAAAAGTTCATTACAAAGTTGGTATATCGTCAAATTCAAGGACATGTAATGTAACGGTCTAATTCACTTAATCAATATCAAAGATTCACTCATTTATTTATTGCAACCTACAATGGAAATTTCAAGTATCAAATTTAACATTTCCACAGTCTAAATTTTTTCTATTTTTTTTTTAATAGAAAAAGAATATATCAAACTTTATCTTTCTCGATTATTTTGTACAGGAAGGAAAAAGTTCATTACAAAGTTGGTATATCGTCAAATTCAAGGGCATGTCTTTTATAATGGTAAGTATCCCACATCCTTTGTTTCTATTTAAAGTGTGTTTAGCTCTCAATTAGTGTTGGAGCCCTTGCCTCTTTTAAATTTTTTACATGAAATGAATTTTTACACTTATGTTTACTCTATTTTGCCAAATCATATTATTTTAATACTGAATTTCATACAAATTTCTCTCCTAGTTACAGACTGATAAAATCAATAAACCCCAATCATATGAACTCCTTAGGTTGTAAATGATATAAGTCTATTTTTGCCTTGATTATTTTTATACAAATAAAGTTGAAGAAAATGTCATCGATCGGTACACAGATTGGAATTTCAATTGTATAAATTTTTTTGAAGAATTTTACCAAGGCACAATAGGAAAATTAAAAAAAATATATAACAAAGTACACTTAATTTCCATAAGCTAAATAATATTCAATATGTAATCACTATGCTTCTAAATATTCTTCATCCATTGCTATGACTCTGACTATTCTTCCTCAAATGCTGGATCTTCTCAATGTTTGTTCATTCTCAATTAATTCCTGTCAAGAATTTCGAGACACATATAATCTAATAAATTGCAATTTTTAAAGTAAAAAAAAACAATTGAAGAAAAAACTCAACAAAATATTAAAACCATCCAAGTTTAAATATAAAATTCCAAATGAAATTAAAAAAAAAAAAAAACCCAATATCCAAAATGGTTCGGCAATAGATCGTCCATTACTTATTATCATTATTCAAACTTAGCCAAAAACATCTAAATGATAATTGTTCATCAGAATTCAATCCATAAAAGTGTCAAAGGCCAAATCTTTATATTGCAAAACTCTCTTTGATCTTTTAACTTTTCCAGCTTCCTTGTCTTTCGCCTCGAAAGAAATCACATTATCAGCACTCGTCACGTTGCATTCATCCTTGCTAGGACTGAGGAGGTAGAAAAAGAATCAAAATTAGTAATGCCATATATAAGTGGAAAATGCGGTAAAAGATAAAAGGGAGTTGGGATACAAATCCAAAGCAATATAAATAAACCTAATATTTTTATTATACCTCACTTCTGGCAATCTCTTCTTGTCCAATACACATGGAGTTTTCACAGCCATTCCACTTAACTCACCAATTTCCACATTCTTACCCTACATTTAAAGTAAAGAACAGTAGTTTAATATTGTTAATAGTAAATAGAAACTTGTCAATGAAATTATCTTACCTTATCATTATGATCATCATCAACAATATCAGTCTCAAAAAGAATTCGAGCCACTGTGAAATTCTCCTTCCATGTGCCACGGCTTTGGTCATTTAACGTAAGCTGAAAAATATGTTTCATTCCAATAATTTGTCTTAGTTGTCTTGGGAGTGATCCTTCCATTTCCTCCTGTAAATCATGTAGTGTGAGAAAAAAAAAAAAAGAAACCTTTATAAAAAATTAAAAAATATAAGATAACATTATGGCCTAAAATAAAGCATCATACACGTATACTGACTTACACATACCTCAGTTATAAGACGTGCCAATTCCCCAGCTTTAAGAGTAATCAATTTCTCAACCTCTTTGTCGAACATGACACATTGAAGTGACTTTCCATTTTCCTCCAACTCAAACTCCACCTTATACCTGTAAGCAACAAATGAAAGATATAACATTTAATTTTTTTTAATAATTTATTAACACATTAGACATAAAATATAAAAATACAGCTACACATAAAAGACCTTATTATTGGATATGGTTCATCCTTTTCACAACGAATGCAACGCAGTCTACCATCAATCAAGTGCACTTTACGTTTACATTCCTTACAGGAATTGTATTTCCAGCCATTTTGCTCCTCAATACTTGCAATCAGTCCATGAACAAAAATTGTGCTTTTCTAAAAATAGAAAACAAAGAATTAAAAGTATTCAATGCAAAATTGTATTTTTTTTATTCTTTAATTTATTTTCACTCACAAATTCTGATCCAGAATCTAGCATATCAAGCACATCCGTAATAGTTTTCTTGCCACGTTCATATTCCTTTCTGGTAACAAACGGATTGAACATCAGAATCTTAGATATTGGTTGTTCGCCTTCACCAATATCATAGCTAAAAAGAGGACCATTATAAATTCCATTAGAGTGAAATATATGTTGTTTAATAGTGAATATCATGCTAAAGAAGTGATATACTAACCTCGAAATGAAGTGTTCTATTTCATCAATTGACTTGTCATAATAAAATTTCGTAGCACTGCTACTGTTGGAAAAGTATGTTGTGTGTGAAGAAAATTGTGTACATTTCCTTGGAAAAATCGTTTGTCGTTGGACAAAGATTATTGTGGGTTCATATTCTACTCCGTGAGAACATGAAAATGATATTTTATTTGTTCAATTTGAAGATTGAATGATAAAAAAATATTACAGCTTAAATAAATGGATGAAAGTTGGAAATGTGAGTTTGTCTCACATGTGAAAAGAATGGAAAAACTAGTTGATAGTTTTGGCCATTTTTTATTGAATTATAATTCTTTTAATTCAAGATTAATTCCAAGAATAACTTTCAAAGTTAATGTCCATTTATGATTGGCAAATGAAACTCCAAGAATAAATTGATGGCAATGTTAATTGTTGAATTAAGATGATCATCAATATGTGGATTAATTGGAGAGTTAATCCTTGGGGAGTTTTGAGCTATAAAAGAAATACCCACAACTCTTTGAAGAAAAGAGAAAAAAAAAAAATAGAGAAAAAGATAAGAGGAAAACACACAAAAAGAAGCTTTTTCCATCAATCTTCTTCTATCCTCTTGCAATTCGTTCATCTTCTTCCTTTGCCCTCCTTGAATAATTGGAATGGTGATATTGTCCAAGCATATTAGTTCATTTCGCCGGAAAGCTCAAGTGCGAAGTGGTTCCGGTTAATCCGTTTTATCCTGGGAGACTAACGCCCGTTGAAACCTCAAGCACTCGTAGAGAGGAGGACGAATTAGTCTTAAGGAGAGTGTGTTCTCACACGACTCGGATACAAGAGATTAAAGATGGACAAACCCAATGAAGAGATCAAATACGGTTGTATCTTTCTTTTTATGGTTTTTCAGAATTGTTGTATATTATATTTTCAATGTTGTAATTTGTTTTCCTTTCTATATTTTCAAGATTTTTCTAACAATCTTAAGACTAATTCTCTTTGTTGAGAAAGGATTGCAGATTACAGGATTCTTGTAGCGTGGAAAGAAATAATTCAACTTTGTTGGAATAATTTGTCTTAAGATTGTGTGATTTCAAAAGTAAAGATGAGGCTATAGAGAAGTTTGTTCTCTATAAAAATGAAGTTGAAAATCAACTCAACCGGAAAATAAAGGTCATAAGAAGTGATCGTGGTGGTGAGTATGAATTCCCGTTTGAAGGTATTTGTGCTCAACATGGGATTAAACATGTTACAACACCACCATACACCCCACAATCCAATGGAGTTGCCGAGAGGAAAAATCGGACTCTAAAGGACATGATGAATGCCATGTTAATAAGTTCGGGGTTACCGGATAACATGTGGGGAGAGGCCGTCTTGTCGGCAAATTATGTGTTGAATAAAATGCCCCGAAAGAAAATAAATAAGAGCCCCTATGAATTGTGGCATGGAAGAGTGCCATCATACCAATACATGCGAGTGTGGGGGTGTCTTGCAAAGGTTTCAATACCACCTCCCAAAAAGGTGAAAATTGGACCAAAAACTATTGATTGCATATTTATTGGGTATGCTCACAATAGTAGTGCTTATAGGTTTCTTGTGCATGAATCGAAGATTCAAGATATACACAAGAATACTATAATGGAGTCAAGAAATGCTTCTTTCTTTGAGAATGTGTTTCCGTGCAAAAGAGATGATGCAAGTTCATCTAAACGGAGACATGATTCAATAGAAGAAGAAGAAGTCGAAGGAACAAATCATCATGATGAAAATGATGAAGCGGAGGTAGAACCTCGACGGAGCAAACGAGGTAGGGTAGAAAAATCTTTTGGCCCAGATTTTCTAACCTATATGCTTGAAAGTGAACCACAAAGTTATAAAGAGGCCGTGAGCTCTTCCGAAGGACCTTTGTGGAAAGAGGCCATTCCATTATAGTATTCTTGTGTATATCTTGAATCTTCGATTCATGCACAAGAAACCTATAAGCACTACTATTGTGAGCATACCCAATAAATATGCAATCAATAGTTTTTGGTCCAATTTTCACCTTTTTGGGAGGTGGTATTGAAACCTTTGCAAGACACCCCCACACTCGCATGTATTGGTATGATGGCACTCTTCCATGCCACAATTCATAGGGGCTCTTATTTATTTTCTTTCGGGGCATTTTATTCAACACATAATTTGCCGACAAGACGGCCTCTCCCCACATGTTATCCGGTAACCCCGAACTTATTAACATGGCATTCATCATGTCCTTTAGAGTCCGATTTTTCCTCTCGGCAACTCCATTGGATTGTGGGGTGTATGGTGGTGTTGTAACATGTTTAATCCCATGTTGAGCACAAATACCTTCAAACGGGAATCCCTTCGGCATGAATTTCATGAATGATTGTGTTTCCGTGCCTCAAAGTTGACTTCCGGGAAAGAGTTGACTCTCAACAATGTGCTCTATGTGCCCGAAATCCGGAAAAATCTGGTGTCCGGATCGCTTTTGATTAAGCATGGGTTTCGTGTTGTGTTTGAATCCGATATGGTTACTTTGTCTAAAAGTGGAATGTTTGTAGGCAAAGGTTATGTTTGTGATGGTATGTTTAAGCTTAGTGCTATGGTTGTTAAAAGCAATGTAATGGCTAACAAGCCTAAGATGAATGTGATGAATAAGAATAATTCTTCCGTTTACTTGCTTGAGTCTTCCAATTTGTGGCATGGTAGACTAGGACATGTTAACTATGATACTATACGTAGATTAATTAACATGAATTGCATACCAAAATGTAAAATAGACTACAAACATAAATGTGAAACTTGTGTAGAGGCAAAGTTTACAAAACCTCCGTTCCAGTCGGTTGTAAGAAATAATGAACCACTTGAGTTGGTTCATACGGATTTATGTGACTTCAAGTCAACACAAACACGAGGGGGCAATAAGTACTTTATGACTTTTGTTGATGATAGCACAAAATATTGTTATGTGTATCTTCTCAAAAGTAAAGATGAGGCTATACAAAATTTTCTAACTTTTCACTATGGTGATCCGAAAACTTGGAACAACCACATTCCATTAAAGATTTGTCTTTACACAAATCAATCATTGGCTTTAATTTTTAACAATTATAACTTTGTTGTTAAAATTATAACTCTCTAACTTAATTAGAGAATTAACTTTAAGAATAAATTGCTAATTCAATAGGAGAATTAACACAATTTATTTCTTATAACCACTCATATTTTTAAACCTTTGAATTCCTTAATGGAATTATAATTGAAGGTTAATTATTCCAAAACTTTAAAGGTCTCATCTTGGAGCACCTCTAAATTAGAGAAAATCACATTCTCATTTACAAAATACACAATTTCTTTTAGAAGTTCCCATTCTAAATATTTTGTGTTATTTGTCATCATCAACAACAATAAGATTTAACAACTTCCTTCAAGAAGCCTTATTGTTTTTATCTTTATGACATTAGTCACATATTTCCCCAATAGGTTTTAACAACTTCTTTCAAGAAGCCCTATGGTTTTAGTTCTTGTAACATTTTTCAATGTTCACAACAATAGAATTCAACAACTTCTTTCAAGAAGCTCTATTGTTTTTATCTTTGTGACTTTTGTCACTATTAACAATAATAGGATTTAACAACTTCTTTCAAGAAGCCCTATCATCTTTGTCAATACATCATTGATAAAATGCAACGTTAAAGACTACATCTTTTAACGTTCATCTTCTCAACATAGTTCCAATGAACTATTCAATTTTTCTCATTATGATTTTATGAACCATAAGAAAGTTAAAGATTACATCTTTCAACTTTCAATTTCTCAATTTAGTTCCTACGAACTTTTCGATTTTTCTCACTATGATCTCATGAACCATAAGAGATATATCACCCATTGTATAAATACTAGAAGTGGCATCGCCACAACTATTTTACACAATCATCGCAACATCCTTGATGTTCTTCCGTGAGTTCATTATATGTTCAAAATATATATATTTTTTTTTTCCATAAACTGTTCTGTTCAGAAAATTTTATCTTTATCTCCAGATAAAAGATTTCGATCTCCACCGTCCAGATTGTTCTTATATGAGATTAGAACATGCTCACCAAATTTGAGCTCGATCCAACGGTTAACGAAACAGGAAATGCTGTTTTACTACACCTGGTCAAGAAAAATCTGTGCAGAAATTTTCTTGATTGCTTTCTCATTGTTTTCCCGTCCCTTTTCAATATTTTCTCCTGTAGCTACCACGCTACAAGAATCCTGTAATCTGCAATCCTTTCTCAACAAAGAGAATTAGTCTTAAGATTGTTAGAAAAATCTTGAAAATATAGAAAGGAAAACAAATTACAACATTGAAAATATAATATACAACAATTCTGAAAAACCATAAAAAGAAAGATACAACCGTATTTGATCTCTTCATTGGGTTTGTCCATCTTTAATCTCTTGTATCCGAGTCGTGTGAGAACACACTCTCCTTAAGACTAATTCGTCCTCCTCTCTACGAGTGCTTGAGGTTTCAACGGGCGTTAGTCTCCCAGGATAAAACGGATTAACCGGAACCACTTCGCACTTGAGCTTTCCGGCGAAATGAACTAATATGCTTGGACAATATCACCATTCCAATTATTCAAGGAGGGCAAAGGAAGAAGATGAACGAATTGCAAGAGGATAGAAGAAGATTGATGGAAAAAGCTTCTTTTTGTGTGTTTTCCTCTTATCTTTTTCTCTATTTTTTTTTTTCTCTTTTCTTCAAAGAGTTGTGGGTATTTCTTTTATAGCTCAAAACTCCCCAAGGATTAACTCTCCAATTAATCCACATATTGATGATCATCTTAATTCAACAATTAACATTGCCATCAATTTATTCTTGGAGTTTCATTTGCCAATCATAAATGGACATTAACTTTGAAAGTTATTCTTGGAATTAATCTTGAATTAAAAGAATTATAATTCAATAAAAAATGGCCAAAACTATCAACTAGTTTTTCCATTCTTTTCACATGTGAGACAAACTCACATTTCCAACTTTCATCCATTTATTTAAGCTGTAATATTTTTTTATCATTCAATCTTCAAATTGAACAAATAAAATATCATTTTCATGTTCTCACGGAGTAGAATATGAACCCACAATAATCTTTGTCCAACGACAAACGATTTTTCCAAGGAAATGTACACAATTTTCTTCACACACAACATACTTTTCCAACAATCCCCCACATGAAGGAAATTGAGGACGAGATTGGTGATAGAGTCCGGCAGACAAAAACTTGCATACGAAGGTGTGGGGATATTGCCCATTGAACCTCCGCTCGAACTAGCATGTTATTTACTGGCGCAAAGAGTCGATAGACGCGATGTCCTTGAATCGATATGCTTTTTGTGTAGCCGATCATATACTAGACACAAGTAATGTCCTAACATACTTCATTTCTCATAGCTATGTTCGTTCATGGCCCTGAACATAATGCCCGGGTTACGTGAGAGGGTCTAAGAATTGAGCCTCACACAATTCTCCTCGAAGCGGCCCCACTTCTCTCTCACATAGGTGATTTCTTAAAGGTAACCCGTATTACCCCGCTCGAATTTTCGACGCGTAAGAATCATTAAAAGCCATATGCTTATCCTTATCCTTTCGGGATGTCACTAATAGGAATGGACTTGGGGTTTTGTTTCCCCCACAGTGACGCTACAAGTCTTTTAACAGTTAGGTCGTCCCATTGAATCTAGTTCTTGGGATCTCCAGTCATCTAGATTGGGTTTTCCGCTGTGTTTAACTTTCAAGAGGCTTAAGTCCCATTCCCCTCCGAATTTACAACTAACTCTCGATTTAACCCTTTGGCTAACGGATCCGTTTATCATTTGACTTCACATAGTCAACTTTGAATTTCATGTTTAATCCCATGTTTATCAACAAATGAATATGTGATTGTTGATTCAAATTCAAGGAAAACTAATGGACTCGTGGTTAAACAAGTCATTAGGTGGATATTCTTGAATTATTTGAAAGGATCAATATGGAATAGCTGGGATTTAACTGAATCTGAGTTAACAGTTATCAAATGGATAAATCTTGTGTTAGCAAGATGGTATATTGCTAAGTCAATTTATGATTGAAAAGACATATAGCAATATGTGTAATGGTAGTCTAAACATATATGTCTAAGACATAATACCATTAGAACACTACTCTCAACTAATTTGACTATGTGAAGTCAAATGATAAACGGATCCGTTAGCCAAAGGGTTAAATCGAGAGTTAGTTGTAAATTCGGAGGGGAATGGGACTTAAGCCTCTTGAAAGTTAAACACAGCGGAAAACCCAATCTAGATGACTGGAGATCCCAAGAACTAGATTCAATGGGACGACCTAACTGTTAAAAGACTTGTAGCGTCACTGTGGGGGAAACAAAACCCCAAGTCCATTCCTATTAGTGACATCCCGAAAGGATAAGGATAAGCATATGGCTTTTAATGATTCTTACGCGTCGAAAATTCGAGCGGGGTAATACGGGTTACCTTTAAGAAATCACCTATGTGAGAGAGAAGTGGGGCCGCTTCGAGGAGAATTGTGTGAGGCTCAATTCTTAGACCCTCTCGCAGAACCAGGCGTATGTTCAGGGCCATGATTGAACATAACTATGAGAATTGAAGTATGTTAGGACGATACTTGTGTCAAGCATATGATCGGCTACACAAAAAGCATAACGATTCAAGGACATCGCGTCTATCGATTTGCGAGTAGAGTAAATATGCTTGTACGAGCGAAGATTCAATGGGCATTCCCACATCTTCGTATGCAAGTTTTCGTCTGCCGGGCTTTATCACCAATTCCGCATTATTCCTTCATGTGGGATTGTTGGAAAAAGTGTGTTTTTCAAGGAAATAATGAGTTATTTTCTTAATTTGTTATTTGTTACAATGACAAATTGATTGTTGGATTGTGTGCTACTCCATGAGTACATTGAAGTCATATATTCATTTGTTCAAAATGGTTGAGAAATGAATGAGATATGAAGGCTCAAAAGTTAATGGGTTGGAATGGGTAAAATGTGGTTATCCCACATTGGAAAAGATGAAAAAGTGGCTAAGTTTAAATACTCCTACACTTTGGTAGGGAGTAAGATTGTGGTACATAGAGGCTCTCTCTCGCGAGTGCGCGGGGGGGAGGTGTAATCTCATGGGCGCGAGAGCCAGGCTTCGGACATTCTCTTAGGAACTACCGAAATGTGCATGCATGCGCGCCTGGAGGCAAATGGTTGAATCCACGGCGAGCATAACTATCACAGGCCACGGATTTTGCATTTTTAAAAATTGACACAGTGAAGCACAGCGGCGGCGGCGCCTGGTATTTCTGGCCCACAGTGGAGAGACTCGGTAGAGGCTGTGAGGGTCCGAGGCGCAGGAAGCCTGGTGCCATAACAGTTAGCTCCCGAGAAGCGTGTGCGCCGGCTCCTGTAGCTTGCCGAATTAAAGTTGCAGTGGCCGTTTAGCTTCTAATAAATGTGTTCGTTGAGGAAATTAAACGTGGTTTAATTTTCTATGAAAGGAACTCTCTGGAAATTGGCTATAAATAGGAAGAACAACAGCAAGCAAAGGGAAAATACACTGTGATTTTCCAAATTCTCTCCACCCGTCGGATTTGTTGCGCATGTTGAAAATTCTTTTTTCCCTTGGCCTCTGCATGTAAATCATTGTGGTGATATTGATCAAGCATATCGACTTGATCCTTAGGAGGGTCTAATTGTGGCCCACCGTGAGTTACGTCAGGTTTCATCTGGGGAACGAGCAAGCCGTTGTGCCGCTGGCACAACTGGCCGTGGTGAGGGGCGTAATTGTCTTGGGGAGAGTGTGATTTCACACATGACTCGGGCAACGTCAAGAAGATTATCAATCAAATTTTCTGTTCTCTTTGTATTCTTCCTCGTTCCATTTTAAATTAGTAATTCTATCTTTCGGCGAGGTGCATATCAATTATTAAGTCAGCCTACAAGTGCTGAGGTACGATTTGGTCTGAACCCTCTCATGGAACCGGGCGTATGTTCGGAAAGGCCATTACGGATTGGAGCACCATTATCAAAGTGAAGCCACTCCCCCAGGCGGATGGAAGAAAATTCCAGCAACTTTTGCAATGACATCAGCTGTGGTAAAATTGTAATTCCGGAGTCGTTAACCGTTGGATCGAGCTGAAAGTTCAATGTGCATGTTCACGACTCATAGGAGAAGATTCTGAACGGTGGAGATTGGAATCTATAATGTGAAAGTGAAGATAAAAATTTTGAACCAGAGCAGTTTTTGTGAACTAAAACATTTTTACCTTATTTCTGTTTAATGAGATTAATAAAGATGGAAAGATTGATGCTCCGTGACATCAACTATGTTACAATGATTGTATAAACCAATTGTGGCTAAGCCTCATGTAGTGGTTATACATCATGGTTTGAGAAGATTGAAAAGATCATTGAAACTAAGAACGTTGGAAGATTAAGTCTTCAACGTTTAGTTGACAAAGATGAATAGGTCTTCTTACGAGAAGTTGTTAAAACCTATTAGTTGCATTGGTGACAAAGGTCACAAGGTTAACATAATAGGGCTTCTTGAAATGAAAGAAGTTGTTAAATCCTATGGACCGAACTAGTGACAAAAGTCACAAAGATAAAAATAATGTAGCTTCTTGAAAGAAGTTGTTGAATTCCCATTGTTGTGAACATTTTTTTAAAAATATTACAAGAACTAAAACCATAGGGCTTCGTGAAAGAAGTTGTTAAAGATCTATTGGGGAAATATGTGACTAATGTCATTAAAGATAGATAAAAACAATAAGGCTTCTTGAAGGAAGTTGTTAAATCTTATTGGTGTTGATGATGACAAATAACACAAAATTCATTTAGAATGAGAACTTCCCAAAAGAAATTGTGTATTTTGTAAATAAGAATGTGATTTTCTCTAATTTAGAGGTGCTCCAAGATGAGACCTTTAAAGTTTTGAAATAATTAACCTTCAATTATAATTCCATTAAGAATTCAAGGTTTATAAATATGAGTGGTTATAAGAAATAAATTGCTTGTTAATTCCTATTGAATTGGCAATTTATTCTTAAAGTTAATTCTCTAATTAAGTTAGAGAGTTATAATTCCTTTTAAAAATCCACCTAAAGCCAATGGTTTACTTTGTGTAGGAAGATCACTCTAATGGAATGTGGTTGTTCCAAGTTTTCGGATCACCATAGTGAAAGTTAGAATCAATCTCTTGTTTAATGACTTTAAATGATGGCAACAAAAGATGTTCTTCTTGACCACCTTTATGAACTTTGAGAGGTTTCTTTTTTGAAAGATCCTACAAAGTTGGGTGAAAATGTGGATGTTCAAGCCTAGATTTCTACATTCGAAGTTTTCCTCTGAAGCATGCGAATTTTCTTTTATCGAAACTATATACTTAATGAATTGTCATTCATTATAAACCATATCTCTTTGTACGAAAAAATTGCAAAACATTTGTGGAAGTCGTTGGACTATATATATAAAATCGAGAATGCGGGTGAAATGAAAATCATCGTAATCCGCTTCCTTGATTTACTAAATAGTGGAATCCATAAATGAAATAAAAAATCATATGGAAGAAGTGAAATAGTCTTCCATGAAAAACCGCACACTCGAATGGATTGGTGTTGAGAAGTGAAATTCTCATGATGACAATAATTGAGAAATTGTTTTTCACTTGAAAATATTTTTAAAAATCACCTCAAACATAATGAATGGAAATGAATGTGAGGTGTGTGCTATTCGCTCTTTGTGTTGAAAAATGAATCAGCTTTTGGAAAGTCCGAAAAGTTTTCCTCTAACATTCTTGAGGGGCGAAAATGGTGTGTTAAAGGCGACGCGAAATGCTTAATACTAAAACAAAGTTGGGTCAAACTTGTTTGAAATGTCAAAATCTTTTGAAAAGTCAAAAAAGCCAAATTTGTTTGAAAAGTTGAACATTTACCTTGTGTCTTGAGAGACAAATGTGATGTCATTCATGATGTTTAAATGAATGAAGCGGAAGGGTGTTCAAGTGATCAATATGAGAATGAATCTCTTTATATGATCAAATAGATTCAAACAAGACTCATCATATATGTGCTTGAAGTTATAATCAAGGCATATTGATTCTTGCGAGATGTGAATATTATTCACTAGATGATGGTAAAATGTAAATTTTTGCCTTTAACGTTGCTTGCTAAAAGCAAAATGTTGAATCTTATCTCTTTAAAGGACCAGAGTTGGAAATCAACTTAAAAAGGGGGATAGTGATAAAACACAACTAAGTGTAGTTTGTGTATAAGTTACACAAAATGACTTATTTTCTTATGGTTGGGTATGTTTACAATAGTTGTGATTATAGAATTCTTGTTTAATTCATGATAATGGAATCATGAAGCGCTCTCTTTCTTTAAGAATATGTTTCCGTATAAATTAAGAGATGAGACAAACTCATTTAAACGGATTCATGATTCAATAGAAGTAAAAGAAGACACTTATCATGAGGAATGATACAAAGAAGAGGCATGACTCGACATAGCAAAAGAGGTAGGATAAGAAAATTGTACATGGCCGGATTTTCTAACCTCTCATGCTAGAAAATGAATCACGTAGTTATAAAGACATTGAGCTCTTTAATCTTTGTGGAAAGAAGTCAGTTAAAAGTGAGATTGATTCCATCTTGGAAAATCACACTTGACAGCCAAACTAGTGGATTTACCTTCGAAAAGTAGTAAATCACTAACATATAAGTGAATTTTCCAAAAGGAAATGAAGACCTATGGAAAAATCAATGAGTACAAGGCTAGACTTCAGTAATTGTAGGATTACAAAGAAACAAGAAGAACTTGATTACATACTTATTCTCTCATCATGAGAATAAATAGTTGTATTTGCAATTCTTGCATAAGCGAGAATTTGAAATACATCAAATGGATGTAAATAACCTTTCTAAATGTCGATTTAGAAGAGAAAATTTACATAGAACAACACGAGGAGCTTTCTTGTACATAACTGATAAGGAAACAAAGTGTCACAATGTACACCATGATCAAATGATGAAAATTGGCATTATTGCTAATTTTGGGACTAATCCGAAAATGTGGGGGAGGTGAGTATACTTTGGAAAATAATTACCTATTGGAAAGGTTTCCTCAAGAAAACAATGAGATGTCCATATGAAGTATGGAAACATAGGCCTACGTACGCTTGTGAATGTGGGGTGTTTCGCCAAGTAGCAAGTCCAATTACCAAAGAAATTGAATTTGGTTACTAAACGGTGGATTATGTTTCAAGAGTTATGTTCATAACAATTGTGCATATTGGTTTGTTATATATGATTCGATAAGTTTGAATATATATAAAAATCAAAAGAAAATAAAATAAATGGAAATCAAGTATTAATGTCAAATTCATGGAAGTGGATAAATGATACTTTGAAGGGCAAATAGATCAAAGTGTTGAAATGGTTCAAGAAATGGACATTCGTCAAGAAGAAAATGTGTTAATTTGTCTAGTTTGTAAGTTATTGTATGACTTGAGACAAGTACAAGATAAAGACATCAAAGGTTTGATTGTGTGGATTTAAACATAAGGAGTGGCTACGTCACTTTGTTTATTTAAATCCAAAAAGCGATATGTTAACTAAGGAAAATTCTTAGTCGATTTGATAAATTTGATTCAAATTCAAGGAAAACTAATGGACTTTTCGTTATTAAAAAGTCATTAGGTGGATATTCATTGAATTATTTGATAAGGATCAATATGGAATAGTGGGATTTAAGCTTGAGATACGGGGATTAACTGTCAGGGATCTATCAAATGGATAAATCCTCTGTAGTTAGCAAGATGGTATATTGCTAAGTCAATTTATGATTGAAAAGACATATGGCAATATGTGTAATGGTAGTCTAAACATATATGTCACAAGACATAATACCATTAGAAAACTACTTCTAACTAATTTGACTATGTGAAGTCAAATGATAAACGGAATCCAGATTAACCAAAGGGTTAAATCGAGAGTTAGTTGTAAATTCGGAGGTTAATGGGACTTAAGCCTCTTGAAAGTTAAACAACGGCGGAAAACCCAATCTAGATAATTTGGAGATCCCAAGAACTAGATTCAATGGGACCC
Source organism: Adenophora triphylla var. japonica (assembly GCA_022495995.1). Taxonomy (NCBI): domain Eukaryota; kingdom Viridiplantae; phylum Streptophyta; class Magnoliopsida; order Asterales; family Campanulaceae; genus Adenophora; species Adenophora triphylla. The sequence goes on along the minus strand of JAFEMH010001627.1, from coordinate 19,664 downwards.
TCTAATTGTTAAAAGACTCCTCAGAGCGTCTTTGTGAAACAAAACCCCAAGTCCATTCCTATTAGTGACATCCAGAAAGGACATGAGGATAAGCATATGGCTTTCAATGATTCTTACCACGTTCAAAATTCTTCAAGAAAGCCTAATACGTGGTTACCTTTGGAAATCACCTATGTGAGAGAGAGAACTTGACAGGGCCGCTTCGAGGAGAATCTGTGTTGAGGCTCAATTCTTAGACCCTCTCGCAGAACCAGGGCATATGTTCGGGGCCATGATTGAACATAGCTATGAGAATTGAAGTATGTTTCAAACGTTACTTGTGTCAAGCATATGATCGGCTACACAAAAAGCATAACGATTCAAGGACATCGCGTCTATCGATTTGCGAGGAAGCTAGAGTAAATATGCTTGTACAGGCATACGAAGATTCAATGGGAATTTCCACATCTTCGTATGCAAGTTTTTCGTCTGCCGGACTTTATCACCATTTCCTCATTATTTTCTTCATGTGGGGATTGTTGGAAAAATATTTTGTTTGAAGGAAATAATGTATTATTTCCTAAATGGGTTGTTTGTTAAATGACCAAAGTGGCTGTTGGATTGTGTTCTACTCCATGAAAACGTTGAAATCATATATTCATTTGTCCAAAATGGTTGAGGGATAAATGAGATATTAAGGCTCAAAGTAAGTGGGTTGAAAGTGGGAAATGTGGTTATCCCACATTGGAAAGGAATGTAAAATGATATTAGTTTATATACTCCTACACTTTAGTAGGGAGTAAGATTGTGGAGCATAGAGGCAATCAGCTCCAAAGTGGCCTAATCGCGCTAGCCCACTTTTTACATTCTTTTTAAACTTGACCCACCGTAATCAGGCGCCAAAGTCGCTTGGTTGAATCGGCCAGAGCATGGACACCGACAGCTCCTGGACACCAAGAAGACACCGCTCAGGAACTGGCAGCGGCTCCTGGACACCAGGCGCACACCTGGGCACCATCAGTGTGAGCATCAGCAGACTGGGCATCGGCGCGTGGGCACCGGCAGGCGTGTGCACCGACGAATGCGTACTCAAACGTTATTCTGGTTGATTTCAACAACATGTGTAACTGCCGTAATAAATGCAGTGATTAAGGAAATTAAAAAGGATTTTAATTTTCTAGCAGTTTTTATTCCCTTGGCTACTATAAAAAGGGAAGAACAACAACAGCAAAGAAACACACTGATTTCCATAATCTCAACACTCCATTTTCAGCAGCATATTGAGTATTCTTTTTCTTTGGCCTCCTGCATTGCATCGTTGGTGATATTGTCCAAGCATATGACTTCAGTTCGCCGGAGGTACTATTGTGCAACCACCGTCCGGTCCGTCCGTTTTATCCTGGGAGACGAACGTCCCGTTTAATCTCAAGCACAACTCGGTGAGGGGACGAATTTGTCTTAAGGAGAGTGTGTCACACACGACTCGGACAACATCAAAAAGATTATCAAACAAATTTCTCCTACGGTTTCTTCTCGTTTAATTTTATGTTGCAATTTATTTTTCAATATATTGTAATTCTTTTCTTACTTTGTGCTGATTGTACGATTTGGTCTAACAATCTTAAGACAAAATTCCCTATTTGAGAAAGGATTACAGGTTTGAGAAATCCGGTGGAGTGGCGGCCACGGGAGAAAAGATTAAAACGATGGAAGAGTCAGATGGAAGAAAATTCCAGCAACTTTTTGCAATTACCAGCTGTGGTAAAATTGCAATTCCGGAGTCGTTAACCGTTGGATCGAGCTGAAATTTGGCGTGCATGTTCACGACTTATAGGAGAAGATTCTGAACGGTGGAGATTGGAATCTATAATGTGAAAGCGAAGATAAAAATTTCGGACCAGAGCAGTTTTTGTGAACTAATTTTTTTTAATTTCTGTTTAATGAGATTAATAAAGATGGAAAGATTGATGCTCCGTGACATCAACTATGTTACAATGATTGTATAAACCAATTGTGGCTAAGCCTCCTGTAGTGGTTATACATCATGTAAAGAGATTGGAAAGTTCATTGAAACTAAGAACGTTGGAAGATTAAGTCTTCAACGTTTAGTTGACAAAGATAATAGGTCTTCTTACGAGAAGTTGTTAAAACCTATTAGTTGCATTGGTGACAAAGGTCACAAAGGTTAACATAATAGGGCTTCTTGAAATGAAAGAAGTTGTTAAATCCTATTATTGTTAATAGTGACAAAAGTCACAAAGATAAAAACAATAGAGCTTCTTGAAAGAAGTTGTTGAATTCTATTGTTGTGAACATTGAAAAATGTTACAAGAAATAAAACCATAGGGCTTCTTGAAAGAAGTTGTTAAAACCTATTGGGGAAATATGTGACTAATGTCATAAAGATAAAAACAATAAGGCTTCTTGAAGGAAGTTGTTAAATCTTATTGTTGTTGATGATGACAAATAACACAAAATATTTAGAATGAGAACTTCTAAAAGAAATTGTGTATTTTGTAAATGAGAATGTGATTTTCTCTAATTTAGAGGTGCTCCAAGATGAGACCTTTAAAGTTTTGGAATAATTAACCTTCAATTATAATTCCATTAAGGAATTCAAAGGTTTATAAATATGAGTGGTTATAAGAAATAAATTGTGTTAATTCTCCTATTGAATTAGCAATTTATTCTTAAAGTTAATTCTCTAATTAAGTTAGAGAGTTATAATTTTAACAACAAAGTTATAATTGTTAAAAATTAAAGCCAATGGTTGGTTTGTGTAAAGACAAATCTCTAATGGAATGTGGTTGTTCCAAGTTTGGATCACCATAGTGAAAAGTTAGAAAATTTTGTTGACCTTGACTTTAAGTGATGTCAACAAAAGATGTTCTACTTGACCACCTTGAACTTAGAGAGGTTTCTTTTGAAAGATCCTACAAAGTTGGGTGAAAATTTGATGGATGTTCTGCCGTGAGTGCGGTTGAAGCATGCGAATTTTCTTTATCGAAACTATATACTTAATGAATTGTCGGATTCATTATAAACCATATATAGTACGAAGAAAATTGCAAAACATTTGTGGAAGTCGTTGGACTATATATATAAAATCGAGAATGCGGGTGAAATGAAAATCATCGTAATCCGCTTCCTTGATTTTAAATAGTGGAATCCATAAATGAAATAAAAAATCATATGGAAGAAGTGAAAATAGTCTTCCATGAAAATCCATGTCGAATGGATGGTGTTGAGTGAAATTCTCAAGTGATGACAATAATTGAGAAATTGTTTTTCACTTGAAAATATTTTAAAATCACCTCAAACATAATGAATGGAAATGAATGTTGAGGTGTGTGCTATTCGTCTTTGTGTTGAAAAAGAGAATAGAACTTTGGAGAAAAAGTTGTCTAACATTTCTTGTGGCGAAAGAAAATGTGATGAAGCATGCCGAAATGCTTAATACAAAAACAAAGTTGGTCAAACTTGTTTGAAATGTCAAAATCGTTTGAAAAGTCAAACATGTTTATAAAGCCAAACTTGTTTGAAAAGTTGAACATTTACCTTGTGTCTTGAGAGACAAATGTGATGTCATTCATGATGTTTAAATGAATGAAACGGAAGGGTGTTCAAGTGATCAATATGAGAATGAATCTCTTTATATGGTCAAAATAGATTCAAACAAGACTCATCATATATGTGCTTGAAGTTATAATCAAGGCATATTGATTCTTGAGATGTGAATATTATTCACTAGATAATGGTAAAATGTAAATTTTTGCCTTTAACGTTGCTTGCTAAAAGCAAAATGTTGAATCTTATCTCTTTAAAGGAAAAGTTGGAAATCAACTTAATAAAGAGATAGTGATAAAGAACAACTAAGTGTAGTTTGTGTATAAGTTACACAAAATACTATTGGTTGCATATGGTTGTGTATGCTTATAATAGTTGTGATTATAGAATTCTTGTTTAATTCAATAATGGAATCATGAAGCGCTTCTTTCTTTAAGAATATGTTTCCGTATAAATTAAGAGATGAGACAAACTCATTTAAACGGATTCATGATTCAATAGAAGAAGAAGAAGAAGAAGAAGAAGACACTTATCATGAGGAATGATAAAGAAGAGGCATGACCTCGACATAGCAAATGAGGTAGGATAAGAAAATTCTATGGCCCGAATTTTTTAACCTCCATGCTAGAAAATGAATCACAAAGTTATAAAGACATTGAGCTCTTTGAAAGAATCTTTGTGGAAAGAGGCCGTTAAAAGTGAGATTGATTCCATCTTGGAAAATCACACTTGGAAACTAGTGGATTTACCTTCGAGTAGTAAATCACTAGCATATAAGTGAATTTTCAAAAAGGAAATGAAGACCTATGGAACAATCAATGAGTACAAGGCTAGACTTGTAATTGAGGATTACAAGGAAATGAAGAACTTGATTACTTTTATACTTATTCTCTCATCACGAGAATAAAGAGTTGTATTTGCAATTGCTGCATAGCAGAATTTGAAATACATCAAATGGATGTAAATAACCTTTCTAAATGTCGATTTAGAAGAGAAAATTTACATAGAAAAACCCGAGGGTTTCTTGTACATGAACAATGAAACAAAGTGTCCACAATGTACACCATGATCAAATGGTGAAAATTGGCATTATTGCTAATTTTGGGACTAACCCGAAAATGTGGGGGTGAGTATACTTTGGAAAATAATTACCTATTGGAAAGGTTTCCCCAAGAAAACAATGAGATGTCCATATGATGTATGGAAACGTAGGCCTGCGTACACTTGTGAATGTGGGGTGTTTCGCAAAGTAGCAAGTCCAATTATCAAAGAAATTGAATTTGATTATTAAATGGTGGATTGTGTTTCAAGAGTTATGTTCATAACAATTGTGCATATTGGTTTGTTATATATGATTCAATAAGTTTGAATATATATAAAAATCAAAAGAAAATAAAATCAATAAAAATCAAGCATTGATGTCAAATTCATGAAAGTGAATAAATGATACTTTGAATGAAATAGATCAAATTGTTGAAATGGTTCAAGAAATGAAACCTTAGAAGAAAATGTGCTAGTTTGTCTAGTTTGTAAAGTCATTGTATGACTTGAGACAAGTACAAAGATAAAGACATCAAAGGTTTGATTGTGTGGATTTAAACAAGAGTGGCTACGTCACTTTGTTTATTAAATCCAAAAACGATATGTTAACTAAAGAAAATTCTAGTCAATTTGATTCGTTGATTCAAATTCAAGGAAAACTAATGGACTCGTAGTTAAACAAGTCATTAGGTGGATATTCTTGAATTATTTGAAAGGATCAATATGGAATAGCCGGGATTTAACGAACTGAGTTAACAGTTATCAAATGGATAAATCTTGTGTTAGCAAGATGGTATATTGCTAAGTCAATTTATGATTGAAAAGACATATAGCAATATGTGTAATGGTAGTCTAAACATATATGTCTAAGACATAATACCATTAGAAAACTACTCTCAACTAATTTGACTATGTGAAGTCAAATGATAAACGGATCCGTTAACCAAAGGGTTAAATCGAGAGTTAGTTGTAAATTCGGAGGAATGGGACTTAAGCCTCTTGAAAGTTAAACACAGCTGAAAACCCAATCTAGATAACTGGAGATCCCAAGAACTAGATTCAATGGGACCACCTAACCGTTAAAAGACTTGTAGCGTCACCGTGGGGAAACAAAACCCCAAGTCCATTCCTATTAGTGACATCCCGAAAGGACAAGGATAAGCATATGGCTTTTAATGATTCTTACGCGTCGAAAATTCGAGCGGGTAATACGGGTTACCTTTAAGAAATCACCTATGTGAGAGAGAAGTGGGGCCGCTTCGAGGAGAATTGTGTTGAGGCTCAATTCTTAGACCCTCTCGCAGAACTGTGCATATGTTCAGGGCCATGATTGAACATAGCTATGAGAATTGAAGTATGTTAGGACGTTACTTGTGTCAAGCATATGATCGGCTACACAAAAAGCATAACGATTCAAGGACATCGCGTCTATCGATTTGCGAGTAGAGTAAATATGCTTGTACAAGCGAAGATTCAATGGGCATTCCCACATCTTCGTATGCAAGTTTTCGTCTGCCGGACTTTATCACCATTTCCTCATTATTTCCTTCATGTGGGGGATTGTTGGAAAAATATGTGTGTTTGAAGGAAATAATGTATTATTTCCTAAATGGGTTGTTTGTTAAATGACCAAAGTGGCTGTTGGATTGTGTTCTACTCCATGAAAACGTTGAAATCATATATTCATTTGTCCAAAATGGTTGAGGGATAAATGAGATATTAAGGCTCAAAGTAAGTGGGTTGAAAGTGGGAAATGTGGTTATCCCACATTGGAAAGGAATGTAAAATGATATTAGTTTATATACTCCTACACTTTAGTAGGGAGTAAGATTGTGGAGCATAGAGGCAATGTAGCTCCAAAGTGGCCTACTCGCGCTAGCCCACTTTTTACATTCTTTTAAACTTGACCCACTGTAACTGGCGCCAAAGCTGCTTGGTTGAATCAGCAGAGCATGGACACCAGCAGAGCCTGGACACCAGCAGCACCTAGGAACCAGCAGCGTCTGGACACCAGCAGCACCTGGGCACCAGAAGTGTGAGCATCAGCAGACTGGGCATCAGCAGCGTGGGCACCAGCAGCGTGTGCACCAGCAGCTGCGTACCAGAAACGTTTCTGGTTGATTTCAACAACATGTGTAACTGCCGTAATAAATGCAGTGATTAAGGAAATTAAAAAGGATTTTAATTTTCTAGCAGTTTTTATTCCCTTGGCTACTATAAAAAGGGAAGAACAACAACAGCAAAGAAAGAAACACACTCGATTTCCATAATCTCAACACTCCATTGTCAGCAGCATATTGAGTATTCTTTTTCTTTGGCCTCCTGCATTGCATCGTTGGTGATATTGTCCAAGCATATGACTTCAGTTCGCCGGAGGTACTATTGTGCAACCACCGTCCGGTCCGTCCGTTTTATCCTGGGAGACGAACGTCCCGTTTAATCTCAAGCACAACTCGGTGAGGGGACGAATTTGTCTTAAGGAGAGTGTGTCACACACGACTCGGACAACATCAAAAAGATTATCAAACAAATTTCTCCTACGGTTTCTTCTCGTTTAATTTTATGTTGCAATTTATTTTTCAATATATTGTAATTCTTTTCTTACTTTGTGCTGATTGTACGATTTGGTCTAACAATCTTAAGACAAAATTCCCTATTTGAGAAAGGATTACAGGTTTGAGAAATCCGGTGGAGTGGCGGCCACGGGAGAAAAGATTAAAACGATGGAAGAGTCAGATGGAAGAAAATTCCAGCAACTTTTTGCAATTACCAGCTGTGGTAAAATTGCAATTCCGGAGTCGTTAACCGTTGGATCGAGCTGAAATTTGGCGTGCATGTTCACGACTTATAGGAGAAGATTCTGAACGGTGGAGATTGGAATCTATAATGTGAAAGCGAAGATAAAAATTTCGGACCAGAGCAGTTTTTGTGAACTAATTTTTTTTAATTTCTGTTTAATGAGATTAATAAAGATGGAAAGATTGATGCTCCGTGACATCAACTATGTTACAATGATTGTATAAACCAATTGTGGCTAAGCCTCCTGTAGTGGTTATACATCATGTAAAGAGATTGGAAAGTTCATTGAAACTAAGAACGTTGGAAGATTAAGTCTTCAACGTTTAGTTGACAAAGATAATAGGTCTTCTTACGAGAAGTTGTTAAAACCTATTAGTTGCATTGGTGACAAAGGTCACAAAGGTTAACATAATAGGGCTTCTTGAAATGAAAGAAGTTGTTAAATCCTATTATTGTTAATAGTGACAAAAGTCACAAAGATAAAAACAATAGAGCTTCTTGAAAGAAGTTGTTGAATTCTATTGTTGTGAACATTGAAAAATGTTACAAGAAATAAAACCATAGGGCTTCTTGAAAGAAGTTGTTAAAACCTATTGGGGAAATATGTGACTAATGTCATAAAGATAAAAACAATAAGGCTTCTTGAAGGAAGTTGTTAAATCTTATTGTTGTTGATGATGACAAATAACACAAAATATTTAGAATGAGAACTTCTAAAAGAAATTGTGTATTTTGTAAATGAGAATGTGATTTTCTCTAATTTAGAGGTGCTCCAAGATGAGACCTTTAAAGTTTTGGAATAATTAACCTTCAATTATAATTCCATTAAGGAATTCAAAGGTTTATAAATATGAGTGGTTATAAGAAATAAATTGTGTTAATTCTCCTATTGAATTAGCAATTTATTCTTAAAGTTAATTCTCTAATTAAGTTAGAGAGTTATAATTTTAACAACAAAGTTATAATTGTTAAAAATTAAAGCCAATGGTTGGTTTGTGTAAAGACAAATCTCTAATGGAATGTGGTTGTTCCAAGTTTTCGGATCACCATAGTGAAAAGTTAGAAAATTTTGTTGACCTTGACTTTAAGTGATGGCAACAAAAGATGTTCTACTTGACCACCTTGAACTTAGAGAGGTTTCTTTTGAAAGATCCTACAAAGTTGGGTGAAAATTTGATGGATGTTCAAGCCGTGAGTGCGGTTGAAGCATGCGAATTTTCTTTATCGAAACTATATACTTAATGAATTGTCGGATTCATTATAAACCATATATAGTACGAAGAAAATTGCAAAACATTTGTGGAAGTCGTTGGACTATATATATAAAATCGAGAATGCGGGTGAAATGAAAATCATCGTAATCCGCTTCCTTGATTTTAAATAGTGGAATCCATAAATGAAATAAAAAATCATATGGAAGAAGTGAAAATAGTCTTCCATGAAAATCCATGTCGAATGGATGGTGTTGAGTGAAATTCTCAAGTGATGACAATAATTGAGAAATTGTTTTTCACTTGAAAATATTTTAAAATCACCTCAAACATAATGAATGGAAATGAATGTTGAGGTGTGTGCTATTCGTCCTTTGTGTTGAAAAAGAGAATAGAACTTTGGAGAAAAAGTTGTCTAACATTTCTTGTGGCGAAAGAAAATGTGATGAAGCATGCCGAAATGCTTAATACAAAAACAAAGTTGGTCAAACTTGTTTGAAATGTCAAAATCATTTGAAAAGTCAAACATGTTTATAAAGCCAAACTTGTTTGAAAAGTTGAACATTTACCTTGTGTCTTGAGAGACAAATGTGATGTCATTCATGATGTTTAAATGAATGAAACGGAAGGGTGTTCAAGTGATCAATAATGAGAATGAATCTCTTTATATGGTCAAAATAGATTCAAACAAGACTCATCATATATGTGCTTGAAGTTATAATCAAGGCATATTGATTCTTGAGATGTGAATATTATTCACTAGATAATGGTAAAATGTAAATTTTTGCCTTTAACGTTGCTTGCTAAAAGCAAAATGTTGAATCTTATCTCTTTAAAGGAAAAGTTGGAAATCAACTTAATAAAGAGATAGTGATAAAGAACAACTAAGTGTAGTTTGTGTATAAGTTACACAAAATACTATTGGTTGCATATGGTTGTGTATGCTTATAATAGTTGTGATTATAGAATTCTTGTTTAATTCAATAATGGAATCATGAAGCGCTTCTTTCTTTAAGAATATGTTTCCGTATAAATTAAGAGATGAGACAAACTCATTTAAACGGATTCATGATTCAATAGAAGAAGAAGAAGAAGAAGAAGAAGACACTTATCATGAGGAATGATAAAGAAGAGGCATGACCTCGACATAGCAAATGAGGTAGGATAAGAAAATTCTATGGCCCGAATTTTCTAACCTCCATGCTAGAAAATGAATCACAAAGTTATAAAGACATTGAGCTCTTTGAAAGAATCTTTGTGGAAAGAGGCCGTTAAAAGTGAGATTGATTCCATCTTGGAAAATCACACTTGGAAACTAGTGGATTTACCTTCGAGTAGTAAATCACTAGCATATAAGTGAATTTTCAAAAAGGAAATGAAGACCTATGGAACAATCAATGAGTACAAGGCTAGACTTGTAATTGAGGATTACAAGGAAATGAAGAACTTGATTACTTTTATACTTATTCTCTCATCACGAGAATAAAGAGTTGTATTTGCAATTGCTGCATAGCAGAATTTGAAATACATCAAATGGATGTAAATAACCTTTCTAAATGTCGATTTAGAAGAGAAAATTTACATAGAAAAACCCGAGGGGTTTCTTGTACATGAACAATGAAACAAAGTGTCCACAATGTACACCATGATCAAATGGTGAAAATTGGCATTATTGCTAATTTTGGGACTAACCCGAAAATGTGGGGGTGAGTATACTTTGGAAAATAATTACCTATTGGAAAGGTTTCCCCAAGAAAACAATGAGATGTCCATATGATGTATGGAAACGTAGGCCTGCGTACACTTGTGAATGTGGGGTGTTTCGCAAAGTAGCAAGTCCAATTATCAAAGAAATTGAATTTGATTATTAAATGGTGGATTGTGTTTCAAGAGTTATGTTCATAACAATTGTGCATATTGGTTTGTTATATATGATTCAATAAGTTTGAATATATATAAAAATCAAAAGAAAATAAAATCAATAAAAATCAAGCATTGATGTCAAATTCATGAAAGTGAATAAATGATACTTTGAATGAAATAGATCAAATTGTTGAAATGGTTCAAGAAATGAAACCTTAGAAGAAAATGTGCTAGTTTGTCTAGTTTGTAAAGTCATTGTATGACTTGAGACAAGTACAAAGATAAAGACATCAAAGGTTTGATTGTGTGGATTTAAACAAGAGTGGCTACGTCACTTTGTTTATTAAATCCAAAAACGATATGTTAACCAAGGAAAATTCTAGTCAATTTGATCTGTTGATTCAAATTCAAGGAAAACTAATGGACTCGTAGTTAAACAAGTCATTAGGTGGATATTCTTGAATTATTTGAAAGGATCAATATGGAATAGCTGGGATTTAACTGAATCTGAGTTAACAGTTATCAAATGGATAAATCTTGTGTTAGCAAGATGGTATATTGCTAAGTCAATTTATGATTGAAAAGACATATAGCAATATGTGTAATGGTAGTCTAAACATATATGTCTAAGACATAATACCATTAGAAAACTACTCTCAACTAATTTGACTATGTGAAGTCAAATGATAAACGGATCCGTTAACCAAAGGGTTAAATCGAGAGTTAGTTGTAAATTCGGAGGGGAATGGGACTTAAGCCTCTTGAAAGTTAAACACAATGAAAATCCAATCTAGATGACTGGAGATCCCAAGAACTAGATTCAATGGGACCACCTAACTGTTAAAAGACTTGTAGCGTCACTGTGGGGGAAACAAAACCCCAAGTCCATTCCTATTAGTGACATCCCGAAAGGACAAGGATAAGCATATGGCTTTTAATGATTCTTACGCGTCGAAAATTCGAGCGGGGTAATACGGGTTACCTTTAAGAAATCACCTATGTGAGAGAGAAGTGGGGCCGCCGAGGAGAATTGTGTTGAGGCTCAATTCTTAGACCCTCTCGCAGTAACTGTGCATATGTTCAGGGCCATGATTGAACATTGCTATGAGAATTGAAGTATGTTAGGACGTTATTTGTGTCAAGCATATGATCGGCTACACAAAAAGCATAACGATTCAAGGACATCGCGTCTATCGATTTGCGAGTAGAGTAAATATGCTTGTACAAGCGAAGATTCAATGGGCATTCCCACATCTTCGTATGCAAGTTTTCGTCAATCGGATTTTATCACCATTTCCTCATTATTTCCTTCATGTGGGGATTGTTGGAAAAATATGTGTGTTCAAGGAAATAATGTATTATTTCCTAAATGGGTTGTTTGTTAAATGACCAAAGTGGCTGTTGGATTGTGTTCTACTCCATGAAAACGTTGAAATCATATATTCATTTGTCCAAAATGGTTGAGGGATAAATGAGATATTAAGGCTCAAAGTAAGTGGGTTGAAAGTGGGAAATGTGGTTATCCCACATTGGAAAGGAATGTAAAATGATATTAGTTTATATACTCCTACACTTTAGTAGGGAGTAAGATTGTGGAGCATAGAGGCAATGTAGCTCCAAAGTGGCCTACTCCCGCTAGCCCACTTTACATTCTTTTAAACTTGACCCACTCAGAATCGGCGCCAAAGCCGCTTGGTTGAATCGGCAGAGCATGGACACCCGAGAGCCTCGGACACCAAGAAGACCTAGGAACCAAAGAGAGGGCCCTGGACACCAAAGCAAAGACTCCGGGCACCGTAAGTGTGAGCATCGCAGACCGGGCATCGGCTAGCGTGGGCACCGGCACCGTGTGCGGAAATGCTGCACGTAAACGTTTTCGGTTGATTTCAACAACATGTGTAATCGCCGTAATAAATGCAAAGTGATTAAGGAAATTAAAAAGGATTTTAATTTTGTAGCAGTTTTTATTCCCTTGGCTACTATAAAAAGGGAAGAACAACAATAAAGAAAGAAACACACCGATTTCCATAATCTCAACACTCCATTTTCAAAGAAAGATATTGAGTATTCTTTTTCTTTGGCCTCCCGCATTGCATCGTTGGTGATATTGTCCAAGCATATGACTTCGGTCACGGGAGGTACTATTGTGCAACCACCGTCCGGTCCGTCCGTTTTATCCTGGGAGACGAACGTCCCGTTTAATCTCAAGCACAACTCGGTGAGGGGACGAATTTGTCTTAAGGAGAGTGTGTCACACACGACTCGGACAACATCAAAAAGATTATCAAACAAATTTCTCCTACGGTTTCTTCTCGTTTAATTTTATGTTGCAATTTATTTTTCAATATATTGTAATTCTTTTCTTACTTTGTGCTGATTGTACGATTTGGTCTAACAGGGTTTGAACCCACCAAATTCACCTCAGAAATTACCGCCGCCAAGTGCATATCGGAAACTTCATTCGAGATGACATTCACCATGTTTGCTTGTTTCTTTGGCTTCCTACACTCGGAAGACTTGTGGCCCACAATGCCACAATTGTAACAAGTTCCACCGAACTTTTTCTTGGAGATTCCTCCCTTTGGCTTCAAACTAGAACCACCCTTTTTGGGACCAAACTTGCCTTTGGCTTTGCCATTGGCCTTGGAGCTATCAACATGCTCCACCACATTGGCTTTCGCCACAAGAAGATTATTCAACTTCTTCTCCGCAATTCTATTCTCTTCCTCAATCCGAAGACGAATAAAGCAAGCTTTCAACATTCATTTCTTTTCGTTTATGTTTAAGATAATTCTTGAAATCTTTCCAAGCGGGAGGCAACTTTTCAATTATTGCCGCCACTTGAAAGTTTTCACTAATTACCATCCCTTCGGCATGAATTTCATGAATGATTATTTGCAACTCTTCCACTTGACTTTTAACAGCTTTTGAGTCCACCATTTTGTAATCGAGAAAACGGCCCACAATGAATTTCTTTGTGCCCGTCATCGATCTTATATTTATATTCCAAGGACTCCTAAAGTTCCTTTGCAGTTTTCTTAACACTATACACATTGTATAGCGTATCCGACAATCCATTGAGGATGTAATTTCTGCAAAGAAACTCGAATGCTTCCAAGCATCAAGAGCCGAGATGGCTTGCCCATCCGTCTCATTCTCACTCAAGCTGTGGCGGATCTTCCTTAAGAAATCTCGCCAAGTTCAAGGTAGTCAAATAGAAAAGCATCTTTTTGTTGCCATCTTTTAAAGTCTTGGCCAACAAATCTTTTCCGGTTTCTCACCATGATGGTTCGAAATGCTTTGACAACCACCCTTTGAGAGTTGGTTTCCACACGGCGCTTCCTCCACGCGAGGATTCTCGGAGTTGTTCCCAGCGTTGGTTTCCACGTTTGATTGAGTAGCCATCTGAAACAAAACAAACAAGTTTAGTTCACTGTTTTAAATAGTTTTCCTTCCAACGAAGAGACAGTTAATTTGTCTTAAGATTGTTGGAATAACTATTACAAAATCTCTGCTGGAAATATAGAAACTAATTTAAAACAGAAATAGAAAATACAAGAGAAGAAAAGATTTGTCGCTGTCCGAGTCGTGTGAAATCACACTCTCCTTAAGACAAATTACGCCCCCTCACCACGTTGTGCTTGAGTTGTTACGGAACGCTTGCCTCCCAGGATGAAACGGAGTAACCGGAAGGTGGTTGCACAATTAGACCTCCGGCGAATTGAAGTCGATGCTTGGACGTTATCACCACAATGATTTATGCAGGAGGCCAAGGGAAAGAATTTCAATATGCAACAAATCTGATGGTGGAGAGAATTTGGAAAATCTGTGTATTTTCCCTTTGTTGTTGTGTTCTATTTATACAATTCTCCATAGGAAAACTGCTCAAGAAATTAAAACCACGTTTTTAATTTCCTCAATGAATATTGCAATAATAATCCATGAATTTGCACTTTAATTCGGCGATTCTACGTGAGCCGAAACAGCTTTACGGAGTGAACTCTGCTTTGTGCACGAGGCGCCCGCCCCGACCCTCCAGCGCCCGCCGCCGAGTCTCTCCAATGGGGCTGCAGCTTTCTCGCCTCAGGCGCCCGCCTCACTTCCTCGTTTCCATTGGGTCAATTTTCTTTAAAAAAAAAATGCAAAGTGGGCTCGCGCGATGCTATTTCGAGCTACATTCGTGTCCGCAGACGACGCGCATGCACACGAGTTCGGTAGTCCGAAGCCTATTTCGGTCCATGATTTACACTTCCTCGCGCACCTGTGCGCGAGAGAGAGCCTCTATGTACCACAATCTTACTTCCTACCAAAGTGTAGGAGTATTTAAACTTAGCCACTTTTTCATCTTTTTTCCAATGTGGGATAACCACATTTTACCCATTCCAACCCATTAACTTTGAGCCTTCATATCTCATTCATTTCTCAACCATTTTGAACAAATGAATATATGATTTCAATGTACTCATGGAGTAGAACACAATCCAACAATCAATTTGTCATTTTAACAAATAACAAATTAAGAAAATAACTCATTATTTCCTTCAAAAACACACTTTTTTCCAACAATCCCCCACATGAAGGAATAATGCGGAATTGGTGATAAAGCCCTACAGACGAAAACTTGCATACGATAGGTGTGGGAATGCCCATTGAACCTTCGCTCGTACAAGCATATTTACTCTATTCGCAAGTCGATAGACCCGATGTCCTTGAATCGTTATGCTTTTTGTGTAGCCGATCATATGCTTGACACAAGTATCGTCATAACGTAGTTCAATTCTCATAGTTATGTTCATTCATGGCCCTGAACATACGCCCGGTTCCGCATGAGAGGGTCTAAGAATTGAGCCTCACACAATTCTCCTCGAAGCGGCCCCACTTCTCTCTCACATAGGTGATTTCTTAAAGCGTAACCCGTATTACCCCGCTCGAATTTTCGACGCGTAAGAATCATTAAAAGCCATAGGCTTATCCTTGTCCTTCGGGATGTCACTAATAGGAATGGACTTGGGGTAGATTCCCCATAGTGACGCTACAAGTCTTTTAACAAGCTTAGGTTGTCCCATCAATCTAGTTCTTGGGATCTCCATCATCTAGATTGGGTTTTCCGCCGTGTTTAACTTTTTAAGAGGCTTAAGTCCCATTCCCGTCGAGCTTTCAACTAACTCTCTATTTAACCCTTTGGTTAACGGATCCGCTAAATTTTCCTTTGACTTAACATAGTCAATGGATATCAGGCATTGAGAGTAGTTGTCTAATGGTATTATGTCTTCGACGAATGTGTCTAGACTTTACCATTATACATATGATTGTGTGCCTCTTCCAATCGCCGATTGGCTATCACAATGTATACATATTGATGGCACGGGCTTCGTCCATCTTGGAATATCTTCTATAAATTGGCGTAGCCACTCGGCTTCTTCACCACATTTATCTAACGCTATAAACTCAGATTCCATCGTGGATCTAGCTATAACCGTTTGTTTAGAAGATTTCCATGATATAGCAGCCTCGCTAATGTAAACACAAATCCGCTTGTAGACCTTGAGTCTTTATATCGGATATCCAATTAGCATCGCTATATCCTTCGATTACCGCTGGATGTCTAGTATAGTGTAAATCATAATCGCGAGTATATCTTAAGTACCTTAGTACTCTCACTATACCATTCCAATGTTCCGCCTCCGGATTACTTGTATACCGACTCGCCTTGCTAACCGTGTAAGCAATATCCGGTCTAGTACAACTCATCAAGTACATTAAACTTCCAATGATTCTCAGTATTCAACTTGAGAAACTGTGTCACCTCTATTCTTTGATAGATGTTGACTCATGTCTATTGGGGTTCTAGCAATAGCTAAGTCATCCTTGCTGAATTTCTCAAGAATTTTATCCACATAATGTGACTGGCTTAAAGCAAGTCCATTTGCCATTCTTGAAATTTTCACGCCAAGGATTACGTCGGCTAACCCCATATCTTTCATGTCAAACTTTGAGTTCAACATATCTTTAGTGGACTTTATCATTTTATCACAACTTCCTATGATAAGCATGTCATCTACATAAAGACACAAAATGACGTAGCCATTTCCCGTGTCTCTAACATAGATACATTTGTCACATTCATTTATTTTAAATCCACTTTCCATCATGGCTTGATCAAACTTTTGATGCCATTGTTTTGGTGCTTGTTTCAAGCCATACAATGACTTTACTAACTTGCACACTTTATTTTCTTGCCCCGGCGCAGAAAATCCTTCCGGTTAATACAAGAGAAGAAAAGATTTGTCGCTGTCCGAGTCGTGTGAAATCACACAATCTTAAGACAAATTAACTGTCTCTTCGTTGGAAGGAAAACTATTTAAAACAGTGAACTAAACTTGTTTGTTTTGTTTCAGATGGCTACTCAATCAAACGTGGAAACCAACGCTGGGAACAACTCCGAGAATCCTCGCGTGGAGGAAGCGCTTCGTGTGGAAACCAACTCTCAAAGGGTGGTTGTCCAAACTGTTTCGAACCATCATGGTGAGAAACCGGAAAAGTTTGTTGGCCAAGACTTTAAAATATGGCAACAAAAGATGCTTTTCTATTTGACTATTTTCGAACTCGGCGAGATTTCTTAAGGAAGATCCGCCTAGCTTGGGCGAGAATGAGACGGATGGGCAAGCCATCTCGGCTCGATGCTTGAAGCATTCCGAGTTTCTTTGCAGAAATTACATCCTCAATGGATTGTCGGATACGCTATACAATGTGTATAGTGTTAAGAAAACCGCAAAGGAACTTTGGGAGTCCTGGAATATAAATATAAGATCGATGACGCGGGCACAAAGAAATTCATTGTGGGCCGTTTTCTCGATTACAAAATGGTGGACTCAAAAACCGTTAAAAGTCAAGTGGAAGAGTTGCAAATAATCATTCATGAAATTCATGCCGAAGGGATGGTAATTAGTGAAAACTTTCTCAAGGGCGGCAATAATTGAAAAGTTGCCTCCCGCTTGGAAAGATTTCAAGAATTATCTTAAACATAAACGAAAAGAAATGAATGTTGAAGCGCTTGCTATTCGCCTTCTGACGAGGAAGAGAATAGAATTGCGGAGAAGAAGTTGAATAATCTTCTTGTGGCGAAAGCCAATGTGGTGGAGCATGTTGATAGCTCCAAGGCCAATGGCAAAGCCAAAGGCAAGTTTGGTCCCAAAAAGGGTGGTTCTAGTTTGAAGCCAAAGGGAGGAATCTCCAAGAAAAAGTTCAGTGGAACTTGTTACAATTGTGGCATTGTGGGCCACAAGTCTTCCGAGTGTAGGAAGCCAAAGAAACAAGCAAACATGGTGGATGTCATCTCGAATGAAGTTTCCGATATGCACTTGGCGGCGGTAATTTCTGAGGTGAATTTGGTGGGTTCAAACCCAAATCAGTGGTGGATTGACACCGGTGCTACTAGGCATGTTTGCTCAAACAAGGAAATGTTTAGTAGTTTTGAAGCCCTTGAAAATGGTGAGAAATTGTTCATGGGAAATTCTGCCACCTCCGATGTGAAAGGTCAAGGCAAGGTGGTGCTGAACAAATGAATATGTGATTGTTGGAATAACTATTACAACAATCAAAGAACCTTTGTGGATATTCTTACCATCCGTCCCATTACCTTTAAGAAATCACCTATGTGATTGTTGGAATAACTATTACAACAATCAAAGAACCTTTGTGGATATTCTTACCATCCGTCTTCATTTTGAACAAATGAATATGTGATTGTTGGAATAACTATTACAAAATCTCTGCTGGAAATATAGAAACTAATTTAAAACAGAAATAGAAAATACAAGAGAAGAAAAGATTTGTCGCTGTCCGAGTCGTGTGAAATCACACTCTCCTTAAGACAAATTACGCCCCTCACCACGTTGTGCTTGAGTTGTTACTTAACGCCTTGCCTCCCAGTGATGAAACGGAGTAACCGGGAAGGTGTGGCGTGCACAATTAGACCTCCGGCGAATTGGAAGTCGATAGCTTGGGACGTTATCACCACAATGATTTATGCAGGAGGCCAAGGAAAGAATTTCCAAATATGCAACAAATCCGATGGTGTGAGAGAATTTGGAAAATCTGTGTATTTTCCCTTTGTTGTTGTGTTCTATTTATACAATTCTCCATAGGAAAACTGCTCAAGAAATTCAAAACCACGTTTTTAATTTCCTCAATGAATATTGCAATAATAATCCATGAATTTGCACTTTAATTCAAGTGCAACATAGTGAGCCGGTCAAACAGCTTCTTTCGGGAGTGAACTCGGCTGTGGCACGAGGCGCGCCCCGCCCCTGACCCCCTCCAGCGCCCGCCGGGAAAACAATGAGAAAGCAATCCAAGAAAATTTCTGCACAGATTTTTCTTTGACCAGGTGTAGTAAAACAGCATTTCCTGCTTCTGTTAACCTGTTTTTGATCGAGCTCAAATTTGGTGAGCATGTTCTAATCTCATATAAGAACAATCTGGACGGTGGAGATCGAAATCTTTTATCTGGAGATAAAGATAAAATTTTCTGAACAGAACAGTTTATGGAAAAAAAATATATATCTTGAACATATAATGAACTTCACGGAAGAACACTCAAGGATGTTGCGTATGGGATTGTGTAAAATAGTTGTGGCGATGCCACTTCTAGTATTTATACAATGGGTGATATATCTCTCTATGGTTCATGAGATCATAGTGAGAAAAATCGAAAAGTCTTGGTAGTGAACTAAATTGAGGAAATTGAAAGTTGGAAAAGATGTAATCTTTAACTTTCTTAGTGGTTCATAAAATCATAATGAGAAAAAATTGAATAGTTCATTGGAACTATGTTGAGAAGCATTTAACGTTAAAAGATGTAGCTTCTTTAACGTCGCATTTTATCAATGTATAGTATTGGACAAAGCACTTATGATAGGGCTTTTCGAAAGAAGTTGTTAAATCTCTATTATCAAGTTAATAAGTGACATTAAAAAGTCACAAAGCATAAAAACAACAGAAACCTTCTTGAAAGAAGTTGTTGTCAATTCCTATTGTCAGAACATTGAAAAATGTTAGCAAGAACTAAAACCATAAGGCTACTTCGAAAATTGTTGTTAAAACCTATATTGGGGAAATATGTGACTAATGTCATAAAAAGCATAAAAACAATAAGGCTTCCTTAAGGCCAAGTTGTTAAATCTTTAATATTGTTGTTGATGA